>CM042903.1:21120412-21720412 GCA_023653625.1 Triadica sebifera | reverse complement strand
TCTTCCTTGTGTGAGGTGGAAACTGATTAATCAATCCTCAATTTGTTATCACTTTGCAATGATAATTAATCCTTGCGCATCATGCCGCCCTCCAAAATATCATCTTCCTTGTGTGAGGTGGAAACTGATTAATCAATCCTCAATTTGTTATCACTTTGCAATGATAATTAATAACCTGGGCCCATGAGCATTGCAATGATAAGGACTTTAGGTCCTACATGGTGCTAATAGTAGCGGGGCTTCTTTGAATGTATCTGTACTATGAGTCTGTGCTTTGCAACTATAGTTACTATTTCCTGTAAGGGTGATACCATCTTTAGGTTGTGGGGAATGTATATAATCATAATTCTTGTTCCCTTGCTTTATGGCAATTAAAATGCCGGTAGATGAACGATACCTAAAAGATGCACACTATTTGCAATATTAGATTATTGGACATAATATTATAAATCCACATTCTCCCATTGCCTTGTAATCCATCATTTGACCTTCTCGTTACTTGCTTTGATTAATGTTTTGGCCTTTTCTCCAGCTGAAATTAGTAGCACAGAAATTTAATAATATTTAGTGATGTGTTAGGGGATAGGTTGGCATTGGCAGATGAGATGCCTGAAACTTGTCAATAGCAATAGAGTTTGGTTTTCTGAAAGGAGCTAATTTCTTTTCTTAGATATAATGGTGGTGTACCAGTTCAGTTTTTTAGTTGGTGTTTTCTTATGGTGCTATTGTTGCTAGAATGATTAAGTTCCTTCTTGTGGTCAGTTTTTGGTTCTACTTTTGTAGTCAAATGTCGGCTGTTTGTGCACTTTGCAAATTGACTAAAGAAGGGAAGCAGATTTACTGCTTCAAAGCATCCTATTTAATCATATTTTTGAAACTGCTCATGGAACTAAATCAATAAATATCATTCTCATGATCTGTTTCGGTTGTGTTTTTGTAGGATTTCACCAATGCAGGTGGGGCTACCACAATCTATCTGTGGTTGAAGATGTTGTTGAGAACTATAAAAAGGCTCAGATTCCTCTTGACGTGATATGGAATGATGATGATCACATGGATTTCCACAAGGACTTCACCCTCAATCCCATCAGCTATCCTCGTTCAAAGCTCTTGGCATTCCTTGAAAAAATACACAACATTGGCATGAAGTACATTGTAATTATTGATCCTGGAATTAATGTTAATTCTACTTATGGTGTATACCAAAGAGCCATTGCCAACGATGTATTTATCAAGTATCATGGTAAACCTTACCTGGCTCAAGTTTGGCCTGGAGCTGTTAACTTTCCTGACTTCCTCAATCCCAAAACAGTTGAATGGTGGGGTAATGAAATTCGTCGCTTCCACGAACTTGTTCCTGTTGATGGCCTATGGATTGATATGAATGAAGCTTCAAATTTTTGTTCTGGACTGTGCACAATACCAGAGGGCAAGCAGTGCCCAAGTGGAACGGGACCTGGTTGGGTCTGTTGCTTGGACTGTAAGAACATAACGGATACAAAATGGGACAATCCACCTTACAAAATAAATGCCTCAGGATTGCAGGTGCCAATAGGATATAAAACCATAGCCACCAGTGCAGTTCACTATAATGGTGTTTTGGAGTATGATGCTCACAGTCTTTATGGTTTCTCTCAAGCAATTGCCACTCACAAGGCCCTTCAAGGGCTTGAGGGGAAGCGGCCATTTATTTTGTCACGCTCCACCTATGTTGGATCAGGAAAATATGCTGCTCACTGGACTGGTGATAACAAGGGCACTTGGGAGGATTTGAAGTATTCCATATCTACCATGCTAAATTTTGGTATATTTGGAGTGCCAATGGTTGGGTCGGACATATGTGGGTTCTATCCTGCTCCAACAGAAGAGCTCTGCAACAGATGGATTGAGGTAGGTGCTTTCTATCCCTTCTCAAGGGATCATGCCAACTACTACTCACCAAGGCAGGAGCTTTATCAGTGGGATTCGGTGGCTATATCATCTAGAAATGCTCTTGGCATGAGGTATAAGCTTCTTCCATACCTATATACACTGAACTACGAGGCACATCTTACTGGGGCCCCAATTGCCAGGCCACTTTTCTTCTCATTTCCAAATTACACTGAATGTTATGGGTTGAGCACTCAGTTCTTGCTTGGAAGCAGCCTCATGGTCTCTCCTGTGCTTGAGCAAGGTAAATCACAGGTTAAGGCACTCTTTCCTCCAGGTAGTTGGTACAGCGTATTTGACATGACACAAACTATTACATCGAAAGGGGGGCAGTATGTTACCCTTGATGCACCTTTACATGTGGTTAATGTGCATTTGTATCAAAACACCATCTTGCCTATGCAGCAGGGTGGATTGATTTCCAAGGAAGCCAGAGTGACACCCTTTACCCTCGTAGTGACCTTTCCTGCCGGAGCTAGTTACGCAGAAGCGAAAGGGAAGCTTTTCCTTGACGATGATGAGCTTCCAGAGATGAAACTTGGGAGTGGATCTTCAACTTATGTTGAATTCTACGCAACTTCAAGTCAGGGAACGGTAAAGATTTGGTCAAAAGTTCAGGAAGGCAAGTTTGCATTACAGAAGGGTTGGACAGTAGACAAGGTGACAGTACTGGGATTATTAGAGGGAAGTGGGCAGCCATCTGCACTCGAGGTCAACGGAAAACCCATTGCTGGAACATCAAACATAGGGTGGAGCTCATCAGAACATAAATATATGAAGTCTGAAGTTGAAGAAGATAAGAAAAAGAGTGTGATGGTAGAAATCAAGGGTTTGAATATTCCAGTTGGTAAAGACTTTGCCCTGTCCTGGAAAATGGGGTTCAGTCGTTGAGAGTGAGAAGAATTTACTGTTTCTATCAAGGGTTTACTTATTTAAAAGTTTCTATTTTTCAGTTTAGATTCAGTTATGTGGTTGGTCTTTGTTATCAGAGTTGTGGATTATGGAAAGGAGAAGAGCTAAGAACATATGCTCATCCTTTTCCATGTAAAACAAGTTCACAAGTGAGCTTAGATTTATTGCTTACATAAATTGCAGTGATGCAAAATTTCAAATCTTTTAAGCTGTAACTTTCAGATTTGGATTTCTTAGATATTTTTCCTATCTTTTTCAAAATTAGAAAGCAATAGTATTAATAATAGATGTGATCCAATTAAATTAATAACCGAAAACTATCCTCACATTATAACATTGGAAATGTAATAGTACTACCAAAGCAGAAGTTGGTTGGGTCTTGGTGGGTTTGGACTTTGGATCCAATTATAACTTCGCCCATATTTGAGAATTAATTTGGGGTTATTTAGGATGTTTTCATCGTCATATTAATTCCCTTCTAAATTGCTGAAGATTTTATCGGCAGGGAAATTCATCATGAGCAGTCAAAAAGAATAAAGCAATATATATATATAGATCTTTGAATTCTACAATTTCATTCAATTAATAACCTCAACTGAATAAATATTCAATTAACTCTCTTAATTATACAAATTTAATTAATTTTTTAAATCACCAAATTTATTTTACTTCCTGAAATATCAATAAACTAATTTAGTCCTACTGTTTCACCATAGCATTAAAATTATGATAATTAAAGGAGTCAAAAATCTTGTTTTTTATGGACAGATTTTTTTAATTAATCCCTCTTTATTAAATATTAATATTTAATTAATAAAAGGTAATTGAACAACTTTTTAATTGAGGGAATGAATTATATTTAATTGAGGGAACAACTTTTCAAAAATCCAAGGGAAATAGGGGATTAGTGTTGGCAATTTGTGTTTTAAACATGTCATTTCACTATTTGTACCAATTTAAATTTATATAATACATTTATAAATATATATACACACCATATAATATAAACAATTAAAATTAATATTTTATAAATATATGTTAATTTTTATAATATATTAATAATTTAATATGATAGAACATGTTTACATATAAATTATATCACCAATTTACTAATTTTTATTTATATATATTAATATAATAAATTATATTTTACATTTATTCATATATATATATATATATTTAAAAATATTAATAAATAATTAAATTTTTTAATATTTTTAATTATATTATAACATATTAAAAATATTCGCATGTCGTATAAAATTTATATTGGGTGGTATGGTTTAATTATTTCATGCCTATGCATGTATATGCACATGCTTGAAATGCATTACAATTTAAGGAAGTTAAAAAATTTTATTAGCGCCCACTGAATCATTCTTCAATAAATGACCCTAATCTCCGACTCTTGTTTGTACCAATTGAACGCTATTGTGCTTTTCTTTTTTTTCTTTTTTCTTTTTTTTTTTTTCTTTTTTCTTTTTTTTTCTTTTTTTTTTTTTTTTTATCAAAAGCTATCTGTGCTTTCAAGTTGTTGCAATAGTAGCATAAGGAATAGATGGCACATCATCCGTCACATTTTCTCTCTTCTCAATACCCTTTTCTTTCTAGGAAAAAGAAAAAAAATACAAAAAAGAAAGGCTGAGAAAAAGAGGGTTACCAGTCATAGGCAGTTTCCACGCAATTACAGAAACATACTTCATTCTGCATGCATGGGCCCCATAATTCATCGGTAAACCCAATGTTCTTATACGCTTATCATACGTAGAACACGTGTCATAGTGTAAATCGTCATAAGACCGGAAAAGCTGGATCTTGGCGGGAAAATAAGGTAAATGGGATCCACGTCGGCGTCTTTGGCGGGAAATTGAAGCGACCTTCCCGGTCCACTAATCTTCTCTTGCATAGTCCACTTGTCCTCATCCTGACCCCAAAACTTAACACAACCATCATGACGATGATGATGATGGTGGTGGTGATGATGATGTTTCATGTAATAACATACATATGGGGGTCAATGGTCATGCAAGATATAAATAAATAAATGAATGAATTTATTTAATTATAGTCACGTGAGTTGTCCATGCACGTTTTAAGAATCATGTTCGAGATTTATTTTTTTGAAAATAAAAAATCAATGGGTTCACGTGAGTAGGTGCTAAGGGGGAAAGAAAATATCTAATGATACGCATGCAGAGAGAGTAGGGTGGATACCTACGGTTACTTAGGATGCTGGTTAGTTAAGGAGAAGGTTTAGATTCACTGTTACTATCCCCCAATGTGGACAACACGTGGATCCTCTTTCTCCTCCGAAATGTGTTTCTACTTATCTTTCAAATACATTAGACTTACTTCATCTATTCCATTCTATTGAGTAGAAAATTTTATTCTGATCTTATATTAACAATAAAAAAATAAAATATTTCTTTCCAACTCTATTTAAGTCTTTATTTGAGAATAAGACTTCTTTATTAATAAAATACTTTCAACTTTATCCAATATTTTAAGTTGCAGGTATTGCTAATAAACAAAAAAAATGATATTTATTAAATTAATTATATTTATTACTATTTTTATTCTCTTTAAAAAAAGTAATATAGTCATTTTCTACATATAATTATGCATATTTAAAGATATTCTTAATTTTTATAAAAAAAAATGCTACACTACATATAAGATGGAACATAAAGAATATAAATAAATGCTAGTTATAAAAAAATGCTAACAATATTTTTTATTTTTAAACATTTTTTAATATAGGTGAAAAGAAATTTAGATTTTTTTTCTATTTTTCAATCAATCAATAAGTGTTGAAGTAGAATAAGTATATTATTCGACTGAAATTTATTATTTTAAGATAAAAGCGTAATGGCGTTACACATTGCATCAACTGACTATTTCTGATCAGGATTTTGCTCCTTTTAATTTTGTTACTTGTTGCGTTTAGTCCTTTTTTTAATGAATCCCGAAATTTATTATTTAAAAATATTTTAGTCCTCAATTTAAAGATCAATAAAAATATATTACACTCAATTAATTGCATTAAAAATAATATTAAAAGCTGTCTTTGTGGAAAAAAAAAAGATTAAAATATTTGTTTTTCATATTTAAAGAAACAAAGAAAAAGAGTTAAGCAAAAGTTCTATAAACAAAGCAATTACAACAGAAATGAATATAAGCAGGCCATGTGAGTAAGGAAATGGTATTTGGTAGAGTACGTGTTCATTGTTAAAAAATATACCTTTGACTTTTCTTTGAATTATTGCTATTTTTGAAAAAAAAATATTAATCTTTTAATTTTTTATGAATTTTTTAAATAATATATTTTAATTTTCAAAATATTTCAAAAAAGAGATACTATAATTTTTTTTATTTTTATCATAAATTTAAAAGAACTGAAATAAAAATAATAAAAAAGTATCAATATATTAGCTCTTTTTCTACTGGATGCCTATTATGTTTTTGTGTCAATTATATATATAATATTTAAAAAACTTTCTAACTGAACACTTCAGTTGATTTTTCTTTCCAAAATCTAACAGTTAACAATTTTAAAATTTTAATAACTTTTTAAAAAAATCCATTGTTAAGAATTTTAATAATTAAAATTTTTTCTCTTTTAACTTCTCAAATTCATGTCATTTGCTTCTTGTAGTATTAATATGTATTTTTATTTATATATTAATTTTTATAATTCATTGATTAATTTTTTAAATTATTATATTTACAAAAAATATTGATTTATAAATTAATAAATTTTTTATATTAATTCATTCATAAATTCATTTTTAAATTAATTTGATCACAAATAATGTAGAGTAGTTTATTAATTTTAAAATAAATTAATAATTTTTTAACTTATATCTTGTCTAATTTGAGTGAAAGAATAAAATTTGTTAGATTTTTAAATTGCTAAATTTTTTTCTCATGGATTTAATTGAGAAAATCCATTGGAAAAATGTTGAAATTATTAACTGTTAGATTTTGGATAGGAAAAAAAAGAGAAGTCCAATTGAAAAAAAATATATATTAGGTATTCAATTGAAAAAGAAGTAAAAAATTAAGTGTTTTTATAAAATATTTTCTTATTTTTAAAAAAGAATTAGAGTTGTTAACTATTACAATACATATAAATATAACAAATCTTCATAAATTAAAATATATCATATAGAAAAAAAATTCAAAGAAATTTATATTTTATCAATTTTCAATTAGAATCTCTAGTGATATGATTCAGCTTTCTATTAATAATTGACGAAAAAATGAAGGGATATATAAAATAAAAACAAAATATAATGGGATCATGACTCATAAGTGAAAATTAAGAAAAAAAGGCTGTGACATTTATATACATAAGTACCAAAACATGGGGATCATGATTCATATGTGACATTTATATACATAAGTACCAAAACATGGGGATCATGATTCATATGTGAAATTTACAATGTACTTTCGGTCTTTATTTTATCAAAGAAAAAAAAAGTATTATAGTTTAAGAGAAAAAAGAATAATTTTAAAATACCTCAAGGGCCCATTTAGTTTTAGTTATTGTATTATTT
The DNA here is from genome assembly GCA_023653625.1 of Triadica sebifera. Lineage (NCBI taxonomy): Eukaryota > Viridiplantae > Streptophyta > Magnoliopsida > Malpighiales > Euphorbiaceae > Triadica > Triadica sebifera. The sequence continues at coordinate 21,713,009 of CM042903.1, read as the reverse complement.
TCTAAAGATGGCAGTTGTCAAAGAAACTAATGACTTAAAATGATTAGTTTTTGGAATCGTTCAAATCAATATGATATTTAATATTGTTCATATTTTTTTCCTGCCGTTTCCCATTTCCTTTGCCATGTCAGGCTCACCGCACCAATTGATAATCCGGAAGCTCAAACTCATATTCTACAAAGTAAAGAAGAAAGTCAGAGAGGAATATCGGATCTTCTCCGACAATCCCAGTTTGATGGTTAAGTCAGCAACATGATAACTAGAAGGGAAAAAATATTTGTTATCTGTAGTTGAAAGCTTAAGTTGCTTAGTCTTATATGAGTATGGGTTGCCTCCGTTTACATCTTATATTGGGTGTCTCTTATTGACTACCAGTAAATGATTGGATGTCTTCACTGGTGGAGTGTTGTGTGTCAGGTGGTAAAGTGTTGCCCTAACACCTGGCGGGTACACGTTTGCATGTCTGTAGTTTGAGGCTCTTCTGACAGGGAATTCTTTTGTACCTTTTGTCCAGTCCTGTTTTGTAGTGAACATTTTGTCAGGTAGCAGATATCTTCAAAAGTCACTGTTCAACTGTCTCCATTTGGTGCGATCTTCCCTGCCCTTTTAGGGTGGCCTCTGCTTCTCGGGTCTCCAATACCCTTTTGGGTGGTCTCCTGCCTACTCCTTGTAAGGCGAGTTTCTACAGATCTATTGTGGCCATCTTCCATCTGATCTTCAATTGATCGGTTATTGGTGATGTGTCACCAAATAGTAACAAAAAATAATTAGAAACCAAATTGTGCGAGCATATATAATCATCAGGATTCTTTACGCATAACTTTTGATTTTTTTTAATAATATATGCGCATTCTATGATAAGAAAGAGAATATATATATATAATTCAATATCTAAAGTTTAAAATGAATGAGTTGTACTTACATTCATTTAATTGGAATATATATTTTTTCAAAGAGCACAAGATTTTGACGGGCTGAGTGTTGAACCATATATATATATATAGACATTTTTCAAAGAGCACAAGATTTTTTCTGAATTGCTTGTTTGAAAAAAATATTTTCTTTCCTAAAAAATAATTTTAAGTAGATAAGTTGAATTTTGGCAACCAAAAGGCCCAAAATGCCTTCCGGAATCTTTCTATAATCCTCCCCATAGAAAGATTTTAATTTTAGTAAAAAAAAAAATCACATTGTTACAAATAAACTTCTGCTAAACTTGCATGTTGCAAATATGATGCCGCTTATATTTCGTACAAATAATTTTGATAGAATTACAGGAATATATTTATATTTTTTTTAAATTGGTACAAAATAATATATTTAGTTTTTTCTTGCATGCATCTCTTTGAAAAGGTATATTAAAAGTATGAATGTAAAAAAAAAACAAATTAATTATATAGACGAACATATAAATTTCATTAATTTTATAGAATTTATTTATACCTTACATAAAAATCACGAAATTATGTATTTTGGTTTGGATTTATGAGAAATTAAATTTACTTTTCTGTTTCTCTCTTATTCCGGCAATCCTTTTTCCTAGCCTTCAATAACCTTTTGTCTCCCAATTACCTTCTGTTTGAGCTCACCTCTATTGTCTAGCAAGTCGCTTTCCTGGGAGCCCATAAGGTTGCGCCTAGTTTCCTTCGCTCGATGAGCCGGTTGGTTCCATTGGGATGTACACTGTTGCATAAATCCCATTTTCGTGTGCTGCCCAAAGTGTGGCCAACTCAGGCAAGTGAAACTGATAGATGGCTTCATTTATATGATCTGTTTGGTGTGCCTCTGTTTCTAATGTAAGGTAGTTATGGGTTCTAACCATTGTCGAGATGGAGATGGATTGGGTCCTTGAGATGGTGTTTTGTCATAGGGTTTATCTTTCCTCTTGGCAGTGTGATCTCTCTTTGATAAGCTCGCTCTTCGTGCTACTTTGGCTTCCTTCAGGTGTTTATGATTGCCCTTTCTACAAGATCACAACCTTATTTCACTATCCTTCTTACAAGTTCACAGCTTATGCAATGATCATCTGGTGCTTGGAAGCTGTTAGGGTCTTTTTTAAACCCTCCGGTTTCACTATGTTTTAGAGTGATTGTTAGTTTTCAGGTTTGGTGGGTTTGTCCTCTGCCTCCTGCGGATTTTATGGAACTTCTCCACCATCCATTGACAGTTTTTGTTCCTTATACTTCTTGAACGTACGTACTGTTTTATTTTTATTTTGCCCCTCTGTGGCTTTGATTATCTGTATTTTATGTGTTTATTGGTGTTCACTTTTTCTTTTGTTGGTAAAGACTATGGTTTAGGATTGTATTTTGTTGATTAATGAAATCTTCACCTTTGTTCCAAAAAAACTTTCACAACTCAATTGGTCGAATTATATTCTTTGATTAGACCTAGTCTTATATATATTGTGAGTTGTGACACCTAATGAGAGACAACAATTCTTTCGTCTTTATTTCTGTCGCAATTATTACTATCTCCAGTTCAAAAAAAATTGTTCCATTTTTTCCCATCTATCACCTTATTTACTATTTTTACATTATAATTAATTTGGTAATTATCTATCATATAAGTATAATTAGTTTTCTTATCAGATTAATATTTATAGATCAAACAATTTTGAATCTTTCAAAATTATAGATAATTTAGTTTTAACAACTCATTTTCTCCTAAATTTAAGACTAATTAATAATTTTTTAATTTTAGTAAAATTACCTGTTAAGATGGAATGGAGGGAGCTAGTACTTTTTTTTTCGATGAGCAATACATTTTTCCTAAAGAAATAATTAATGAGGCTAAAAGCACAACTTCATTATTTTGAAGGCAATAAATTAAACTTCAAATGTTTTTAAATGACAAATATAATTATGAATGTTAGTATGTTTTCTATTTTTAATATTATATAATACTCCGCATTGGTTGGTAAGAAAAAAATTTTCTTTTTTTTTTTCTCTTTATTTTCTCTTCAAATATTAAAAAATAAAAAATGTCATTAACATTCTTTAACATACTAACAATTAACAACATATATTGAGTATTTTTTTTTCTTCATAGGCTTTTTTTTTGTATATCTTAATACGTATTAAGTTGAGAATACCCAAATAATACAAAAACTTAGTCATATGTCAGGTAACAAATCTATTCCGTTGGAAATAAAGAAGCAACTTTTACCTTAGTTGTACCCTACTTTCTAAGATTGGTCTTACCGATAAAAAATCAATTTTCTTTCTCATTTTTTAAAATTTCCACACCGTGATTTTCTTCAACGAATCAAATTAAGTAAACGAATCTATATTTTTTTTTGCGGTAAGTTATTTCATTAGATCCGTCACATATATTATATTAAACTTTGACTTTGAATGTTTATTATATCAAACCTTTTCTCTTTCAATCAGCTAACTTTGAAGATTTCTTATGACTTAATGGAATAAAATTATATGTAAAAAAAAGTTCTTAATTTAGTTAAATGAATAAAATAAAAATTCAATTGAGGAGCTCAATCGTAGAGTCAGAAATTACAGGAATATGAGAGCGCAGGAACCGGTTTGAGTCAAATAGCGAACCAACTCTAATTATAACCGAAACTCTGGAATACAATTAAGAAGGCATATGAATACCCAAAATCTGAAACCCGAAATATATATTGAAAATAGAAGTCTGATCAGAATTAAAATTAACGACTTAATGGTCAATCCTCGGTTGACATTGGGATTAGGGTGTACTCAATTTTAAAACTTTATGCATAATATTAAAAAAAATATCAAATCAATATCAAATCAATTTATCAACAAATTACACATAAATATAATTTTTTTAAAAAAATCAATGGCGAAAGTGTGATTTATAGAGAGGCGTAACCACGCATGATGGAAATATTAGAAAATTTCTTAGATAAATAAAGTCTATTACTTAAATTATAGATTAATCAATAGAATTAAAATATATCAATTAATTATATTTTATTATCTAATAATTATATTAGTAAAAATAAAATTTTAAAAATAAAAATTCATCAATCTTAAGGTAATTCATTGACCTTAACTTGTTTCACAGCAATTTAATTTTTTTATTTATTTAAAATAATTACTAAATTATATGTCATTATTAATTGATATGTTTTAGTTTTATTGGATTGGAAAACTATCCCCTTTTTAAGGTTTGCTTGGTGGCAAAAGATTCTCAGTGGCAACGACTGCAAATACCAACAACTATGTTATAATTTCACTGAAATATCAGCCTCTGCTAGTAGTGCAAGTTAAGTGGGAAAATCTTAACCATAGTTAAGTTTTGTTAGACCATTTATATTTATGCAATTGCTTTATAATTGTAAAGTGTAATTTTTACTGTATTAAAATTTTAATTATATTTTATTTTTTAATTGATATCAATTTCAATTTATAAAATTAAATTAATATTTTAATATATTTTATTCACTAATAATAATTAAAATTTATTTATTCTCAAATAAATTGAATTTTATTGTTAAAATTAATTAATATAAAAATTAATTAATTATATAAAAAATTTAATTATAAAATTTAATGGAAATTAAAGGAAGGATATAATATTTCATTTATGAGAAAATTTGACATAAAAAATTATAAAAATTATTTTAATTAAAATATATTAATATTTTTAAATTAATTAATAATTACAATAATATTTATATTAATTTTATAAGTAATTATTTATATTAAATTAATGCTATATTAATTTTATTACCTTAATATTAAATATATTAATTAATAAATTATATACTAATTATTTATTTTATACAATCTTGTTATAAAATAATATAAGTGGAATCCATTGCAATTTTTTTATATATTTGAAATTACCTTTCTCTTATCGTAAATTTACAAGCTTGCAAATTACTCATGAAATTTCATTTCCAAGTGCCACCTTAATTTGCAATTCACCTTTGAAAGCCAATTAGCATGCTCTTAGGCCTTATTTGGGATTTTTCCTCCTAAGGGAGGAAAAATAAGGGAGGAAATTTTTTTTTCTTTCTTATTTTTATTCTTCTTCTGTCATGTTTCACAATTTTTTTTGAAAGGAAAATAAATTTTATTTTTTTCTTTATTTTTTATCATATTTTTTATTGAAATAATATAAGTAAAATAATAAAATAGATGAAAAAATAAGACTTAATTTTTTTATTTGGATAATTTTATAGTGAGGAGAAAAAATTTATGTTATTATATATTTACTATTTTGTATAACATTTTATAAAATAATAAATATTTTATTATAATAATCAAATAGTAATATTTTTTTGTCTAATATATCAGATTTTCTCTAAGTAAAAAGTGAAAAATAAAAATTATTTTTCCTCCCCACCTTATTTTCTTTTATTTGCAAAAAATTAAATAAAAATACCTATTTATTTTAATTACATCCATATTTTTCTTTTATCTAATTATTTGAAAAAAAATAAAAATTATTTTTTCTACCTACTTTATTTTTCTTTTCAAATAAAATAAAAATATATCTTTATTTTATTTTTTTATTTTTGTTCTTTCATATTTTATTCCCTCGGCTTAGGATCCATATTTTTATTTGCCGTGAAATTTGTATTAAAATAAATTAGTGTCCGTTTGTTAAAATAAATTAGTGTCCGTGAAATGTGGGAAATACGGAAATATTCTACCGACCGACTCGCGGTTCATCGTTTTAACCCTAATTAAATGACTGCACCTACTCTCAATCTGACTGCCGCGTGTAATTGAAATCCCAGCTAAAGATCACCAACTCCATCATCGATTGGGAGTGCACAACACGCTCTTGAAGTATTAAGAACACCTGATATGGGCACGCATGGAGGATGGATGGTCATGCATCATCTAAGGCCATGCCAGCTCATCACTATTTTTCCATTTAATTAATTAATTTCCACTCTCCCCTTCAATGCCCCCATTTTGACCGCTTAGAAAAAGGTGAATAAAGAAGGAGAGTGTGGAAGCTAAAATAAAAGGGCAAGCAGAGTTACAGACCAGTAGTAAGAGAAAGACACAAAGGTAAACAAAAGGTACCTTAAAAATTTCTATAGTGACCTAATTAATTCGGTTTTTGATATTTTTCTGTGCTGTTTTCATTGAGATTTGCTTCTCCGTCTGTCTATGTTCAGTGTGAGTGTGCAAGGTTTTTTTAAAATTTTTTTTTTTTAACTCCGGTTAGGTTAAGCTCTTATATTAGTGCTGTAGTGTACGCCTGGGAGCGAATAGTTAACCGATCTTTGTCACGTTATGGAAGAAGAAATCGTGGCCATAGATTTCTAATCCCTTTTAAAACCCTACATAATTGTGTCGCCGCCTTCTAAGGGTTTCTCTCTTTTCTTCACTCTCTATTTATCAGTCGTTCATTCAGCTTCTTACTTTTGGTTTATCTCTGCTTGAAGGAAGCCAAGAACTTAGAGAGTTCTCCGTGTTTTGAGGTAGTGTATTTATGTCGGCTAGTTTTGATTTGGCTTTGATTGGGGCTCCGTTGCAGCTCTGGATTTTTTCTTCTTCTACATCCACTCTCTCTCTCTGCTTCGGTGCTCTGTGTTGTGCGATTTTCTGCTATATGCTTCTCTGCTGTTTGCAGCAGGGCTTGAATCTGGGGTTCCCGGCTATTTCGATGCGTTTGAGACCTAAAAGGTATGGATTTTGTTGCCTTGATTAGCATTTATTGACTTGCATGTTTGGTTTCGTTTTCCTATATTGATCATGAATATAATGTGTTTTGCAGGACTTGTTCTGGTGTCGAGTGTTTTGGGGGTTTTCATAAAAAGAGATTCTTTTACCTTTTCTTGTTCTTGAGAGGGGCTCTTACTTGATACCCCCGTGATAATCTGAGCTTCTTTTTTTCCTTTTTTGATCTTCTAATTCCCCTGAAATTTTTGCTTAAATTTTTTGGAGAAATTTTCTGGGTATTATTGAGGGTTTGTGGGATCTTTTTCGTGATGCCGGAGCCTAGAAAACAACCTTTGAACAACAGTAATCCCTGCAAAAAATTCGCCGATATCAAATCAATCTTGACCCACGAGTCCAAAATGAGAAAAATCCGTGTCATCTATCACGATCCTTATGCAACTGATACTGATTCAAGCGATGATGAATCAGATAGAAATGAGAAAAGATCTGCAAAATCAAAACGATTTGTGCGGGAGATCAGTCTCCCTTTTGTTATTTTCCCTCCTCCTCTGTCTATCTCCCCTGAGCCAGAGACTTCTTGTCAAGACAGTAACAATAGTGGAAAAATCATCAACAAGAAGAGGAGAGTTTTGGGTAAAACCCCAACACCTACAACAATAGCCGTAACAACCACCTCTTCTGGCAGAGAATCCGTGAAGAAACCTATTGGTGTTAGGCAGAGGAAGTGGGGGAAATGGGCAGCTGAAATTAGAAATCCAGTCACCAAAGTCAGGACTTGGTTGGGCACTTATAACACTCTTGAAGAAGCTGCTCAGGCCTATGAAGCCAAGAAGAGGGAGTATGATGCGATGAGTGTGGCTCTCTCTGAGAAGAGTCAAAACATATCTTCTGTCGCTGCTTCTCAATCCCACAACATTAAGAGCGACAAGAACAATACTGATCCTGTTTCCTCAGCTGACACTGAGAGTCTCTTGTCGCATACTTCTCCATCCTCTGTTCTCGAGCTTGACACTTGTGTCGTGTCAAATGTTAATGCCGACTCTAGTGTTTTATTATTCAAAGAAGATGATGATTTTGATACAGATGTTGCAGATCTTGAGATACCTGATTTGGATTTCATGAATGAGCCATTGGGGTCATGTTCAATTGATCAAGAACACAACTTGGGGCTGGATTTTGATAACTTCATTGATGACTTTGGGCGAATTTGTGACGATTATTGTGAGATTGAAGATCTTGATTTGTGTGGGTTTGAAAGTAATGAACCAAGTGAGCTCCCTGATTATGATTTTGAGTTTGGGAACGAGGAATTTGCTTATTTGGATGATCATCATCATCATCAACAACAGCATCAGCACCAACTACCTCTCAATATTGTATGCCCATAAGTTTTGCAGCTAGGATTTTGTTCGTGTTACTATTAGTAGTCTTATATTATTTTTATGTTTTACAGCGAGGAGTTCTCAGAACAGAACATGAGTTCTTGAGGAACGGTTTTGTGAGTGAGCATCTTTACTAAGAAAGAATAGAATCCTTTGGGTTTTCTTGTGCGATCTGAGCCGTCCAAAGGATTCTTAAGATGTCTGAAGAATTATTGAGAATGTTGCTCACGTCCTTCCCTTTCATGTTCGTTAATTAAGTTTATTATATATGAGATGAGATATGTGTTTTGAAGGTTTTTTTTTTGTGTAATAGTCATGATTTCTTTTTGCAATTTATAATCTGCAATTATAAATGTTTACTATATAGTTAATTTTATTGATCATGATTAAGTACCTGTTTAGCATATGGTTGTTTAATTTGTGCATGAAACAATTGTGGGACAAGATGAAAAAATCCGTGATGGGTATGGTTATAGCAAGCATAGCAAAGCAGAGGCAGGAAAAAGGTAGTTTATCGATAGAGGGCCCGGGAGGGGGAGGCTTTATATAGCTGGAATCCAATTTGCATTTGGTTATTGTACATCATCTGCTGTTTCTTGAAAGAAGCCTCTCGACCTTACGTCTACTACCACGAGCGGAGCTTAGTTGGTTGTCCTTTCTTGTTTTCTGCCCAGTACTTGTACTCCCATTCATCTCAATTTGTAAGCTTTCAACATCAGCCAATTTTTTCATAATTTCTTGAAGTTTATATTAAAGCATAAAATTGCCTTGAAATATAGCATTATCCAGTACATTTGAAATTTGATAGACCTGATCATTTAGTGTGACCTCTTCCAATGTACCAAAAGTGGGCGAATGTTAATATGTTTTAGTTTTAATTCCAGCTTAGCAGACAGTTAACTACCAAAAATTTTCAGATCCTATTTTTGAGGTTTATCAGCCGGGAGCTCTTTACTTCAAGATATTTATAAAATCCATCTCAAGAAATTTAAAATTCATCACTACAGAGTATTATTTGCCCTTTTTCATCTAATATACAAGCTACTTCAACAATTGCTCAGCGTTGATTGTTGATATTTGACTTGGTCAATACAACATATGTAATAACTAAAAATAAATAAATAAATAAATAATAAAAAGAATACCACAATTTCTTGCCTCGGGGTTGAATTGTGATTCTAAGTATCTTATGAAATGTCTTTATATTATATTCGGAGTTGAATGAGTAGATTTAATTAGAAATTAATAATATAAACAATTAAAACCATTTTTTCTTTGAATCCGAAACTTGCCTAGGAAAAAAGAGAGAGAAAAGGTACAAAAAAAATGTCAAACACTACATGAAGGTCATTAGGCATGTGGAAATGTTTTTTCTAAACAATTTGGTCATGAATTTTTATGTATGGAATTGATTCAGTTGACTTGGGTGGGTTGCCCAATGGCCACGGCAGCACCATCTGCTCTTTCCTCTACAAAACGTGTTAACCATTGGCTAGAATCCGCCTATCCCTCACCGGTGGCCGTGGGTGGAAGTGAAAGGTGATCCATTAGATTACAATTTTACCAAAAAAGAAAGGAAAAAAAATCTACGTAACAAGTCAAAAAAAATATTTTTTAAATTAATAGAAAATATTTTAAAAAAATAAATAAATTCCCGTTTTTAGAACGGAAAGTCATTTTTTAAAATTTATCAAACATAAAAGAAATAAAATATCACTTCTTTTATGTTTAAAATTTATTAAATATAAAAAAATTATTTTCTGGAAATAAATAGAAGGATAAATATCTCATTCTAAACTTTATTCAACCAATATAGCGTTTAATTAATATCTCATTCTAATTTGGGTATTCATTAGTAGAACTTTTCCCAGTTGGGTTATATGCTTCAAAAGAACAAAGAGAGCATCATTCTAGTACACAAGTTAATATATAAACTAAGGTATAAAATTAATTACTAGCTAGATTAAATCAATTACGATATATTTGGAAATCAACACTTTCTTTAACTTTAATTTCCACCATTAATTATTTGAAATTTTCAAAGCAAAATTCGTCTGTAATTATGAAAATTTGATGTATGAACTAATAACGAGTCAAATTGGTCTATCTAATTATTTAGGTATTGTCCCTATTTATTTATGGGTAATAGAAGTGTACGTAGTATAATACGAGCCCATTTCTGTTGCTAATGTAATATTTGAAAAAAAAATTGTCTTCTCTGAAGTCTCTTACCCAAAAGCCAAAAGTGAAACTTTAAGAAATGATAATTTTTCTCTAATTTATAGTGTGATTTTTAAATTTGGTAGAAAAAAAAAGAAAAATAACGGGTAAGCATGATTGGTGGTGGGGGGTCCTTATTTCATGAATCAATCAGGACGATCAATTATATCTATTATTAAAAAATATATTATATCTACTAAAATTCATTATGTGGTGACAATGATGGGGAGGTCTAGAATGGATGTACCAAATGTAGTCTTACAGAAGAAGAATATCAGAGGTCGAAGGCACTTAGACTTATCTGTTGGAATTTTTCCTTCATAAATTAGATTTTTTTTTACAAAAAAATTTACAGTTCAATTTAATAATATATTGTTATATGTATATTTTAATAGACTCGGTTCATATAGGTAATTCTTAAATATATTAACTCATTAAATATATATATTTTATTTGGAAAGGAATTATTTGTCTATTTACTGCAGGTAGACTTAGGTCTTGAATTGGAGACTTTTCAAACTTTATTAAAGGTAAAACTTTATATGCCGTTACAGTAGAATTAATTCATTCAATATATGTATTGTTATTATTCTTATTATTAAATTCATTTATAAATTTATTTGTATATATAATTTGGGTAAATCTTGTCCAGTTGTCCTAATCGCTCACCAAACTAAAACTGTACACGAGCCAAGAAAGTTAGAATAAAATTAAGATAAAAATGTGCTGACTTTGTGCTTATTGGTTGAATTTCATAATCAGTTCAGTTCTCACCCAAATACACATAAATTGACAAAAACCCCTATCGTCCAAAAACAACCCATTGCACTTGATTCTCCTTTTTATGTCTTTGCATAATTGGATACATACTTTCGCCTCGCCACGTAGAATTACCTTTTCTTAATAATAGTTTCATTAATATTGTTCAATCTATAAGTTGCATTGTTTTGAATTCAAATGATTTCATGTCTAATTGGATTTTGTGCTTGATACATATAAAATGTATTTTTGGATTTTATTATTTGAAACAAAAAATAAATTTCGTTGAAAAGAATTGTTATTTGTAAATTATGAATTTAATTCTTGCAAAAAGAAGTTGGTTTTTAACTTTTAGGTTTTAATGCATATTTTTCTGATGAACCAGATCTTTTAAATAAAAATAAATTTATTTATTATATTATTTTATCTTTTTTTTAACAAAGAATAACAAATCAATATCACCGAACATTTTGCAATTTATTAGTTAACATGTTAAATGATTGGATATTTACAAGGACATGTTGTTTATAATATTATTTTATATCTTATTAAACAATCAATAAACTTACTGGTCCAATCATCAGAATTATAAAAATTTGAATTCGAAGCTCTAATCAGATTTTTTTTTTGTAAAAAATGACACTCTATAAATTAATATGTATAATTAAATTCTAACAATAATTTGAAATTATATTAATTTTAAACATTTGAATTAAACTTATGAGTAGAAAAATAAGAATCAATTCTCAAGAATATAAAAGCATGGGAAAGAGATGGAAAAAAAAAGAGGAATGCTAGCTATTACTTTTTATCTTCTCTATTATTTAAATCACAAAAATTCTATTTTTAATGTTATAAAAAATAAGAATATGTATTATTTAAAAAATAAAAAAGGTATTTAACATAATTTTTAAAAGAAATAGATTTTGGTTTGAATTTTATTGCATATCAAGTCATATATATATATATGGCCTGACCAGATTATCATATTTTATAAGGAATTTATAATTAACGATTAATATCTCAAGTGTGAGAATATGACAGTTTTACCATTTTTTTTTTATCATCTAAACCATTTAATATTTGAAAGCTAATAATACTGTAAACTAATTTAAATTTGTATTGGATAGAAAAAAATAAAAAGGAAAAAAGTATTATTCTGAATTTTCAAATATATTCCATATCAAAGATTTAAATTCAATATCTCTAATTAAGGGATAAAATATATTTGACATTTTATCTCGCCTTTTAAAAGGTATATGTCATCTTTCTTTTCTTTTATCTTTTCTCTTAATTTTTAATGGTGGTTATTGTTATGTATTCTTTAGGGCAAATTATGGTTCTCTTTATTATTACTCTTTAGTTTAGTATTTCAATAAATTAATACAAATGTTACTAATAAGTTTTAGTTTAACAGTACTTATTTGGTAATCAGAATTGTTAGGTTTCAAGTTCGAATTTCCAATTAAATCCCTTCTATAAAAAAAATTAATACAAATGTTTTAGATTTGTGTCCTCTGTTTTTTGTTTTTTAATATTTATTAGTTTTCTTAATTTTATATTGATGAGTTTCTTAGATCTTTCTATATGCATCTGTTAATACTTCTTAAGAAATTCTTCGAATTTTCTTTAGAGAAGTATTAGCAAAAAGAGAAGAATATCAATTATCATTATTGATTGTATGTATGTAACTTATTCATATAATTAATTAATAATAAGTCATATAATATGTTCCAACATATCAAAATTAAAATAATAAAAAAATCTACAAAAAAAACAGCAGCTACCTTCTTCGTGGGAGGTGACCGGCGCTGGAAGGGAGGGACCGGAGCTTGAACCGATAGGGGCTGGGAGGCTACGCCGGCTGGGAGGCGACCGGAGCTCGGAGATAGCAGCAGAGGATTTGATCTAGTGGGAGACAGCAGTAGAGGACCAGAGTAGAGGGGAGAGAGGACCGAAGCAGATGAGAGAGAGGACCGGAGCAAATGAAGGGCACAACCGGAGCAAAGGAAGGGCATGATCGGAGCAGAGGAAGAGCACGGCCGTTGTAGAGGAAGGAGATACCAAAGCTGGAAATTTGGGCACCAGGGAAAGGGAAAAATGCCGGCAGGGGGAAAAATGAGAAAATTTTTGGGTTGCAGAGTTATAACAAATCCAGTAAAAACGATGTCGTTTCATAGGAAAGAGAGGCATTGTTTCTGTCATTTTTAACATTTTTTTTACTCAAATTAGACATTATATGACTCAAAGTTTAAGAAGAAAATTTGTTAATTAGTATTTAAATTACTAAAATTTCTCACATTCATTTGTTAGCAAATCAATTTTAAAAAAAAATTAATGTATAAATTTTAGTAATTAAAAAAATTATTAAATTTGTTTTATAACTCCTCGAATATGCGCTTGCCATTTTTTATTGTAGAATTAATATATATTTTTATATGTAATTAAACTTAAATTTAAAAAATTAATGGTGTATGATTAATGCTCCAATAAGCAAGTGGCAAGCATTTGAAGAGTTAAAAAGGCAAAATTTAATAATATTTTAAACTACTAAAGCTCTTTCCAACAAAATTCTTGGAGAAAATCCTTCAAATTTTTTTAAATTGTTCAATGTTTGATTTTGGATAGAATGATGATAGAGATATTTAACATAGTTACTTCAGCACCATACACTACAAGAAAATAATTGAATAGTGACGAAATTTAGCGATAGATTGACATCTGTAGCAGTCAGTTTTGGATTAGTGACGGATCAACGAGTGAAATTAACAAAAAAATTTGAGAAAAATAGCGTCAAATATAGCGACAAATTAGCGGGGGAAATTTGCTACAGATTATGACTGTATCTAAATGTTGTAGCTAATATGGCAGAAAAATTGGGACGGTTTAGAGACGAATTTGCGAGAACAAATTAGCGACGCATAGAACCCATTGCAAAATCGATAGAATAGCGACGAAATTACGTATGTCGCAAAGGTTGATACAGAAAATTCCGTCGCTAAATCATTTAACTTTATATATAGCGACGAAAGAAGCTGTCACTACATTAGCGACGGAAATAGCCGTCGCTATATTAGCATCGGAAATTTTCCTTGCTAAAAATAGCGACAGAAAATTCCGTGCTAAAAATAGCGACGAATACTTTCCGTCGCTCAATTGTTTTCTTGTAGTGCTGAAGTAACTCTGTTAAATATCTCTATCATCATTCTATCCAAAATCAAACATTGAACAATTTAAAAAGTTTTGAAGGATTTTCTCCAGGAATTTTGTTGGTAAGAGCTTTAGTAGTTTAAAATATTATTAAATTTTGCCTTTTTAACTCTTCAAATGCTTGCCACTTGCTTATTGGAGCATTAGTCATACACCATTAATTTTTTAAATTTAAGTTTAATTACATATAAAAATATATATTAATTCTACAACAAAAATGGCAAGCGCATATTCGAGGAGTTATAGAACAAATTTAATAATTTTTTTAATTACTAAAATTTATATATTAATTTTTTTAAAATTGATTTGCTAACAAATGAATGTAAGAAATTTTAGTAATTTAAATACTAATTAACAAATTTTCTTCTTCAACTTTGAGTCATATCATGTCTAATTTGAGTAAAAAAAATGTTAATTTTTTAAATTAGAAAAATTCTTACCAATGGATTGGAAATTTTGTCGGAAATTTTTTTTAAATTATTGACTGTTAAATTTTGGATGGAAAAATAGATGGAGGTATCTAATTGAAAAAAATTCAAATAGGTGTCCAACTGATGAAACATAGACAATCTATGTTCAATTAAAAAAAAAGTATTTTTTGGCGACCTATATCAACTCTAATTAATTAGATAATTTATACGAAAGAATTTACTTAACATAGGGTATCGTCATAATGTCTTTTTCAGGTATTATTTTTTAACTTTATAATTAAACTTTATCCCAAATTACAAAGGAGGATTGATTTATACTTAACTAATCCATGCGATTTAATTTATTTTTAGGTTTGGTTTGATTTTGTATATCTAAAATAACAAAAAATGCAAAAGCTGATATGTAATGCAGAATGACATTTTGTCTTTGTAATCTTAATTTCTTTAATAAAAGATTGCAATTGGATCCCACTTTAGAAAATTGCGAAAGTTCCTTCAACAATTTCATAATAATAATAACTTAACTTTTCGTCCAAGGAAGATGGTTGGGTAGTCCACATCATCCTTTTCCTTCTCCATATATATATATATATATATACAAAATGCAGTCTTTGTTGTGGAAATTTCTATAAACTTTCCATGAATGTAATCCACCTAGATTGGAAAACGTATGCAACTTTGATGCTCTCTATATTGGACTTCTTAAATCCCAAGAGTGACATTAATTTTTTAATTGATTATGATATGAAATGTTCCACGACTAAATTACAAGGGTTTGTTTCTCCTTTTTCATATATAAATCTACCACATATGATGATTTGGATGTTTATATTTCATTGGATAGAGAAATAAATTCATACAAAATTTATTTAAACTACTTAAACTAATATTGAATTTGGATTTAATAATACCGAAAACTATAAAGCTATATTTGCCCAATGTTTGATGCATAATAAGTTCTTAGCTTTGATTTATTATTAATATTTTTCATTTAATTGTGTCAAGAGGGTAGGTTTAAAATGTGGAAGTAGGAGGAGCATGTCGTGTTGTATGTTTTCAAACCCATGTGTAGCTGTATCCAATAAACAAAAGTTAAATAGGGACAAAGTGTTAGAAAGACTCATTGAATTATTTGGTATAGTTATTTTTGCTGTCTTACATGATCATTATAAGACAATGTATGGAGATTTTTAGACACTTCAAATTTGTATAGGTCCCTTAAAACAATCTTGGATTCTACGAGTGGACTGGGGACCAATTTTAAGGTGTTATAGGACTTAGTAGTGGAAGGAAGAAATCGATATTCTTTTAATTAATAATTATGATCAATAATATCGCAAACAAATATTTATGCCTAATAAATTTATTTTGTATGTACATTAAATAGAATAATAAGTAATAAACATGTTTAACAAAATCATGTACTCATTTATACTCAAAATACAAGAAAGTGAATGAACTTTATCTTTTTTATTTTTATTTTTTATTTAATTAATACGTATAGCTAGACCAATGCAGGGATGGGAAGAGCCGAAAAGATCTGTAAACCTTATATGTTGAATATGATATGATTATAGTGAGAAAAATATTATGAAATTCATGTGAGAAAAAAATGGAATATACATAGTATTTCAAAGTTAAAAAAAAAAGATAAAAGAAAATATAACATAAAAAAGTGGCTAATACTCCATTTTTAGTGAAACATTATGCCTATTATGAACACTTGATAGGATTCTTAAATAATGAACAGAAAAAAAAAAGTGAATTCTAAAGAGGGTTGTTAACTGTGAATTGCTATTAGTAATTGGGGGCGGGGTGTTTCGGAGGAGAAAACTTACAAAGGCTATTCTAAAGCAAAAGTTTGTCAAGATATTAATTGGAAACAAATTTAATTATCATAGGTGAATTGATAGTCTCTTTAGTTTAATTAGTTTATCCTGTTATCTTTTGTTACCAGAAGCAAATCATTGAAATTAATGAGAATAGCAAGAAAATCCTGTAGAATACTGCTTTGGAAGAAAAAAAAAAGGGGTTGTGAAATATCTATTTGCTAGGATTAAGTAATGAAACAAGTCGAATTAATTATTTCTTATATATGAATTTTCGTATCAATTTACAAATTCAAAAATTTCCCGCAACCATCCTTGATTATTAGTTGTGTATTCTCCTGTATATATACTTGCATGAAGGCAAATCACTGCCCCTAACCATCCTCGATTTGTAGGCATCCAAATCCTTATTTTCTATATCCGGTTATCCAAGAAGGGAATTATTACGCATCTTTATTTCCAACCATAAGACATTATATTTACTAAGCATCTCTGCTTTGTCTTGAGCGGTGATTTTACCAATCTTATCACCATTTATAGCTTGATAGTCAATTGCATCACCAATTGCAACTTGATTACCAATTGTATTAATTAGCCTCCTTTAAGCTTGAAGTGAAGGTGTCTAGAACTCCAAGCTTGGAAAGAGCATCATAGAAAGTAGAATTAGTATGTGCCTTGGTAAACAGTTCCACTTTGATTTTGTCCCTTACCACATGACAATCGATTTCTATATGCATTGTTCTTTCATGAAAGATAGGGTCGATGGCAACGTGAGTTGCAGATTGAATAGCAATGTAAAGGGTTATTGCATTGGTATGTTCAATATTTTGGATACTTTAAAAGATACATCAGCCATTGGAATTCACAAGCAACCGAAGTCATTGCTCTATACTTTGCTTTAGAGGAAGATCTCGACAGTGTTGTCTGTTTCTTTGATTTCAAGGAGATAATCACCTAAGACAATGCATAACCTAGCGACTGATCTCCTAGTTTCATGACATGTTGCCTATCTGAATTGCTAAAACCTCTTAGATAATGACTTTGGAATTAGTTGGAAAGAATAATCTTTGCCCTGGGCTATTTTTGAGGTGTCTCACAATCTTTTGTGATGCCTTGAGATGAGCTTCTGTGGAACAATCAAGATGTTGAGATAATTGTCGAACAATGAAGGAAATTTATGGCCTTTTGTGTTTAAAGTATAAAAGCTTTCCAATTATCCTCTAATATTCAGTTATATCCTTTAAAGGAAGAGATTGAGCTGGATGTGACTAATTTAAAGGCACCATTGAAGTCTTGGAAGATTTGCACAAAATCAATCCCGTATCATTCAAAAAATTCTAATGCATACTTTCTTTGGCTATGACTAATTCCATTTTTGTTTCTTGCTATTTCAAAACCAAATTTATATTTCAGCTTTCCCAAGTTTTTAATTTGGAAGGTAGAATCAAGAAAGTGCTTGATTGCAAAGATTTCATTGATGCCGTGGCTTGCAATTATAACATCATCTACATATATGAATAAGGCAATGAAGTTTGAACTTATGCCTTTCACAATTAAGGATGAATATGTTGTTGGTGTTTCCTTTCTACTGTGTTGTTTTGCTATGGTGTCTCCATACAACAGGTTTGATGATGTATCCTTTGCTAGCATAAAATCATTCATTTGAAATTATAACCTATTACAATTTCTATTTTCTTTGATGTTTGTATCGAATTGAACAAACAAATAAAACTTTAAATATGTTGTCTAGTTTCAGATTTGGACTTCATCAATAATAGCCATGAAAATCTGCTATGGTCATCCACAATGGTAAGGAAGTACCAAAATTCTTTCAAAAAGGGCAAAGTCAGTCCCCATATGTCCACATGAATCAAATTGAAGAGTTTTGTAACTCTGCTCTGACGGTGGGAAATGGGAGCTTCCTTTGTTTGACAAAATGACAAATATCATAAGGTAGTTTGTCTAGCTTTGTTGAATTTGGTACATGTGAAAGTAGTCGAATCCTTTGAATTGATGCATGTTCCAATCTCAAATGCCATAAATGAGCTGCTTCATGATTGGAATTATTGCCTTGAATGTTGGAAATAAACTTCATCCTCAATACTAGATCAACCAACTGATTGAGACCATCCACTTGCCTAGCTAGCCCAATTTTCCTCTAATTCTGCAAATTTTGTATAAAGCAAGAATTTTTATTGAATATTAGACAAACATGGCTGTGATGGATTAATTTACTAGTAGATATGATATTGAAATTAAAAGAAGGTGCATAAAAAAATATCTCGCAATATTAAAGTCGTCATTAAACTTGATTATTCCTCTATGGGTGACTAAGATGGCTGTATTGTTTGGCAGATTGATTGATAGATCTGAAACTATTCTATAAGATTTAAATAATTTAATATTGCATGCTATATAATCTGTAGCCCCTACGTCTAATATCCATATCTTATCTTTCATCTACATTATGTTGTAAGTTGAAGAAATCATACCAGATTTGTCTATATTAAAAAAAAAACAGTAGTATTACTTCCTCATATGGTATACTAGAGGTTGCCACTACTCTTTAATCAATTTGCTTTTGTTGGGTTGGCTTCATCAGATTTATACTTCTTCATACTTCTTCATCATCTCATTTTTTGGATCTTTTTCAAGATTGATTTGTTCCTTTATTGTAGTCACTGTCATTGCGGCAAAAGAAAAGAAATGAGTTTGAAGAAAAATAATCTCCTCAACACTGCTTTGTTTTGGTTGCTACCATAGCAACAAAGAAAATAAGCTTGAAGAAGAAGAAATAATGTCCTTTAATGGTGCTTTGATACCATATTAGATTTTATATTTTAAAGTAAAGAGAAAATACATTATGTTCTAAACAGCTGACAATGACCTAAACAATGATGCAACTAAGAATTATATAAACAATAAGAATATTCTGCTTTTAGAGGTATATCTTGCTATTCTAACAATGAAAAAAAACTGTTTCCTTGGTCAGAGATTTCACCTCAAAATGGGTCATTCGAACGAAAATTAGTCCGGATATGGACATGTCTTAAAAGTGCTGCTTATAATTGGAACCCATTTAGGACATTTCGTCCTTTAAAGAATAAAAAGGTTTGCTGATGCTAATATGGATAGCAAATGGTACATGTGGTTTTCTAACTGAAGCCCAAATTACTGTGTTCTATTTGCAACAATATGATTTTTTCAACTTTATTTTTTGTTGCCTTGAGTAATAATTTTATTAATATGATCACCATTTATAGGTTGATAGTTAATTGCATCGCCATTTGTATCTTGATTATTAGTTGTCTTATCACTCAAGAAAGAAAGATTATTCAAGTCATTTCAAAAAACACTTGCATTGAATAACTAATTGATGTGAGATATTAGTAAACTCTCCCTCATTTCTAGAACTAAAGATTTGAAACTTAAAATTTGTATAACTAGACATCTGCCAGTTATTCAATATCGCAAGATTGACAATTTAATATAGAAAGATTGTCCAAATCATTAAAAAGATTAACTATAGTGTGTAATCAATGAATGTAAGATCTTAACGCATTTAAACACTCGCTCTTTATTCGTAGTTGTATTCTTGATTTTTAGTACCTAATGTTCAAAGAACAAAAAGTCAAAATTTTTGAGTAAGCAATAGTTGGCTTTCATTCTATTATTGGTTTTTCTTTTTTCCCAATCCAATATCAGTTAAGAGACATGTAGATATCTTTTCATACAAGAAGAGAACATTATTAGTTTATTTCAACACCATCGGTGGTGGAATACATTATTACATATTATATAAAAAAAGGATTTTAAAGAAAACCCTTGTCCTGAAAACTCTTGATGCAGTCATCAAACATCTGTTCAAGTGTTTTAAAAGGAGGAAACCCCAATTCAGCAATCTTGCTGGTATCCATGCTATGTGGGTGGTTGTCCCCTTCGTGGCTGCTACACCTGAAAGGCAAAGCAGTTGATAAGACATTCTTCACAAATAATTATATGATGAAATCAAAATTTGAGGTCATCATCAATGTTTCACTCACTTGTTCTGATATGGGTAAGAGGGATATTTAGTCCTTAGCATCTCAATGATCTGTGACCAGTGAGCTACTGAGCTCGAGCACACTAGCCGTCCTGATGCTCTTCTATCCTCCATTGCTAGAATATGAGCAGCAACCACATCGTCTATGTGCACGAAACCCACTGTTGTGTTTGGATATTCCCCCCTCATTCCTGACGACAAGAGCGAGCTTATCTTTGAATAAATTACCTTTCTCCTATATTAATCTCTTATTTTTGTGATAAGTTAGTATAAATAAATTACCTTTAACTATGTCCAGAATAAGGAGCAGGGTACTAGTGGGTTTTGGGGAAAGCAATGGGCCAACTACAAAAGATGGGTTAACCACAACTAGATCAATCCCACATTCCTTTGCTATTCTCCATGCCTCTTTCTCTGCTATAGTCTTTGCATACGCATACCATAGCTGCAAAATCAACCAAAATTAAGTTCACAGAAATTACTCCCTCTCTTAAATGATTATCCATTTTTGATCTAAAACTAAAATTTTGAAAAATATTAATAATGTAAGTACCTGGATATATTGTCCTTTTAAAAAAATGTCATAATTATTTACTTCAATATTTCTCTTGCAACATAAAACCTTTCTCCTATAAATATTGGTTAGGTCTTTATTAATACAAGGTAGAATTGGAAAAAAGTTAAAAAATTACCTTGTTTTTAGAAAATGAATAATTATTTTGAAACAAAATGGACAATCATTTGAAGACCGTAGTCAACAAATAGAAATTGAAAGGAATATTTAATTACATTGTAGTTCTTGCAGTAGTCAGTATCGGTCCAGTGCGATTCATTAAGGGGAGAAACTTGCTGCACATCATATCTGTATCTAATGGAAGAGCAAGAAGAGGTGACCACAACTCTCTTCACACGACTAGCTTTGGTACAAGAACTCAGCACATTCATGGTGCCCTTGATACATGGATCGATCAAAGTTTCCTGCAAAATTTTTCAATTAGTCAAGATAAAAAGAACCCACCTATTTAATTAACAGATAAAATCATGTCCTTGGAAGGGTAATCATTAATTTTTGCCTGAATGTTATTATCATAAGGAACAGTAACTGGAGAAGCCGTATGAAAAACACCATCAACACCCTGAATTGCTTCATCAAAGCTTCCTTCAACCAACAAATCAGCTCTCATAATCTTCAATCTTTCCTTGGCTCCATTGAACTCGTTAAGAAAACCAACCTTTACAGAATCCCCTAAAACCAACAAAACTCATGTATAAGATTTACATTTCCCATTGAATTTAAAGAAGAGAAAATATAAAGAGGCTTAGTACCTGGATCTCGCACAGTGGTCCTCACAGTGTGGCCATTTTCTAGCAGGGACTTCACCAAGTAAGCTGCTATGAATCCTGTGCCACCTGTTACACAGTACTCCGGCATCTCTCCCTTTCTCTCTCTCTCTCTCTCTCTCTGTTACTTACAGTGCAGTTGATATATATAATCCAAGTAGTAGGGATTGATTTCAATGACTTCCTAAGGAAAATAAACTTTACTTCTATATTGTTACTTTTTGAGTGGGAGAGAAAGTGGGCAGATGGTTCATTCATTTGGTGATGCGTGTGTTAAAAGTTCCAATCCAGAGTGAATGCCCAATATCATCAGCACTTCCTCCTAATAATTATTTTCTGTTTTCAAATGGAAAATTACAAATACAAAATAAAAAAAGATTATAATTTAATTACTGGAATAAAAGTTAATTTTATAAGTTATATTCTTTCAATTAAAGGGGAGATTGTACAATATCGTACCAAATTATACTTTGGTTTTAATAGCTTTCATTATAAATAGAATTAGAGGTTAGGTCCTCACTCTTATTTCAAATATAATGTGAGAACTAAGAGCCTCAACTTTTTTATTCAGCCCATTGAAAAAATGATAGATATCAAGTATAGCATGAGGGTATAATTTTCTTATATATATATATATATATATATATATATATTACTGAAATTATTTTTTGTATTTTTTTTATTTAAAACTAGAACTTTTTATAATATTTAAAATTAAAGTTGATCATTCTAAACTTATAAACTATTAAATTCTAAGCTCATTTTTAAATAATTAGTTTTTTTTTTAATTTTATTTTGGAATTGTTATTTAATTGATTAAAAATAGTTAATTATTGTTTCTATTTTCGATTTTTTTTTGTCTACGGATTTAGCTCTGAAAAAAGCCCAACATTGAAACCCAATTTCACTAAACTTTAGACTTTCACCTATTGGGCTTAGAAATCAAAACGTGTCTTGAATTCAACAAATGCCTTCCCCTTCTTCCTTCATCAAATAATGATAATAATATGGCCCCTATAATTTAGAGTTTTTTTAATTGAGTTTTTTTTGTATGTTTATTTGGTATTATTAAGTCTCTGTATTTTTATCATTTTCTTAATTAATTACCATATTTGTAATTGATACTATTAATTGTTGTTTTTTTATTGACCCTTTTTTTTTACAGAAAAGTAGCATATATATATATATATACCAGGAGTGGCCACTGGTTGGAACCAACGGTTTGTTCAGTTCAATAAATATAAAAATATTTATTTTTTTAAAAAAATCAATTTATTAATCAAATTGCACTAATAAAAATATATTCAAAAAATAGATTATATTAAATGGACTTTGTCATATGAATACATCATATCATATATATATATAAATATAAAAATAAATATTTTTGTTTTTAAAAAAATGCATATTCAAAACCCTAATTTCTAACTGGAATCGACAGATACTATTTCAAAAAATGGAAAACCGGCCCAAAATCAACTTTCCAACAATTAATGGAACGAACCTCACAATTATTTTAAAAAAAATATCGTATGTTCACAATCTTTAGTAATCTATAAAATTAAAGGGTAAATTATGCATCTATAAGATTTACAATACATGATTTTAAGGATATAGAATACTTTGAATTTTGATTTTGAATTGAATTTTTTCTCTCGAATCTTTGAAAAATTATTGTATGTGACGCTTTATATACATACACGTCACAGAATATCATAGAATTTAAGTTATTATCACACTTAAATTAGTTCACTCACTATATGTAAACACGCAGCACAAGTAACACTAAACTTTCAAGAAGTCATTCTCTTGATTCCAACTTCCTAATCCAAAAATAGATGTACTTTGTTATGAATAAAAGAAAGAATCCAAATGGAAAAGGAAAGACAATAATCATGAAACTTAACAACAATTAAGTCAGTTGCTTTCTTTAAATTAAACGACCAACAAAACTTATCAAGAAAATTGTGAGTTTAAAGCACAAAGCCGTATATGAGGTTTTTGGGATTGCAGTTTAGTATCAAAAAATATATTTATAATTTTTTTAATTTTTTTTTAATTTTTTTATAAACTGTTTTTCTTAAATTTGCTTATGAAAAAATAACTATTTATATATTTCTCTTTAAAAACAGTTTTCAAAACTCAAAAAATATTTTAAAAAATAATTTCTTGAATGCAATATCAAAACTCTCTAAAAACAGTTTTCAAAACTCAAAAAATATTTTAAAAAATAATTTCTTGAATGCAATATCAAACGGAGGCTATACCTACATTTGCATATTGCAATATATAACTATTTTGGATATAGCATATCCTCAAATATCTTTTCATGAAAACTAGATAGAAAAACTGTTAGGATTTTTCTTGCACGTACCAAGGGGTGAAAAGGAAATTTATGTAATTTTGGTTCAAAATTAGATATTAATGAAAATATGAATAGAAACAGAAATATCAGTGTAAGAGGTAAAAAAAGAAATCACTAAATTAAAGTTAGGGGGTGAAACTAAAACAAATTTACAGTCATTATAAAAATATAAATAATTTAGGTGTACTAATTAATTTTTTGAAAAAAAAATAACATGGCAAATGAATTACAATCGAATTTCCAAAACTCTAGGAGAGGCACCTAGTTCCATTCCATCATATACTCTTTTCCGTATACAAAGATTAAGGATTACATTGCATTTAGAAAATGCAATTTTGGAGAACATTTTTTTAGTTTTTATTTTTTTGAGTTTTAAAAACTGATTTTGGAGAGAATCAGGTAAATAAATATTTTTTTTATAAACAGATTTGAAAAAATCAATTTATAAAAAATTAAAAAATTAGTCAATTAAATGAAAAAAATTATAAACCTATTTTTTGGATATCCCAAACACCCCGTAACTAATTTAGATGTATGTAAAATATAAATGGATTGATAATGATGAACTTGATCAGCCTAGCAAGATAAGTATTATCTGCCATGGATATATATTCCTTTATTTTGTTCAGCATGCTTTTGTCATAATTAATTATATTATTTTTGTTTATCTTTGGAAGCGAAATATTCTTTAAACAATCTTTGTCAGAGAGTTAAAGCAATATTTATAAAAAAGAAAAATGATTATTTGGTGATTTTATGAATAATAAAAGACAATTTCATACATTTATAGAACGACATTAATAGAAGAAGAATTAGATTTTAATTAGGGTTGGAATTGCTAAAAAAATAATTAGATTTTAATTGGAAAAACAATTATATATTGATTTTTTAATAATTTTATTGTACGAAAAGATAATTCTTTTAATAATATATATATATATATATATATTGCTTGTGACCCAATTGGCTAAAAACTCTAAAAAATTTCTAAGCAATCTATCCTCTTCCTTACAAGGAACATGTAATTGATAAAAAAAAAACTTGATAATCTATTATTTAATTAATTTATAAATAAATTTATTAATTCAGTTTAAATAAATATTTTCAGCTGGAATCAGAAGCCACTTGCCTACCTATAATTTATTATGATGAGTAGTTGAGGACCCATTCTTAATTTTTTGTATGGTTGAACTTATTACAGGGCTATCACTAATTATTAATCAATAAAAGAAAATCAATTGAGTTTGTTGCATTAGCCGCATTACTGTATTCTTGGGTTGATTTTCATCAAATTTCTCTATTTCACACCAATATTTCTTAACTTCAATTTATATTATAATAATCATTGAATTTCTATGATGGCAACTGAAAAGTCCCTCTTACAAATTATAATAAATTTGCCTATGAAAATCTAAATATGGTGCCACATAATTATTCCTATGTCCTCAATTAGAAAAAAATCTCCGCCGCCATTAACATGTCTGCGCCACACCACCACCACCGCAATCCATTTTTCTGGTAGTGTTGACTCATGCCGTCCATCTTCAACAGCTAAAGCAGAAACTTAGTCTCAATATTTTATAATTTTAATTAACATATATGAATTTTAATTTATTTTTGAATCATTATCCAATATTGACTATCATTAATTAACAACAGGTAGTTCTAACCAGTATCTTGTTAACCACTTAGGTACAAATAAATAATGAAAGAAAGCAACAGCCTGCAAATACATAACCAGAAAAAAAAAATAATTAAGAAAAAAAATAATTAAGCAAGTTGGCAATATCAACGACTGTATCTGCAGTTAATTTCACTGCCCAATTTCACAGTTTTTCCTCCGACTCATCCTATCCCATACATTTGGATCGCATTGTCGACTTAAATGAGTTTACTAACAAAATAGCACAGGAATTATGGAAAAGAAACAAAACCTTAATTTTTACAAAATTTTAAATTGAAGTTAAAAGGAAAATTTATATACATATAGAATAATAATGAAATCATACTACAATTGAACTTTGGACATCATTCTAAATTTAGGATCACTTTGATTTCAGTTAAAAATGAAAATCAAATTTGATTTGTCTATAATCGAAGAATATTGTAAATGCTGCTTGATTTTTAAGGGTTTTAACTTTGAATTTTCAAAGAATGATAATTAAAAAAAAAAAAAGCAGATAAGGCCGGTTGAGTCTACCGGTTGAACCGTTAAGCCAACCAGGTATTTAATAAATTCAATGAATTCTGATTTATGATATGAATCTAACCAAAATTTTGATTGATTATTAATTGAATCGATCCAATCAACTTGCAATTAGATTTTCAAAACCTTGCTTATATATAAATATATTTTAATTTGTTTAGGAATCACTTTTGTTTTTTTGAGTTTGTGAAATTTTTAAATGTTGGTCTGAAATTGAAAATGAATTGAATTTGTTAACCGTTTTATGACCTTCCCAACCAACGGCTAGGCTGCCACCTAGCTTATCCTGTCAATAAAGTTGGTTGTTTGTTGTGTTGCTTTCTTTAATTCTTTCCTTTCCTTTCCGGAACAATGTATGACCGACACGTGTCGTTCACCCTTTCTCTAGTCAGTGAATGCGCGAGTTTATTGGTACAATTTTAGAAAGGAACAAAATATATAAAATTCTTCTAAAATTTCTAACAATTTACCGTTAAAAATAATTTTCAAAAAATTAATAATTTATTTCATATAATTTATGATAATATCTATTTATTTAATATTGTATGAATTTTAAATATTATAATGCAATATATCATACAAATTTTTTTTATATAAATTCTTTATAAATTGTTTTGGAAATTTTCCTTAGGAGAGAAAATAAAGGAAAGAAAATTAATTTATTTTTCTTTCTTATTTTCCTTGCTCCTCATCATATTTGGCAATTTTCTCTTGAGAATGGAAAATATAGAAAAAAAATAAATTTTATTTTTTTTATCATATTTTGGATTGAAATAATATATATAAAATTATAAAGGTGATACAAAAAAATAAGACTTATTTTTCTTTATTTGGATAATTTTTGTTGTGAGAAGAAAACCAATATATTTACTATTTTGCACATCATTTTATAAAATAATAAATTTTACTATAATGATCAATGATCAAAAAAATAATTTTATTAGTAATAGTGACATTTTTATCAAATATTCCTTGTTTTATTTCCAAAATGAAGAAAAAGTAAGAAACAAAAAATAAATGTTATTTTACTCTCTTTATTTTCCCTTATTTCAAAACAGGATAAAATGAAAATCTTTTTATTTTATTTCTATATTTTTTCTCCCATATTTTCTTTATATCCAAACACTTAAGGGTGTAAAATAAAAATTATTTTCCTTCCTCACCTTATTTTTCTTTTTTTCCAAATAAAATAAAGTGAAAATACCTCATTATTTTACCTTTTTATTTTTCTCCCCCTATATTTTTCCTCCTCCCAAATATAGATTTAAGGTTTCATGCATAGTCTAATAACATTTTTATAAGAATTTAAGATTTTTGGTCATTACCAACGATTGTAACTATAAAGCAACCAGTATATTCAAATATCAACTTTCCTAATTGATATTTCAAACAATATTTTTATCAAAGAACAGAAAGATAAACTGTTAAAGTTTTAAAATTTTATTTTTAATTGTAATTTATTAAATCTCAAAGAGTTTTATGTAATTTGTTCGTTACAATTTTCATGAATACAGTCACACAAACACATATAAAATGTTAGCACTAATAATGATAATGACACTTTTAATTTTTCAATACTTTACAATATATTTCTTGATTAGTTAGTTAGAAAAGAAAAATATTAACAAATTAAAAAGTATGTGTTGAAGAGTATTGAAAAATAGAAAGTGTTATTAGCATATTTCTAATGTCAACAAAATACTTACTTAGAGGTGGATGCAAGTGTAAACTAGTGGGGTTATTGGATCCCTTAATTTTTTTTTTAAAAACTATAATAATAAGTATAATATTTTGAATATGGATTCCATTAAAAATAATGTTAGACCTGAATAAAATTTAGAAAACTCTACTTTTTTCTAACTATTCATAAAAAGCTGATGGAAAAAAAATATAAGACATTGATTACAAAAAAAATTAATTTAAAAAAATTGAAAATTTTTAATTAAAGGAAATCTTTTAATTAAAAATGCATAAACAAAAAATCCTTCTTCTCATCCCATCCACGTGGAGCGATGTCCAGGAGAGAATTGCCAGCGTGCAAGCATCTCCTAGTCTGAACGTCAAAGATCGCAGGTTGCCGCCCGTTCATCGTTCACTGGAAAACCTTCACAACAGCCATTTGCTAGAGAATCTTAGTCACAGCCGCTTACCTCACATCTGTTGAGAAAATTAGGACTGAATAGAACATGATTACAACTAATAATTTGAGAAAATTAAAGAAAAAATGAACACAAAGATTTTACGTGGAAAACCCCCAAACAAATCAGGGTAAAAACCACGGATAAGAATAGAAAAATTTACTATGAAAGAAAATAGGAGATTACAACGTATCTCTAATAATTAAGGAGAAAACAAATAAATTCTCTCTTAAAAATTAGGAGAAAAACAAAAAATAACAAATATTTTTCTATCTCTCTATTTTTCCTTTTTCTGACAAATTTGAAAACTCTCAATTGCTTCTCAATTTTTGCTATGTAGATATGAAGAATATTGTGTGTCTTTTATAGGTAAATACATATGCTTAAAAGTCAATAAAACACGACTTCAATTCTAAAATTTTTCCACCTAAATTTGCAAAGCAAATTCAAAAATTGTGGCCACCTAAATTTGTAAAGCAAATTCAAAGATCATGGCCACCTAAATTTGCAAAGTAAATTCAAAAATTATGGTCACCTAAATTTGACTTTTAACAAATCTCTCACTTGAAGATTTGATTGCGTCAATCATATCTTCACACCATTCTTTCTTCTTTGTCATTCCATGTCGCTTATGTTTCTACTAGGCCGCTAGATGATCGATACCAAATAAACTTGTCAGCATTGACTGCTTTAGTCAAGAAATCTGTTAGGTTGTCTTTTGTATGAATTTTCTGTATATTCACTGTTCCTTCCTCCACTTTCTCATGAACGAAGTGGTACTGGACTCGAATGTGTTTTGTCCTTGAATGAAAGACTGGATTCTTTGCAAGATGCAAAGCACTTTGACTGTCACAAAAAAAGAGCAATTTTCTCTTGTTCATGCCCGAGTTCCTCCAATGTCATTTTTAACCAAATTGCTTCTTTACTAGCTTATGTAACTGCTACATATTCTGCTTCAGTTGTTGAGGTAGCCACAACTGACTGCAGTTTTGAGACCCAGCTTACAGCTCTGCTAGCAAGTAAAAACACATATCCGGTAGTGGATTTGCTTTTATCAAGATCACACGCATAATCTGAATCAACATATCCTCTGACAATAAAGTCTGATCCCCCATAACATAATGCAACATATGTAGTCCCCTTAATGTATCTTAGGACTCTTTTTACTCCATTCCAATACTTTTTACCGGGATTTTCCATGTATCGACTAACTACTCCCACTGCTTGTGCAATGTCTGGTCTGGTACAAATCATAGTGAACATTAAACTTTCCACTGCTGATGCATACGGTACTCGAGACATCTCCATCATCTCTGCTTCTGTGCTAGGACTCATACTGGAGGATAACTTGAAATTAACAGGAAGTGGGGTAGAAATTGGCTTACAATCTTGCATATTGAAGCTTCGCAAGATTTTCTTTAAATAGTTCTTTTGAGAAAGACAAATCTTCCTGTTATTTCTGTCTCGGTGAATTTGCATCCCTAGAATCTTGTTTGCTGGTCCCATGCCCTTCATTTCAAACTCCCTAGCCAACTATGCCTTCAACTCTACAATACGATCTTTGTTGGGGCCTGCTACCAACATGTCGTCTACATACAACAGCAAAATGATGAAGTCATTTCCATCAAACCTCTTGAAATATGCACAAGGGTCTTCATTAAGTCTATTGTATCCAAGACTCATGATGAAGAAATCAAATCTCTTGTACAAGCACCTTGGCGCCTGTTTGAGACCGTACAGAGATTTGTTCAACTTGCAAACCAAGTTCTCTTTTTATTTTTCTTTGAATCCCTCTGGTTGGAGCATGTAAATATTTTCTTCAAGATCACCATGAAGAAAAGCAATTTTGACATCTAACTGCTCCAGATGTAAGTCAAATGTAGCACACATTGTCAGGACTACTCTGATTGTTGTTAGTCGTACCACTGGAGAAAATATCTCATTAAAGTCAATGCCTTCTTTCTGAGCATATCCTTTCACCACCAATCTTGCACGATACCGCTCCACTTGATTTTCTCCATCACACTTGATCTTATACACCAATTTGTTTCCAATAGACTTTCTTCCTTGTGATAGCGGAACAAGTTCCCAAGTTTTATTTTTATGAAGAGCTTCTATTTCCTCTTGCATTGCTGTCATCCACTGAGATGCATCTGAATTTTTCAGTGCTTCTTGAAGAGTTGATGACTCTCCATCCTCTGTTAGAAGAAAGTATGCAACATTGCTCTCCATAACATACTCTGAGTGCCAACCTGGTTGTTTTCTGGAGCGATCTGACCGTCGAGGTTCTGGTGCTTCAGAAACAATAGGTTCTTGCTCCTCGTGCTCTGGTTCTGCTTCAGAAGAATTATTTTGTTCATCTTCATTTTCCACTTGTACTACCGTAGTCTCTGAATTTTCTTTCACCGTGCTATTATCCCTTTCTTCTCTTTATTGTTTATCTTCTAAAAAGATAACATATCTACTGATTACAACCTTGTGGGTAGTGGGATCCCACATGCGATACCCCTTTACTCCATCAGCATACCCCAAGAATAAATATTTTCTAGATTTTGGATCCAGCTTTGTAGTTTCTTGGGCATTGTACATTACGTACACAGAACTTCCAAATATATGAAGGTTGGAATAATCAGCTTTCTTTCCAGTCCACATCTCCATCGGTGTCTTCAACTCAATTGCTGTTGATCGGGTCCGATTTATCACATAACAGGCGGTATTTACTGCTTCTGCCTAGAAAGATTTTTCCAAGTCTGCAGTTCCCAACATTGCTCTTGTTCTTTCTAACAAGGTTCTGTTCATCCGCTCTGCCACTCCATTTTGTTGTGGAGTGTATGCTGCAGTGAACTGTCTTTTGATACCTTATTGATTGCAAAATTCTGCAAACTCATGGCTGGTATATTCTCCTCCATTATCTATCCTCAGACACTTGATCTTCTTTCCAGAATCAAGCTCTACCCGCGCTTTGAATACTTTGAAGACTTGAAACACATATGCCTTCTTCTTAATAGGATACACCCAACATCTTCTGGAATAATCATCTATGAAGGATACAAAATACTTTGCTCCTCCCAGAGACGTAACTGGTGCTTGCCATACATCAGAGTGAAACTTCAATATGTGCTGCTTACTTGTAACACAATGCTCATAGAAAGGTAAGGACACCTTAGTGAGACCTGGAAGTAGATTTTGCTCCGCAAGAATTTTAATTCCTTACTCAAACATATGTCCAAGTTTCTGATGCCACACCATTGCAGATCTTTCACTTGAACTACTTGAAGCAATTGATGCTTCTCCTTCTAGCAAAGTCTCTCCATTTAACATATACAAGTTGACAGTCACATTTTCTTCCTTCATTAGTACAAGCGCACCTCGAATCACTTTCATGATTCCTTTTTCGGCTTCAATTTTACAGCCAAGGTCATCCAATTGACCTAACGACATCAAGTTCTTTTTTAAGCCTTCCACATGCCGCACTTGTTGAATAATGCATATTGTGCCATCATGGAACTTCAACTTCATAGTTCCAATACTAACAATCTTTAAGGCATAATCATTGCAACTGTACACAGATCCCTCAGAGACAGATTCATATTGATAGAACCATTCTCGTTGAGAGGTCATGTGAAATGTGGCTCCCGAGTCAATAAACCACACATCAGCAAATGTCTTTCTGCCTTCACTAGTTGTCGCTGCTTCACAACATAAAATATCACTCACATTGGATGTGCTTACAATATTTCTTTGAGGATTGGAGTTTTTCTTGTTTAAACTCCAGCAATCCTTCTTCAAGTGATCCTTTTTGCCACAGTGGTAGCACTTAAGGTTCATCTTCTTGCTTCTTGACTTTGATCTACCTTGATCTTGTCTCCCACTTGAGCCACGTTCCGTTGATCTCCCTCTCATCACCATTAGGGCTTCCGCTTTTTGCGAACTAGCCAACCTATCCTCTTTGTTTTTGCGCCGATTTTCTTCTTCAAGAATAACAGCTGCAACATTATCAAAATTTAGATGATCTGTGAGGATATTGTTTGTCAGATTGTTGATGAGTTGATCATACGAATCAGGTAGACTTTGAAGCAGAAGTTTAGCACGTTCAGTTGACTCTATTTTATAACTCAGTGATGTGAGTTGAGAAAATATCAAAATATTGATGTGCTCTATCACCGAAGTAGATTCTGACATCCGCAGTGTGTACAATTTCCTTTTAAGAAAAATTTTGTTGTGAAGTGATTTGACCTCGTACAGCTTTGTGAGATGATCACAAATCTCATTTGCAGTTTTCTTCTCCTCAATACTTGACAATACTCCATCTGCTAATGTAAGATGAAGATTTGCAATAACATTCTCATCCATCTCGTTCCATTTAGCATCATCTTTGTATTCCACCGGCTTTTCGCTGATAGCCACAAGACAATTATCTTTTCTCAAGATAGTCTTCATCTTTAATTTTCACAATGAGAAATTACTCCAATTGAATTTTTCGATCTCAAATTTTGCCGTCATTGTTCCTATAACAACCTTCAAGAGTAAATAATAATCTAACTTATTTTCTGATGTGGAGGGTCCACTAATTAGTGACAACTACAGAGCATACGATAAGTAGATATTAATATCCAAGTTAGGCTCTGATACCACTTGTTGAGAAAATTAGGACTGAATAGAGCAGAATTACAGCTAATAATTTGAGAAAATTAAATAAAAAATGAACCAAAAGATTTTACGTGGAAAACCCCCAAACAAATCAGGATAAAAACTACGGATAAGAATAGAAGAATTCACTATGTAAGAAAATAGGAGATTACAACGTCTCTCTAATAATTAAGCAGAGAATAAATAAACTCTCTCTTAAAAATTAGGAGAAAA
Source organism: Triadica sebifera (assembly GCA_023653625.1). Lineage (NCBI taxonomy): Eukaryota > Viridiplantae > Streptophyta > Magnoliopsida > Malpighiales > Euphorbiaceae > Triadica > Triadica sebifera. The sequence goes on along the minus strand of CM042903.1, from coordinate 21,679,591 downwards.
ATAAAAATAACAAATATTTTTCTATCTCTCTATTTTTCCTTTCTCTCACAAATTTGAAAACTCTCAATTGCTTCTCAATTTTTGCTATGTAGATATAAAGAATATTGTGTGTCTTTTATACGCAAATACATGTACTTAAAAGTCAAGAAAACACAACTTAAATTCTAAAATTTCTTCACATAAAATTGCAAAGCAAATTCAAATATTGTGACCACCTAAATTTACAAAACAAATTCAAAAATTATGGGCACAAATCATAACTTTTAACAACATCGTCATTAGCGTGAGGATAGCCACCGTCCTTTTCCTTCTTCTCAGACTTTTGTCGCCAGCAGAGGTTAGTTCAAATCTCTAACTCTTACTTTTGCTGTTCCTTTTCTTTTTTGAAACAGTACTTCGGTTGTTCCTCTTTCTTGTCTATTGTATTTTTTTTAATGTTTTCCTCTATAATCTGATGTATTTTATCCCCATACTTGCACTCATCTATACCGGTAACTTTTGTATAAATGATTGGTGTTACATCAATACAATCTGACCATCGACGATTCACGATTCTTACATGTTGCTATAGGGTTATTTATATGATTTTTTTTCGGTGAACAATGTTGCGATATTCCAAAAATATCTCAAACAGACAACTATCTACTAAATATGATAACATTGATTTTAATACCACAAAAACACAAATTTCTTCAATACAACAAACAAAAGGATGCTCTTCCTATAGTTACAGCAACTGTGAAGCCAATATTTTTTATAATAAAATTGATAAAGAATGATTTACGAAACAAAATGAGTGATCAATGATTGAATGATTGTTTAGTAATATTTATTGAATTAGATGTATTTAATAGTGTTAATAATTATACAATTATGTATTATTTAAATTCATCGAAGAATGTTATAAAATAATTTTTTGTTATTTTATTATCACATGCATATTTCTATAATTGAATTACTGTACAAAATTTCTAAATATGCTAATGTACTTACGTTTATTGAGTAAATAGCAAATTACTTCTGGATCAAACCAACAACTATACTTAATTAACCAATTCATTTCTAAGCGAAATCAATCACAAATTAAAAAAAATAAATAAAATGGACAAATCTCAGTTTACATATACTCTAACCAATTAGATATATGGAAAAGAAGAGTAAAGCAATTTTAGTTTCATTCCATAACTAGTTGTCTTACTTACGAATCATATACAAAGCACAAATGAGATCATTAAGTGGCCAGCTAAGCTAAATCAAGCAAAAATAAATAAATAGTATAATGTTGTATATCCAATTTTAGTACCCATTTGGATGAGCAGTGAGTTCTCAACTATCTGCCATTACCATTAGCGATTAATTATCAGCAATTAGTATTAACAATTAACAATTAGTTTTTAGCTTTAGCATTAGCGATTAGCCATTAACTATCAGTAATCAGCATTAACAATTAACTATTAGTTTTTAGCTTTAGCTTTTCTATGAAAAGCTAAATTAAAAAATCACTTATCAAATATTCATTTCAAACTGTAAAAATCTTGTTGCCACCGTTCGACCAAATGAATACTTAATTAAATTGAAAATTAGTGGGAATCAAACAAGCAAAGCTTTGGTAAAACCATAAATGATAAGAGCATCTAATGATTTGGTAAAAATTGGGCTAGCAATATGTAGGCATCAGTAAATTGTGAGGTAAATTATAATGTTACACTTACACGAAGTTTGACAAAATTTTATCATTTATATTTATTGAAAATTTCAAGTTTAAAACCTTAAATTTATTGCTCATTCTCTTGAGGGTGGGGAAATCAACTAAACTCGTCCTTCTAATTGAAATATATAATAATAACGAGGATTGAGGATTATCAATATTTTTAACAGTTTAGTTGGCAGAAATTATTAAACAATTTTTTTAAAATTTTTTTCATACAATCTAGAAATGAGATTCATGGTAATATTTTTCTGTTGGTAGTTTGTAGGTCCATTCTTCTAAAATCTTGTTCGAGTTAACAAGAAAAATGCTCTAGAGTATGCTACTAGACAAAGATCCCAACACTTTCACCCTTTTTTTCACAAACCTTTTATTAAACACCCAAGAATGAGTGTTATCCAAGCTGCTAAATGCAATAATTTCATAATTAGAAATATTTTACCAAAAAAAAAGGTTATGACCCCACATCAATGGGGAAGTTGTTTAGTTTGATAATCAATAAATAATCATCGATAATTAGGAACTCTAATTAAGACATTAATAATAATCCTAATTCGTAGAACATAGCATAAATCTCTCAACTCATACTAAGTTTATATATCTATATACACACACATACATACAGGATCAAGTGACTTAATTTTTATAAAAGGATGTTTGAATTTTAAAAAAAAAATGTAATAATTATAAAAAGGTCAAAAACTGGCATATACTACAATTTGATCTAACTTCCAACCACCACTGTCAATATCAGTGGCAATAAACGTAAACAGACTGGAAAACAAACTCTACCAACAAACGATATAACACTTATTCATGGTCCCAAAGGTTTAAGAAGCCTCCATTTATATTTATATTTATTGAATTATTTTCTAATGAATTCACTGTACTATTTTTTGTCTTTTTTTTTTCTTCTTGTTAATGCATAATCAATATATAATTGGATGTAAAGATTGCAAATTTTGGACTAAATCTGATAATTTTATTAGAAAGCATTCATAAGAATTGGATGTGTCCATAATTCAACTGGAAATAATTTAAAGTAAACAATATAATTTGTAACTCAATTCGAATATTGACCCTTAAAAAGTGACAATTCTATTTTTTTTAATTATGGAACTTATTTCTTCTTTTTTAATCTAAATTTTCTTTATCTTCATGCTATTTTAAGATATTTAATTCCTATTTTCTCTGCTGCTTTCTTTCTTTTACTGTTTTGATTATATTCAAGAATTAGTTTTATTTTATTTTTTATTTTTTAGGGGGGGGGGGGGGGAGAGAGAGAGAGAGAGAGAGAGAGAAGGATAATCGTGGGTAATTGATAGGGAATAGAAAGTGAGATCCATTTTGAGAAGGATAGAACTATCATGTAGAATTCTAATAATTTTTGTATCTGACAGTTGCAAATAGGATTTCTATCATAAATATACTAAATTTAGGCAATTTTGCGCAAATTAAATTTAAAGACCAAACGGTGTTGAAGGCTTTTCCCCCCAAACTTTTATCCGTTCATATTTAATCCTCACTAAAACTTTATATAAGTTTAGGGGGAAAATATATTAACAAAAACTCATATATGTATAGATTGATTAATGGAAAATCGAGTCCAAGTTTGTTAACGCAAAAAATCAAAAACTCAATATTAATCATCATATTCGATTAACTTATTTTTCAGTTTAGTTTTTGTTCAAATTTTTTTCTCAGCCTTAATGTGCAGCATTTGTTAGAGTTAGGAAAAACTTCTCATACAGTTCTTCAATTTAGCACTAATTCGCAATAATATCCTTTAACTTCAATTTATAATACAAATATTTCTCAACTTTAATTTGTATAATAAATATATCATCTTTATCTATATATTTTTACGGGTTCACAAGTTACCCTGTAACACCTCCTTATCTCAACAACAATTGTCTGGATAAGAGAATTTTATGCTACATTCTCTTAGAAATATACTTGTTAATCATTGGAAATGGGAACACACTTTTTTTAAAAGAACTTTACACATAATAATAGAAGAAACTATATACACTTCATATATAAAAGTATTATTTACAAAATATTTGTACTCGTACAAAATGTAGAGTTTATTTTACATATAACATAAAAGAAATTACATAACCAAAAATTCAAAAGACATGAAACCCACTGTTTTAATGAGTAGCTATTGTATTAGGTCAGGTTTTCGTTGACTTTTTCTACCATCTTCTGATCTATCTTTACTTTATCTGCACGAGAGAAATTCTCACGTTAATCACTAGACTTAGTGATGTATATGAATAAGTTAATATATTATATATTACATGCATTATTCTACTATATGCCATTTTACATATATTTCATATTATTATATATATATTTATATTCCTATTATTGCATGCATCATGTGGCTATCTCAAACATACATATCATCATATCATATTTGTCGCGTATATAAGCAATTAACATGTGTAACTCATACAATATTCTTTATATCGTTCTCAATGTAATTACACTCATAACACCTATTACTGAATCAATAATCAGGATAACGAGATTGATCATCCATTCATAGTAAATTGTCATTCAGGCATAGTAAAGAGTGTTATTATCGGCATAATATATACCCTAATTGACATGTTAAACTATCAAATATTTTAATTCTAGGCTAGGTGTTCTAGAGCTTTACATCACTTTTATTCAATTCATAATCTTTTTTCTTCATAAATTTCATGGATCTAATTACTCAATTAATCACATAATTATTTAATGAAAATATCATTCGCAATATATAATAAGGTTTAAATTAATTTATATATTAAATTCATCAATTTATATTATACCTTGTTACTGACAGTTTTTATGCTCTATTTTGTATCTCAATTTTGGGCATATTTTCATCCAAATTAAATTAAATGGTCTTCTAAAAATTATGGCACTAGGTCTTAGCTTTAATATGCAATTTGAATCACTTAATTCTAAATTCTGTAGTAAAATTTATAAGCATTTAAATACCAATTGCTCACTGAAATTTTGTCCATAATTTATGAGACAAATTTTAAGTCACATATTAATACCCAAATTAAATATAGTTACACTCAAAATAAGGTTTCATATTCTCATAAAAATTTTAGTTTTATATCTTAAGTTTCAAACTCAATAAAAGACACTCATCTGAATTTCAGAACTTAAATTATAATAAATCATTTTTAACAAGTTCATGCAAAAATTACAAAATCAATTCCATTCTAATTATAACTATCATGCAAAATATTTAAATCATGCAAATATATAAATATTTATAAGTTATGCACTTATAGATATAAACATATAAATCAATATAAAAACATTGCTTTAAGTTATACACTTATCTCTTTGCCTTCCTTTTTTTTTTTCACTTATTATGTCTTTTTTTCTTTTTCCTTGCTCATTTGAGCTTGATATTTCTCAACTTGAGCTCCTAAAATACCTAAAAATACTTATTAAAATCTTTCTTTTATCATACTTCTATAAATCCTTTTTATCTCTCTTAAAACTTTAAACTCTCTATCTTCAAAAATAAGCTCTAAATGAGTTCAAAACGACGTTTTCCTTTAGAAAAAGTAAAAAAGGAGGTGAAAAACATTTTACCTTCACTTTTTTCTTCATATGGCCAAAATCCTAGGAATTTCTCTCTCATTTTTTCTTGTTTATCTCTCTTTCTTTTTGTTTCCTCTAGCTTCCTCAAGCTTAGTTATGCATAATATGACCTTATATTGTCTTTATCTCTCTACTTTCTCTCTTTCTCTCACTAGAAGCAAGATTTTAGTTGTGAAGGATGAGGGAGGTGTGGGGCTGATTATGTGAGCAAAAATAAGTGAAAGAAATGAGATAAGGAAGAAGAAAGAAAATCTTCATTTGGGGTCCACCCTAAGACTTAATACTTTGATATTTTATGCTAATATTCTTTTATTTGCATTGGTCGGCCAACTATCCATTTAATATCCAAAATATATATTTAATCGGTAATTGTTATAATTAATTCTCAAATTTTCAGTAAATTATAAATTTATTCCAAAATTTTTTAAAATTTGTATTTGAGTCCCTTACCCTAATTTAATATTTTTAAACACTTTATTAGATATTTTCTATAATATTTACCTTTATTTTAATTGTTCTCCCATCAAAATCTGAATTTAGACTCTGATAGGTCCAATACGTTGATTTAGTGATATACGTGACTAGGAGCCTATATTAGCAGATATGACACACTATTTATAGTCAGACATCATATCACTACTTATATGGAATAAACAAGACACTTATCGATTTTTTTTATACTTTATGGAATTATGCTTAAATAGAACTTAAAAAAAAGAACTGTATATAAACATGCAATACCTTGAACATAATTATTAAACAAAGGGAAATTCCATTTAAACTCAATTGAATGAAGCAAAGAAAAATCTCTTTAAGCAAAACTCCATGAAGAAAAAAAATAGATAAGAGTCTACATATATTTTATGTAGGCGATAACATGATGCTTAATCATCAAGAATAACTTGTGAAACATTTAGAAACATATAAAAATGATATTTTTTTGCCTGAATTAAAATTAGAAGAATTTTGTATTACAAATTGAAATTGAGAAATACTATTATACGTTAGTACTAAGTTGAGAGATGATTTGTGAAATTTAACTATTACAGTTGATTATAAGTTTGTTATGTTGAACTTGATGACTCAGTAAGATATAACTATATATATATACTCTCATGATGTAAGAGATAAGAGTCATGCAATCTTGGATTTTCTATTTTGATCTATTGAATGTTTTATTAGTATTCTAGTTTTATTAGTACTATAATTGTATTTTCTATTATGATTGTATCTTCCTAATTTGTTAATTGTATTCTACTACTTTGTACTTGTATAAATACCATTGTTTAGTATAATAAAAATATCATGTTGAGAATTTCTCATATGGTATCAGAGCCAAAACCCTAGTTGTTCTTTTTTAAGATGTCTATAAAACAACAAATTATCTCTAACCCTAGTGTTTCTTTAATCACTGGTAATAGTATGTTTCGCTGCCCATATTTTCTTCACCTAATCTCTCTCATCATTTCCAATAAACCTAAACTCTAATAATTTTTTTTTAAGACTCAATTCTGACTAATACTTATGTGATATGGATTAAAACATCCTATTGAAGGTAATGAACCAATTCCTCTAATGGTTTTTGCTGACAATCAACCGAACCTTGCATATAGAAAGTGGGTGTGTGAAGACAAGGTAGTTTTGAGTTGGATTGTCATTTCTGCTTTAGAAGGTGTTCCCTTAACTTATGAGAATTGATACTACATAGATTGTATGGGAAAAATTGAATGTTATTGTATCTTGGTTGCAGATCATGTGCTTAAAACTCATATTTTTACTCTTCGCAAAAGTAATGATAACATTATTATGTATCCATATAAAGCTAAATGTATTGCTAATCAACTAACTACACTAAATGATTCTATTTTTGATTTTGAATTGATTCACTTTGTGATTGTTTGTTTTGGTCCATAACTAAAATGTTTTAATTATGGGTTCAAATCCTAATATAGTTGCATCACTTTTACATGTTTTTTAACAAAAAATTGATGTTCAAAATTTGAGTATTCTGAAATATTTTTTAGGCATTAAGGCAACATGGCATGCAAATATGTTTATCTCACATAACTAAAGTATTCTCGGGGATCTTCTAGTACAATAAAAAATGGATACAAGTAACAATATTTTCACACATGCCAACACCTCAAAAAAACTAACAGCTAAGTTGGATAAACCTTGTAAGGATGTTGCTCTATATTGTTGTATAGTTAGAGGTTTGCAATACTTAACCTTTACTCAACTATACATTGTATATGTTGTTAATAATGTGTTTCAATATATGTATGCACCAATTAAAGAGTATTAGGGCTCAATCAATTGTATTTTGAGTTACATTAAAACCACCTTACAATATGACTTGTATATTTCAGGTTCAATATTCTTTTCAACTACATGGTTATTCTGATTTTGATTGGCCACGTTTTGCTGATGATTGGAAGTCCATTGCTAGTTATGCAATCTTTTTTTTTTTTGTGATAATCTCATTTTATAGGCTTCTGACAAGTAGAGATATGTCTCGCAATTCTTTATTGAGGTCTAATACTCTATAACAACCATTACTTCCAAAATGACATAGTTGGACAATCTCATGCATGAAATCGAATATCAACTATGCTAACCACCAATTGTATTATGAGACATCTTGAGCTTGAGTGCAACATGTCTTATTGCTAATCTCATATTCCACTCCAAACTAGGCATAGGGAAATTGACCTTCATTTTGTACGAAAAAAGGTTCAAGATAAAAGGCTTGTTGTCAAGTACATTAGCACATATGATCATAACGTTGGTATGTTATCTAAACCACTAGATAAAACTCGACTTCAAGCTCTTCATGGCAAGTTGAAGAAGTAATAAGTCTTTTATCAACTTAAGAGGAAGATAAGAGATATGAGTCATATAATCTAGAATGTTTTATTATGATTTGTTGAATGTTTTGTTAGTATTTTAGTCTGATAGTTCTTTAATTATATTTTAATATTCTAATTGTATCTTACTTATATGGCTTAATTTTCTAGTTGTATTCTACTACTTTGTACTTGTATAAATACTCTTGTTCATTATACTAAATTATATTGTAAAAGATTTCTTATACATGAGATATAAAAAAACTAATTAAGAAATTTAATTTTTTTGGTGTCTCATTTTCAAATTTTCTACCAAGGGCAATAATACAAATATCTTAATACTTTCATCAACTTTGCTAGTTTGATCAATATGTCTTTCTTGGGTACAAGATTCACATGGCCCAATTGCAGATGCTCTAGTCGTATCGACTATATTCTAGTTGATCAAGAATGGTTGTCTTTTTTCCTTTATATCAAACAATGAGGTCTAAAAAAAGGTTTGTCAGATACTCATCCATTCTCACCGAGGTATGTTCAATCATTTAATGACCAAAGCCTTTTTAATTTCTTGATTGTTGGCTCTCTTATTAGGGCTTCATAGACATTATCAAAACATGGTGGGCGCAATTCAATTCCTATGTTTCTTACCCTAAAATTATATTTGGCAGGCTCACCTCTATCAAGCATCACTTGAAGCAATGGATTTTTTTCTGAATTTGGTATTATTAGTAAGTCTATTCTGACCTAGAAGAGAGAATTGACACTTTTGATTTGTCATTTGAATTCTCTGCCCCATCTATTAAGGATATTGTTAAAAGGAGATTGTTATGAATTGCTTTTGGCAAAAATACAAGCAATATGAATTATTTTTGAGACAATATTCGAGGGTTAAATTGATTAAGAAGGGGACCGTAACTCTAATTTTTCCATCTCTCTGCTTCTATGCACAGAAAATGCAACTCCATTCATAAAATCAAAAAAGGAAATATAGTCTCCACCACTCCTATGAGAGCAAAAAAATCATTCTTAAATACTTTTTTGGTTTATTCAAAGAATATGATCCTAATAGACTGTTTATGTCAGATCTATCATTCAGAAAATTAAGACTGGTATATGCAAATATTCTAGAGGTTCCTTTCTCTATTAAAGAAGTTAAGAATGCTATCTAAAGTTGTGATGGTGTGAAAGCCCCAGGTCTTGGCAGTTTTAACCTTAACTTTTTCAAAAAAATGTTGGTCCATCATATAAGCAGACCTCTTAAGTTTTATTATAGCTTTTCACAATTCTAGCTATCTCCCTCATTCTTGTTGCAAGTCGTTCATCATTCTCATCCCTAAAGTTTAAGGAGAGGACAACCGTAAAGATTTTCAACCTATCAGCTTTGTTGGAAGCTTATACAAAATCGTGGAAAAACTTTTATCCTTTAGATGTTGGAAGGTCATTGGGGAAATCATTAATGAGAGCCAATCAACCTTCATTCAAGGTAGATATATCCTTGATAGTATTTTTATAGTTAATGAAGTTATCGATTTTTGCAAAAAAAAAAAGACTTAGAGTCATCTTTATACTTGATTTCCAAAAGGTTTTTGACTATATCTCTAAATCTTATATTCTTCAAGTCATGAAACATATGAGCTTTGGGAACAAATGGTTGTTTTGGATGGAAAAATGTTTTTGTCAAACTTTTGCTTCTATCCTCATTAATGGTTTTTCTACTGAGCTTTTTAACCTACAAAAATCAATCAAACAGGAAGGTCCTTTGTCTCCTTTTATATCTAATATCACTGCAAAAGATCTATACCAAATATTCAACAAAACAATTAATATGGGTTTGATTAGAGGGATTGAAGTTGTAAGAGATAGAATTTATATTTTCTTTCTTCAGTTCTCCAATGACACCACTGTGTTTTGTCAGATGATGTGTGGAGCTCATAAATGTCAAAATAATCCTTTTATACTTTGAAGTCTTGTCAGGTATAAAAGTCAATTATCATAAGAGCTCTTTAGCTAGGATTAATACTGATCAAAATTGGTTTACTTCCACTGCTTATGCTCTTAAATTTAAAATATCCTATTGCCTATAAAATACCTTGGTTTGCCACTTGGATCTAATCTCAATACGAAGTCTGCTTGGAAGTCGATCATTGATAAGATCAAGTCCAAATTATATCTTTGGAAAGCCATACATTGATCTTTAGCAGGTAGTGTAACATCTTTAACCTTCTCCACATGCATATTTACGTGCATTTCATTTGAACATATGCATTTTACATGTATTTCACTTGAACACGTTCATTCCATGTATATTTTTATAGGAACAAGTTCATGACACGCACTAGCTACGTGTCATAGTATATTGCAATTGCATCGAGTCGCACGTGTGTTCTTATAACCTAAATGAGGATAACAAGATATTAAGAATAAATTGAATAAAGTGACTAAATTAAAATAAGTAAAATGACTAGATTAAGATTAGTAAATATTTTACATTGTTAATTTAATTAAATTGAATCAAAAGATTAATAATAATAAGAATAATTAGAATAAGAATAAATAAAAATAAAAAAGAAAGGAAAATTAAAAAAAAAACGGAACGAATGGAAAAGGAAAACAAATTTGTAGTGGCCTTTGACTTATTAGGCTAAGTCATTATCTTCATTTCCTTATATTCTTCTTCCTCTTCTTCTTCTTCTTTGCTTCATTCCTTCAGTTCATTTTTTTGAAGTTCCATCCACCTTTTCTTCTCTCTTTCACTCCAAAAAAATTACATCAACAAGGTTAGCCTAGGGTGATTATAGGTGAGTAAACATTTATTTTGTATTAATCTTGATTATAGTGTTTAGGGTTCATAAATAGATAGTGTTTTGTACCATGGTTTTGATGATATTTGAGATCAAATTTGGAGAAGTGTAAACAGTTCTTCAAGATGTGGTGTATATGAAGAGAAACCCTCTCTTGATTGAAACTGGTCTGGATGTGAACTCTAGTCGAGTTAGCTACTGTGTTTGTTAGTTTTGAATATGATAAAGTCATTATTTGAAGTATCTCAAAACATAAAAGTTGTATATATATATGTTATGTATCTTTATACCAAATTTCAGGTTCATATGTCTTACGGATTTGGAGTTATTACGAATAGAACCATGACTGTTCCATAATTTGAGCTGACTGCTTAGTGTCCTGGGTAGATCTAGCAATTTGTTTGGAAATTTTGAGCTCCTTAGAGATAAATTATGTAACTTATTAAAACATTAAAATTATATTTATATGTCTTATCTAAATTTGGGTACTAATTTCAACTTAATATGTTATGTATAGAGTAAGGTATGACCTTTACAAGTCATACTGGCCTGGAACTGAACTATGTTCTGCACTAGTAAAATATTGCTTATGATTTGAGGGCTTTAGAGACATAATTGATAAAAGTTGTAAACATAAAATATATTCTATTTGAACCCATATGAGTTTTTGTAAATTTTTTTATAATATGAATTATATATCGTAAGTTATGATGAACCAAAATTGGTATCCTAAAACTACCTAAAGGCAGAAAACATGGCATAAAATAGAACACAATTAGAAATTCCACCAAATATTGTACAATACTCCAATTGCTCTGAAATTTTAATATGTTACATAATTATATGTTATTTTAATTATAAACAATAATCAGATTAATTGGTCATGTATATAAAAAGTTATAGGCTAAACAATTTTATAAGGTCATACCGTCTCATAAAAAAATCTTATCTATTGATGTGAACAATGCATATTAATTTGTTTAACCCATATTAAGTTTCTCTAGTCATAAATTAACCAATTATATTTCAATTTTAGGCTCAAGACAAATTGGAGATACATAAGAAGGGGATAGACAATAAGTTAAGGGTCATAATCAAAGAAAAAAAGGTGAGTATAATTATCAATTGAATTATTCAGTGCATATGAATGTTGCTTGTTATGTGATTCATATGATTGTCATGATTTGTCCTTGATAATATGATTATGAATAATTTGTGACATTTGTGGTATATATAAGTAGTATACTTGTAGTATATTTGAGGTATATGTTTAACATATATGATATATATACATGGTATATGTATAGTATATGCAAGGTATATACGTGGTATATGAGGTATATATGTGGTGTATATATAGTATATGCAAGATATATTCGTGTCATATGAGGTATATATATAGTATATGTATGGTATATGTGATAAGATACAATGATTGATGAATAATTAAGTATAAATGCATATGCATATGAACTTAAAAGACGTTGTGACTAGTTAATTGATATTACAAAGCAAAAGAAGAGGTCTAAGGCCCAACAAATGTACAAATGAAACAGATAATCAAGCTAGTTAGCAAATGCAAATACAAATGTCCATATGGTAAATGTTCACATGGAAACCTGGGGTAATGTCCGTTTAACTTGGTCATAACAAAATCGAATGAGCAAAACATGAGCATAAGTAAAGAATAATGATTATATTTTTAAATTTCATTTGTGATTATATGATAAAGGTGAATGAAATGGAATATATATGGTATGCATTAGATTTATGATTTGTTAGTATGAGTCGCTTGGTACTTTAGAGCTCATTTGATGATTATTTTCACTGAGCCCAAATTATTAGTTTGCATAATTTTTTAAGTAAAGAAAAGTGTTAGCTCTTTTTCATTGCCATATAAAAAACATGAATCAAAGGTCACCGGCCGAGCTTCACTACTCTCTCTTCTTGCATTCCACACGAGCATGAAAATATGTTATATGTATTTTGAATTTATGTATTTGAATATGTATAGTCACTCTGGATTGGTTTTTAAAATGTATAAATGAAAGCAACTCATAAATATTTATGTGCAAAGTTTATGTTTTAATATATGTGATATATTATATTGTGGCAAAAATTTCAAAGTTGACTTGTAAAGTTATTGAATGATATTACAGGATATAAAAAAAATTTACTACCATTATTAACAGGGTATTTTGTCTTTTCAGTATACTATGTGTTATTATTTGATATAGGGATATTATGTACTCAAATATATAAGAAGTGGTGTTACAGGTAGACTCACCTTTATCAAATCAATTCTCTCTAACCTTTATAGATATTATCTTTCTCTCTTCAAAATCCTAATGGGTTGCAAAAGACATTGTTAAATTACAAAAAGACTTCTTTTGGAATGGAAAATAGGACCATAAGAAAATGCATCTTGTCAATTGGAATATAATCGAGAAAGCCAAATAATTGGATGGTTTGGGTGTCAGTTCCATTCTTAATAAAAACAAAAGTCTTTTTTTTTTAATGGATTTGGAAACTTTGTAACAGCTCTAATTCTTTATGGATTTCTATTATTAAAGGTAAGTTGGGTTCTAACAATTTCAACTCTTTTCTAGGAAATAATAGTGGTTCGCCGATTTGGAAGGGTATAATCTCTGCCATCTACGATAATTCAGTTGCTAAAGAAGTGGCTAGGAATAAGATAAAATTTTGGCTTGGTAACAATAACACCATTAAATTTTAGAAATACCCATGGGTAGGAGATAGTCATTCGACCGAAAAATATCCTAGACGTTTCTCTATACGTAGTAATCAAGATATCTTGGTAAGCAACTCATGATCCCAGAATAATGGTATCTAGCATTGGAATCTTCCTTGGGGACACAATCTTTTTAGTTGGGAAAATCATCTCTTTGCATCTTTTTTGCTTGAACTTGAGCTTATTCATCCAAAATTGCTTTAGTCTAAAGGGTGAGTACAATGTTAAATCCTTTTGTAGCTTTAGTCTAAAGGGTGAGTACAATGTTAAATCCTTTTGTAAGTATATGGAAATCTATAATTAGGACCTAGTCATCATTTGCTGGCCAAAATTATAGAAAAGTATAACTCCACCAAGGTAAAACGTTTTGGTTTAGATGGCCCTACTTGGTAAAGTTAATACAAGAAGCAATCTTGCATGATTGAACATCATTGATCAAGCTTCTAATATTTGTCCCTTGTGTCGCATTTTTCCTGAATATGCTAATGACCTATTTCTACTCTGTCATTGGACATGGAATATATGGTGAAAGATTTTCAATTGGTGGAACATCTCTTGGTGCATCCCAAATTCAGTCACTTCCCTCTTTGAAGAATGAGATTCCTTTCGATGTAAAGGACGTTTCCAAAACAAAAGCTAGATGTTAATCTTTTTTGCTTCTATTTGGTCTATATGGCTTGAGCGTAACAAAATGAAATAAGTCTCATTCTCTTATTTTTAAACTCATTATAGTAAGGTTATCTTGTTGGATTGAAGCTTGTGATCCTTTTTTCCCCTACTTTCCACACCATATTATATTGTCATCCAATTGCATTAAAAACTAGGAAAAGCTGAAACAACATACCAAAAACCTTTTCCACCATTTTTTTTTCTAGTTGGAATGTGGATGCCTCATTTCTCGGCAAACCGAGACCTACAACAGTTGGTGGGGTATTGTGTTCCTCCAAGAACATGTTTCAAGCAATCTTCTCTTACTTAGTTGGTGTCAAAGAGTCCAACGAAGCTGAGCTTTTAGCTATTCTAAAAGCACTGAAATTTCAGCAGACAATAATTTTCTTACTAATTCCCACATTTTGATGGAATTTGATTCTAGCAATATTGTTTCTTGGATTAATGGTCCTCTCAATGCCTGCCCTTGGAAGCTATGGGACACTCTATATAAAATTAACAACTTATCAAACTCTGCTCTCTCTTTCTCAATTAAACATATCTTCAAAGAGGCGAATTCTATTGTTGATAGCTTAGCCAAGTCTGGGATCTATAGACAATCTGACTTTATTGCTTGGTTGTAATTATTTTTTGAGTTTTTTCTGGTAATATTTATGAATTCAACATCCTTCTTGTTTTCTTCAATTGCTTGTGTCTCGTGTTAGAGTTTTTTTACTTAGAATTTTGAAGGTTATGACTTGTGTGCTTTGAGTTGACCTATTGGTCTGAGATAGCTCTTTCATCTATCCTATTTTTTCTCATTTTCTTCAATAATATATCTTTATTATAAATAATAATAAAAAAAAAAAGCTAAACCAAACAGGTAATTACTTGAGATATATTGGCCCTTCAGAAGTATTTAAGACATTGAAGGTACAAGACTAGTCAGAATCTCATGATTTACTTGGCTAAACGAAGAAAACCAAAAGTTCAAGCTAGAAAATTATAGAATTTTTTTAATGTTTCTGAGTAGTGTTTTCTTTTAAAATGGTTAAATCATTAGTTATTATTAAGTAAAAATCCAAAGGGATCATTGCAGTTCTATGCCATTAGATTAACACAATCTCACAAAAATATATATAGTTGTCAAAAATGTGTACATAATTCCATGATGAATTTTTTGAAATAAAACTTTATTTGATGATCTCCAAGACTCCAAGATTTTTGATAAAATTTCTTACAGATTTTTTTTTTTAATTTGAGAAGTGATATAATCTGCCTAGTTTCATTATGTTATCCCTATATATTATATCCAATAATGAACATTTTTATATAATTGACGAGTTTTAGATTTATTATTAGTCATGTTAAATTAAAGTTGTTGCTTTCTTATGCAATTAAAACAAGCAAAATTAAACCTCGATTGAGAAATCTTTTATAAGAGATGTTTAAAATTATTGTTGGATGAAAAAAATAGATTTATAATTCTTTTGATTTAATTGACTGATTTTTTTAATTTTTTATAAATTTTTTTTAAATATATTTTTGGAAAAAATATCTATTTACCTGTTTTTTTTTTCAAAAACAGCTTTCAAAATTCAAAAAATTAAAAATAATTTTTTTTTAAGAAATATTTTTTCCAAATGCAATGCCAAATAGAGCTATAAACTCCTTTTTTCGTTCCAAATAAAAAGAAACTACCATTTTTTTAAAATTGTTGTTATTGACTTATTTCTGCTTTATAATTTATACGAAGATAGGGTTGACCAGAAAGATAAATAACTCATCTTGTTCATGTCCCTAGCTTGTAAACTAAGTATAATATAAAAATAACGTTTTAGCTTGTAACTGAATATATATATATATATAAAGACGTGAAAAAATTCACAAGACAATAAAACTAACAAATATAAGTATGACAATCTAACCTGAAATTATGAGTTTCTCTAATTATAAAATCAGCTGCAAAATTAGTTTCTCTATATATATATGAGAGAAATGAACCAGTTCAAAATGCGTAACCAAGTTCTTAATAGCATAAATCAAGGAGAGAAATTACCCAGAATATTGCAATTCCCATATATTATTACCACACATCTGTTATCAAATTCAACCAGGAGCTTAAAAATATTTAAAGATCTGACAAGTTTCAAACCTTTATAAACAGCCCAGAGTTCCGCTCGAGTAATATCACAAGAACCATTGCTTTGCCGCAAGAGACCACCCCAAAAGTATGCCCTGAATCATGGTTGTAAGCACCCCAAAGCTTAATGAAATCATGTGAGGGTAAATTCCAGGCCACCATATATTAAAATGCCTAGTCATCATCTCCACACCAGTATCTACTCTCCCCATAATTTCTACAATAGCATGGACCTGAATCCAAATCTCCTTAATAGTATCCTCTATAGAAATAACCTCATTCTGAAACATAAAACCATTCCTCCTTCGCCAGAGCCACCAGCAAGTGACACCAAAAATGTTGCTCCAAGGAGCACCATGAATATCATTACCATTCATCAAATTAGCCTATATCTACTCTTTCAAATACCCATTCAGATCAAAGAAACTATGCCAGCTCGTTGAAGGAATGTTCTGCTTAGATTTCGCCCAGTTGCAGTCTCTCATTGTATGCATGGCTGTCTCCCGTTCCACGCCACAAATTGCACAAACATCACTAACATTCAGATGTCGTATTGCATTCACTGTTGGTAAGAAGCCGATTATGATATAACAGCCAAAGAAACATCCGAATTGTAAGTAATTGTAATGCCAACTGAATACAATATATTAATATAAAGAAAGCTCTCACTTTGTTTTTGCCAACAGTCATTAAATGTAATGTAATTCTCAATTGTTTTTGCCTGAAGTCATTAACTGATTTTGTTTTCTTTTTATCATCCTTTTTGAAATGATTTTTAGTTAATTTATTTTAGGGATGGTCTTTGTATGACTAACAGTCGTATCATTAACTAAAGAAATTTAAAAATAATTAAAAAAAAAGATTCATGCCATGCATACCCTGAATTAGAAAAACACATATATATAAACTTAAGACCTCGAGAAGAAAAAAAATCAAGATATTGGTAAAGTAGGCATAAATAAAATTCTTTAAAAGTTTAAAGCAACCGGAAAGAATCTAGAAGTACTTATTAATTATATGTATTTATCTTCTTTGTTTACGAATAAAGAATACAATCTAACTATAAATATACATACGTATGCATGATCTTATATTTACTATAGTATATGTTGGAGAGAATTTCTTATCATTAATATATGAAAAGTAAATAATTTCAAAATTATGAACAAACTAACTCTAAAATAACTTAGATCGTTTTGGTTCAATATTGAACAAAATTATTAACTCTAACTCAAAATTTTACATGATATCTAAGCTTAAATAGGAGAAAAAACCCAGATGGATGGAGATGAGTGAGCCAATTAGAAAAGTCACTCATATTTGGTAAGTGACAATTCAATCATGCCAACTGCATTTGTGATAGAATGTTAGACACATAATTTTGCATCATTAATATATGAGTTGGGACAAGAAATCATAAATTATGAATAAACTAATTCTAAAATTGTTTAATTCATTTTATAGATTGATATATTATTAAGTCTATCTTAAAATCTTACAAACACATGTATCTAGATATGCTTCCTTAAGCTTTATTTGAAATTTCATTTTTAATCAATTATATTTTTTGAGAAATTTTCCTCTCTAGAAAAATGATGTCTCACTGCATATTTCATATAATATAAACTTCCAAAATACCCTTTTTATCTAAATAAAATTAATGGGAATAAATTAAAATAAAAAGACAATGAAAAGAGGGGTTTACTTTGACTTGTATATTTTTCTGCATGATTTTCTTTTTGTGATTTAATGGAGTTTATCAATTTGTCTATTTGTAGTTGGGAAAGTCATTGTGAGTTTCTTTCATCCACGTAGAAAGATGCTTCTATGTGAACCCGGTAGACTCAATTTATCATCTTATTAGTAAATTAATCTAATTATATATTGATATATATTTTGTTATTTTATTTACATTGATTTATGTGAATGCAACATATATTTTATTATTTTATTTACATTAATTAATATAAATACAATAATTAATATAATTAGACTAAATCTACGTAAAAATTTAGCCCTTTTCAATGAATCAATTGCCTCGCTAACTTGGTCAGCTTATTAATTACTTCCCTAGCTACATTAATAATCCCTCTAATTATCCAAAATATGCACCAACTCTACGGTCTACTCATTAATATTAGAAATATTAATCAATTAATTCAAGTATTTTAATAATTCAGTATTATTCAATAGTTGAGCACTGTACCTACAACAAGTAACCAGCCGGTGTGAAATATATTAACAGTGATGATTAATTAATTAGAGTATAATAAGATAAAAGAGATTAAGAAATAAGGTATGGTTGATTAATCAGAAAAATACACAAAATAACAAGCTACATGGACCAGATACAAAAAAAAATGCTAGTTGGTGTATGTTGGGTGTTTAGTTACAACTGGAAAAAAAGGGAAAATGAAAAGAAAGTAAAGAAAATTAATAGCAAGTTAAGTGAGCGTTGAGTGACGTGTGTTTGTCATTTAATCTTCTCATCTGCCCCCTTCATTGCTGTTGGTCCCTTTGGCCTCTTTATATCTGTACCCTCTCTTACCCCTTTCCTCATTACTTCAAAATCCTTACTCTCTATCAATTAATCAATCTAATTTTCCCTGACCCATTCCTCAAAAAATGCCTCAAATCTTGCCTGAGTTCTCCAATTCTGTAAAGCTCAAGTATGTCAAACTTGGGTATCAGTATCTAGTTAATCACATTCTTTATCTTCTGTTGATTCCTATTATGGTTGGTATTTCGATTGAGGTTCTTCGTTTAGGCCCTGATGAAATCTTGAATCTTTGGAACTCGCTTCATTTTGATCTTGTTCAGATTCTTTGTTCTTCTTTCTTGATCATATTCGTGGCTACTGTTTACTTCATGTCCAAGCCAAGAACCATCTACCTGGTGGATTATGCTTGCTACAAGCCTCCAGTTACTTTCAGGGTTCCTTTCTCCACTTTCATGGAGCATTCCAGGCTTAATCTGAAGGATAATCCTAAAAGTGTACAGTTTCAGATGAGGATTCTTGAGCGGTCCGGCCTCGGAGAAGAAACCTGTTTGCCTCCGGCGATCCATTATATACCTCCAAGGCCAACTATGGAGGCTTCAAGAGGAGAAGCTGAGATTGTTATCTTCTCAGCAATGGATTCCCTTTTTCAGAAAACAGGCTTGAAGCCCAAAGATATCGATATTTTAATCGTAAACTGCAGCCTTTTCTCTCCAACGCCTTCTCTATCCGCCATGATTATTAACAAATACAAGCTCAGGAGCAACATAAAAAGCTTTAATCTTTCTGGGATGGGGTGCAGTGCCGGCCTAATTTCAATCGATTTAGCTCGCGATCTTCTTCAAGTTCATCCGAATTCTAATGCAGTTGTTGTTAGCACAGAGATCATCACACCAAACTACTACCAAGGAAATGAAAGGGCTATGCTTCTTCCCAATTGCCTCTTCCGCATGGGCGGCGCTGCTATTCTCTTATCGAATCGTCGGTCCCAGCGCTGGAGAGCCAAGTACCGGCTCGTCCATGTCGTTCGAACCCACAAAGGGGCAGACGACAAAGCGTATCGTTGTGTTTACGAAGAGGAAGATAAAGAAGGCAAAGTGGGAATCAATCTATCTAAAGATTTGATGGCCATAGCTGGTGAAGCTTTAAAATCAAACATCACAACAATTGGGCCATTAGTCCTCCCAGCTTCTGAACAAATCCTCTTCTTGTTTACGCTCATTGGCCGCAAGATCTTCAACCCCAAATGGAAGCCATATATTCCTGATTTCAAGCAAGCTTTCGAACATTTCTGCATCCACGCCGGCGGCAGAGCAGTGATAGATGAGCTGCAGAAGAACTTGCAGCTATCTGCCGAGCATGTGGAGGCTTCAAGAATGACACTACACCGTTTTGGGAACACATCATCTTCTTCGCTGTGGTATGAGCTGAGTTACATTGAAGCCAAAGGGAGGATGAAGAGAGGAGATAGAGTATGGCAGATAGCTTTCGGGAGCGGATTCAAGTGCAACAGCGCAGTGTGGAAGTGTAATAAAACCATTAAAGCACCCACAGATGGGCCTTGGGCTGATTGCATTGATAGGTACCCTGTTCACATTCCTGAAGTCGTCAAGCTCTAAAGCTTCAATAATGGCAATATATTTTATATATTATAAATTCATGGGGTTGAATTTCTTATTTGCATCTTAGAAAAAGAAAGAAAAGAAGAAAAACTCTGAGATTCGCATCAACAGTGTTCTTCTTTCTGTATTTCTGTGTTGTTATTTCTTCTCAATTTCCATGCCACACTGTATTAATGAAATTTATATATATATCTTGTTGTGCCACTTTATCATTTTTTTATTTCCTTTTAATTTAGTTTTTCTTATCGTTTGTATAAATAATGGAGAGTGTGGAGAAATGTTTTTGTATGGGCTTTAATATCAGGTGAACAGAATGGGTTTTATTTGCTCTTTTTTTTCTTCATTTCTTTTCCACTGATATAATTGTTCATGTATGAATTTATGGAAAACGGTATAATTGATGAAACTTAACCAGGATTGGCTGAAATTGAGCTGGTGACATCAGTAATAAATAAGTTTATGCTTATTTTTTGGATTGTAATGATAGAAAGACAAATGATTGAAGAATACAGGAATTATGTGTTAAATTCATCTGTCCAATAGGATGTTCCAGTTGTAAAGAATTAACTAGGGTGGAAAATTCGAATATAACAAAATAATGGAAAGATATCAATTCCCATAAATATAGGCTTACTTTTAGTTTGTAGCACAGCTAACAACTGTAGGAATTTAGACATAAAAAATAATTAATATAATTGAATTTATTATTTTTTTAATTTAAACCATTTAATATACTACAATATCCATTAGAATGCATGGATTGGCGTCCAACAAACTCGTATAGGAGACAAAATGCTCCCTTATATTAATTAAAAAAAATATTATAAGAGAAAAAACAAAAAAATACTAAATTACACTAATGAGCTCTATTAGAAAAACTAAAAAAATTAATTATATGATTAAACAGAAAGGTTAATTATAATTTAACACATATGAAAAGGAAAAAAAATGTTAAGCTCTAGGATGGGCGGCACGCGGAGTAGTAAATTTTATGTATTTCAGCTTCCCGGATTGAAGGAAAAGGAAATGTTAATTTATGCATGTAGTACTCTTGAAAAAAAAAAGAGATAAAAAGGTTTGCTTTTCCAGAGTGCTTGCTTTATGTAATTTTTACAATATTCTTGACGCTGTCAAAATAATATTTAATTCTCTTAAAATATTGTTGCATCAACTTAAAAAAATATAATAGAAAATCTGTGTGTACGCACATATTCCATATGTGAGTAAGAGTGATATATAGTCAAAATTCACCATCTCCGTTTCCGACTCTTAAAATTTGATCATATACTCGTACCGTATGGAAATGCAAATTTTCGATCTCCAATTTATTAAAATATTTTATTTTATTTTAATATTAAAAATATTTTTATTTTTAAATAAACCATACATTTTTATTTTATTATTTTTAGAAATGAATTGTGTCAAAAATATAAATAAAATTATATATATATATATATATATATATATATATATATATATATATATATATATATTGAAGCAAGGCATGTATAAAAAAAACTTATGGATAGAAACCAGGTCGGGTCGGAATGATGCATAAAAATAATAAAAAATTGTTTTGTTGGGATGAATTCGGAGCGGAATATTGCAAGAACGGATTTAATTGTAATTCCTACCTGTGATTCATACGTGAGAGTGTGGTTTCTGAGCTAATTAGCATCTATCAAATTTTAGTAAGATCTTGCAGGTTATGTTTTTGCTAATTTGGGCAATGCATCGTGAGTGACATCTTCAAGGAGTCACTTGGGAGAATGCTTGCAGGTTATGTTTCTGCTAATTTGGGCAATCTAATAAGGTTGTGTATATAGAATTTAATTATATGGGGGTGTTTTGTTGGGACTCCAGGAAATTTGGAATAGGAGCTGGAGAAATTATTTGACTTCTCCAAATTGATAATGTTGCATATATACCTCGTTTCCGAGCATAGGAATATTATTATTCGCATAAAAATTCTTCTGAATCGCACTTGATTTGTACGGGCTCAGCATATATATTGTGAAGGTAATTTTGCGACTAATGAAATAGTTACATAATTTTGTTTCTGCTAATTTACATAATCTTGCTTTCACTCACACAAGTGTACGTCCACATTTGATTCTTATCATGCACGGTGATATTTCATGAGCTTCATTTGCACGTTATATAATTTTGTTTTTATTTTTTCTTCCCCTTAATTTAAAAAAAATCAGAAAATTAAAAATCTAAACCATATTTATGTTCTAAACACAAAATTCAAATTAATCATTGATGTTACTTATATTTCGCCTATGTAAAATATGAAATTTTACGTCTCTAAATATAATGTTATTAATTCTATCATTTTTTTTAATTGACACTGGTTAAAAATTTACTTTGTCCCTTCACTTTGTTAATTTTGAAATTTCTTTTTCCACTTCAAATTCTATTTCAGAAATCAAAATAATATTTGTTAGAAAAATTAGGACCTGATAAAACAGGATCGTAACTAATAATTTGAGAAAATTAAAAATAAAAATATAACACACAAAATTTACGTAGAAAACTCCATAAAAAATTAGGATAAAAAACTACGGACAATAATAGAAGAATTTACTATAAAATAAAATATTAAATTACAACTTACTTCTAATAATTAAGGAGAAAACAAATATACTTTCTCTTTAAAAATTAGAAAAATAAATATTTTTTCTCTATTTCTTTTTCTCACAGGATTGGGGAGCTCTCTGTTGCTCTCCCTTGCTATATATTCTTCTCAATTTGCAGTGCCTTTTATAGGCACAAATGTCAAATTTCAACAAAAAATACCCCTTCAATTTTCAAAGATTTTGGCCATTGAATTTGGCGGCCTTAATCTTTGACTTATTAACAAATTTCACATTTGAAGATTTGATTGTGTCAATTATATATTTACACCATTTTTTCTTCCTTGTTATTTCATGTTGCTTATGTTTCTATTTGACCGCTAGAGAATCGACAACAAATAAATTTGTCAATACTGATGCTTTAGTCAATAAATCTACTAAGTTATCTTTTGTATGAATTTTCTGTATATCTACTATTCTTCATCCACTTTCTTACAAAGGAAATGATACTACACTCGAATGTGTTTTTTTTTTTGAATGAAAAACTGAATTTTTTGCAAGATGTAAAACACTCTAACTGTCACAAAATAGAGAAATTTTTTTCATATTTATGCCTAAGTTATTCCAATATCATTTTCAACCAAATTGTTTTTTTACTAGCTTTAGTAGCTGCTACATATTCTGCTTTTGTTGTTGACGTAGCCACAACTGACTACAATTTTGAAACTCAACTTACAGCTTTGCTAGCAAGTACAAACACATATCCGATAGTGAATTTGCTTTTATCAAGATCATTTGTATAATCTGAATCAATATATCATTTGACAATAAAGTCTGATCCTCCATAACACAATGCAATATATGTGGTCCTCTTAATGTATCTTAGGACTTTTTTCACTATATTCTAATACTTTTTATGAGGATTCGCTTGTGCAATGTTTGGTTTTATACAAATTATAGCAAATATTAAACTTTCTACTACTAAAGCATACGGTACTCGAAACATCTCCATTCTCTCAGTTCTGTGCTATGACTCATACTGGAGGATAAATTGAAATTAATAAGAAGTAGGGTAGAAATTGGTTTACAATCTTGCATATTAAAGCATTGTAAGATTTTTTTTCAAATAATTCTTTTGAAAATATCAATTCTTCCTATTATTTATGTTTTGGTGAATTTATATCCCTAAAATTTTATTTATTGGTCCCATGTCCTTCAATTCAAACTCTTTAGCCAAATGTACCTTCAATTCTACAATGCAATATTTGTTGGGGCCTGCAACCAATATGTCATTTATATACAGCAGCAAAATGATGAAATCATTTCTATCAAATCTATTGAAATATGCATAAGGGTCTACTATATCCAAGGCTCGTAATGAATGAATCAAATCTCTTGTATCGACACCTCGGTGCCTGTTTGAGACCATACATAAATTTTTTTAACCTACAAACCAAGATCTCTTTTCATTTTTCTCCAAATCCTTCTGGTTTGAGCATGTAAATTTCTTTTTCAGTATCTCTATGAAAAAAAACAGTTTTGACATCTAACTGCTCCAAATATAAGTCAAATATAGTACATATTGCCAAAACTACTCTAATTGTTGTTATTTTTATTGAAGTCAATGCCTTCGTTCTGAGCATATCATTTCATCACTAATCTTACATGATACTACTCCACTTGATCTTTGCTATTATGCTTGATCTTATAAACTCATTTATTTTCAATAGGTTTTCTTCCTTGTGGTAACGAACCAAGTTCTCAAGTTTTATTTTTATGAAGAGCTTCCATTTTCTCTTGCATTACTGTCATCTACAGAGATGCATCTGAATTGTTAAGTGCTTCTTAGAGAGTTGATGACTCTCCATTTTCTTTAGAAGACAATATGCAACATTACTCTTTGTAATAAACTCAGAGTGTCAACCTAGTTTTTTCTGGAGCAATCTAATCGTTGAGGTTTTGGTGCTTAGAAACAACTGGTTCTTGCTCCTCGTGCTCTGGTTCTACTTCAGAAAAATTCTTTTGCTCAACTTTATTTTCCACGTGTACTACAGTAATCTCTGAATTTTCTTTCATCGTGTTATCATCTCTTTCTTCTTTTTGTTGTTTATCTTTTAAAAAGATAACATCTCTGCTGACTACAACCTTGTGGGTAGTGGGATTTCATGAGTGATACCCCTTTATTCCATTAGCATACCCCAAGAATAGACATTTTCTGGATTTTGGATTCAATTTTATAGTTTCTTAGGCATTGTATATTACGTACATAAGATTTCTAAATATATAGAGATTTTAATAATCAACATTTCCAGTCCACATCTCCATTGGTGTCTTCAACTCAATTATTGTTGATGGGGCCCGATTTATCACATAACAGACAATATTTACTGCTTCTACCCAGAAAATTTTTTTCAACCTTGCAACTCCTTACATTGCTTTTGTTCTTTATAACAAGATTTTGTTAATATGCTCTACCACTCCATTTTGCTAAGGAGTGTATGCTGTAGTGAACTGCCTTTTGATGTATTTTTTATTGTAAAATTCAGCAAACTTATGACTAATATATTCTCCTCCATTATTTGTCCTCAGACACTTAATCTTCTTTTTAGAATCAAGCTCTACCCGCGCTTTGAATACTTTAAAGACTGGAAATACATTTATCTTTTTTTTTATAGGATACACCCAACATCTTCTGGAATAATTATCTATGAATGATTAAAAAATACTTTGCTCCTCCTAGAGATGTAACTGGTGCTTGCCATACATCGGAGTGAAATAATTCTAGAATTTCGTTACTTCTAAAATTCAATGTGTTAATCTTCAATCTATGCTGCTTACTTATAACACAGTACTCACAAAAAGGTAAGGACACCTTAGTGAGATCCGGAAGTAGATATTGTTTTGCAAGAATTTTCATTCCTTGTTCAGACATATACCCAAGTTTCCGATGTCACACCATTGCAGATCTTTCATTTGAACTACTTGAAGCAACTGATGTTTCTCCTTCTAGTAAAGTTTCTCCCTTAAATATGTACAAGTTGGCAGTCACCTTTTTTTTTCCTTCATTAGTACAAACGCAACTTGAATCACCTTCATGATTCCTTTTTTACTTCAATTTTACAACCCAAGTCATCTCGTTGACCTAACAACAACAAATTCTTTTTCAGGCCTTCCACATGTCGCATTTGTTGAATAGTGCATACTGTGTCATCATAAAACTTCAACTTGATGGCTCCAATACCGATAATCTTTAATGCATGATCATTACAACTATATACAGATCCTTCAGAGACAGGTTCATATTGATGGAACCATTCTCTTCAAGAGGGCATGTAAAATGTGGTTTCCGACTAAATGAATCATACATCAACAAATGTCTTTTTGTCTTCAATAGTTGTTGTAGCTTCACAACACAAAGTATCACCCTTATTGGATGTGCTTGCAACATTTCCTTGAGGATTTAAGTTTTTCTTGTTTAAACTCCAACAATCATTCTTCAAGTGACCATTTTTGCCATAATGATAGCATTTGAAATTCTTCTTACTTCTTGATTTTGATCTACCATGATCTTGTTTGTTAGAAAAATTAGGACCAAATAGAATATGGTCGCAGCTAATAATTTGAGAAAATTAAAAATAAAAATGGAACACATAAAATTTACATGGAAAATCCTCCAAACAAATTAGGATAAAAAAATTACGGACAATGATAAAAGAATTCATTATAAAATAAAATAGAAAATTACAATTTCTCTCTAATAATTAAGGAGAGAACAAATATTTTTTCTCTTTAAAAATTAGAAGAATAAATATATTTTTTTCTCTATTTCTCTATTTCTTTTTCTCTCAAGATTGGGAAGCTTTCCGTTGCTATATATTATTCTCAATTTGTAGTGCCTTTTATAGGCACAAATGTGCAAATTTTTCAAAAAAAAACTTCAATTTTCAAAGATTTTGGCCACCGAATTTGGTGGCCATAATCTTTTACTTTTCAACAATATTTAATGCATATTTTTTCATATTATTTTTATTTATTAAAATTATATACACTTTTTTTTAATAATTTCAAAAGTAAGTAAAAGAATATGAAGTAAATTATAATGAGATTTTTCTAAAATTTATGAAAATTAATTATTTTCTTAATTTTTGCCAAAATTTCAAAATTAACGTTTGAAATCAAATAAGTGAATATAAAAGATTTGATATATTAATTCTAGGCTTAATACCTTAAATGATCTTTGAACTTGATACGATTTGATGTATTCGGCCTTAATTCTTTAATTAGGTCATGTTAGCATTTATTAGGTTATTAGAATATGTTACAACTAATTTGGCAAACAAAAGTGGCAGAACAAGGCATCACATTGAAACACATATCTTCTGCTTGATTACACCATATATAACCCTGAATACTTGTGCATTTAATCGATTATATTTGAATTTTTAATAATATTTAAACAACAAGATGTGATAAAATATGGGCATATTAACATGAGATAATTTGCACACATGTTAAACTCTAATCTAAAAAATGTTATAAATTACAAATAAATTAATTTAAATTGAAATCATTTAAATTTAATTTTAAAGTTTAATTCATCCAATAATTTGTACAAATAATCTAATCTAAAATTCAAAAATGATCGTGGAACCTCAATCCGATTCCTGGATTTAATGAGAATTCAAATTTAACCCACTAAAATCTCCCTCGTCATACTTGTGATTGAAAATTCTATGCCAAAGCAAAGGGACCCGCAGTGCATGAGGAAAATGATCTCTTAGCTCTATGAAATCCTGAAAATATAGTCAATTTTACATATTTGACCCTTCAAACATGTATATAAAATTGTATGACTTTCATATTCAACTATTTATTTTACTAGTGTTTCGTGACAGGATTGGTGAGTTCTTATTTTTCATTTTATTTTTTTTTCAATTTTTGGAAGTTTTTACCTTGGAAATCTCTCAATCATGTTGTCATAAGATTCTTAGTTAGCTAAGAACCGACCAATGTATAAACATAAAACGAATATGAGATCATCCAAAAGCGAAGGTGAATGGTAATAAGAGGCATGTATATCTCCAACATCAACTGGTTTGTAGAAAGAGAAATTTTTTTGGTGTTTTCATCTCTATGCTTTTAATAACAACAACAACAACAACAACAACAATAATAATAATAATAATAATAATTCTTTGTTTATGGAATTTACGGTGACTCTCATGCTCGTATGTTATTCTTCTGACAATAAAAGGAGTATGGTGTCATCCAAGAGGGTGTGGATGAGTTGACACAATATTCTTCAAACTTAATTAGATATTTTGAGTTTGAGTCCTGAATATGCAACTGTAAAATTTCAGAAAAAATAAGTAAAATGAGGAAAACCTCTATTTCTTCATATATCACAAGAAAGATCAGCTTTATATACAAAAGTTCTCCTTGAAAATAAGAGACCAGAAAAACTACCTCTATGAGAAAAACAAAAAAAATTCCCGGTAACTATTCTAAGCTCAACCACATATACAAAATGCCACCATTTAGAATAAATTAGCCAACTTAAAGAAAAATTAATGAAATAATGCACAACACCAAGAAAAAGAAAAAAACGATATGCATTGATGTTAATGAAACGGTGCACAACTTTCTTCTTCCTTGCATTATTTTTACTTACTTAGTTGTTGTTCCAAAACATCAAGCAAAGCTCTTTGTACTCCAGAGATAATTTATACATCCCCTTTTCAAGTTGGAGCAGGGTCGATAGACGATATGCCTAATTTGCAATTTATTTTGTTCAAGATTGAAGTAGTTAGTGTCTTTGTGAAAATATCAGACACTTGAGAAGAAGGAGAAAACACATGTTTGGGAATTATAAAACCAGACTTATACTTCTCTCTAGCTAGATGACAATCAATATCAAGATATTTAATGCACTCATGGAAAACAGGATTGGCAGAGATATGAATGGTGGCTTAATTATCACACCACAAAGGGATAGGTAGAGCAAGAGGAATGTGAAAAGCTTGAAGTAGGTAGTTAAGCTATTCGAGCTCACAAATGGTACTTGCCACACTTATATATTCTGTATCAGTTGTAGATTGAGAAACATTTTTTTTTGTTTCTTTGTTTTCCATGAAACTAAAACTTGTCCAAGAAAGACACAATAACAGGTGATTGAGCGTCAAGTGTCTTTGCATACTACCTAGTTAGCATCATTGTATGCATAGGAGAAAAAATTATTTTGACTGGGATTGAAGAGGCCTTTGTTGGGTTGCTTTTTCAAGTATCGCAGTATATGAAAAGATATTTGCCAATAAGTATCACGAGGAGCCTGGACATATTGACTAAGTTATTGTACAACAAAAGTAACATTTGGCCTTATAAAGCCAAGATAAATGAGTTTGTCAATAAGTCTTCAATAGGTTTAAGGATCAAACAATAATGCTCCATCTTCAATTGTTAGCAAAGTACCTTGAAAATAGGAGTGCAAGCTAGTTTGACACCCATAAGCCCTGCATAGTTAATCATGTCCATAATGTACTTGTGTTGATTGAGGAATATACCATTTGCGGACCTAGCAAGTTCAATCCCTAATAAATATTTTGCTAATCATAGGTCTTTAATAGTAAATTGTTGGTCAAGAAAAGTTTTCACTTTGTGAATCTATGTTTCAGAAGTGCTAATGAGGAATACATTATCCATATAAACCAGCAATGCCAAGAAATGTGATCCTTTATTAAGAATAAGCAAACAATTATCATGCATGCATTGTTGGAATCCATAATTTTGTAACTAAAGGGTGAATTATACATTCCATTGCCTAGAGGCATGATTTAGAACATAAAGAGATAAAACCAACCCGTATACTTGTCCTGAAGCTACTCTTTGGTAGCCTTGTGGAGGTGCCATATAAAGTTCTTCATCAACAAAGTCATGCAGGAAGATATTATTGATATCAAGCTGATATAAAAGCTAAGAATTAATAGCTATAATGACTAAAAACAATTTGAGAGTAACTGTCTAGGCTATAGGAGAAAAAACTTTCATGAAATCAACTCCTTCAAGTTGTGTATATCCTTTAGCCACTAGATGGACTTTGTACTTATTAATGGTGCCATCAGGTCTGATTTTCAACTTATAGACCCATTTGGAACCTATGGATTTATTTCTTGGAGGCAAAATAGTGAGAATCCATATTTTATTTAGTTCTAGAGCTTTCAACTCTTCATTTATAGCTTGCACCCACTCTTTGTGATGAAATGGCCTTTTCATGTCTTAGGTTCCTGAATAATGGACAGCTTTGCCATAAAACATATATGGGCAATAGTGAAATGACCAGTGAAAATTGTGGTGTTAGGTTTTGAAGTATCTAAAGCAATAGTAGTAAGATTAGTTTCAAAGTCATTGAGCCAATTTCATGGCTTAATATTTTTGGTACTTTTCCTAAGAGGTAAATTTGAGTTATTTGTACCTGAACATTAGTAGCAAGAATTGTCAATGGTTCAACAATGGGCATAGGCAAAGTGTCTTCTGTGGATGTAGAGCCATAAGTTTCTAGAAATGCAATAGGAATCGGCATAATAGTAGAAGAAGGTTTATCAGAGGTTTTATAAGGAAAGACCTTTTCATAAAAGGTAACATTTCTAATGTAAAAGTAGGGTATTTGTTTAAATCATAAAGTTTGTAAGCCTTTTGACCACTAGCTGGTCCCAAATAAATGTTTTTAATAGCTCTTAAGTCAAATTTACCTTGATGAGATGTAATGTTCTTGGCATAAGTCAAGCAACCAAATATTCTAAGTGTATCATAATCTGGGGTGGCCTGAAACAAAGGTTCATATGGTGTTTTCCAATCTAATAAAGTTGTGGGAAGTATATTTATCAAAAAAGTTGCATACAAGATGGATTTCCCCCAAAATTTTGTTGACAAACCAGAATTAAAGAGTAAGGCTCGAGCTACTTGTAGAAAATATCTATGTTTCCTTTCTACCACTTCATTTTGTTATGGATTGTGAACACAAGATCTCTAAAGGACAATTCCTAAGGAACTTAAGAGGTCTTGACAGTTTTTTTAATAAATTCACTGACATTATCAGTTCTAAAATTATTGATCTTCGTCTCAAACTGGTTTTCTATAATTTTAAAGAATTTGGTCAAGATGGTTACTGTTTGAGACTTATGGCTTATTAGATAAAACCAAAGAGCTCTACTGTAATCATCCATTAATGTAAGAAAATAAAAATCTATAAGTAAAGATTGTTTTGAATTGGGTCCTTAGATATCTGCATACACAAGTTCAAAAGGCTTAGTTGTTCTAGAATTACTAATGGGAAAGGGTGTTCTAGCCTGCTTAGACATAGAACAAATATCACAAGGCGTATAACTGATAAAAATATCTTTATTGATGAAATGCAATTGTGAAAAAATAAAATTAGAAGGGTGCCCTAGTCTGTTATGCCAGAGCACCACATTATTGACTGAAATCTGATTTACAATAGAATTGGGAAAAGAAAATAACTTTGAAACTACATTCTTGATTACAAAAAAGGAACTAGGATTTAGTACATAGAGATTTTTCACTACTTTTCCAAGGACAATCTGCCAACTACTTTTAAGGTCCTGCAAGATGCAATTATTGTTAGTAAAAAGAAGTTTTACATGATTGGTTTTGGTGAGCTTGCTTACTGACAATAAATTATGATTAAAAGAGGGAAAGTATAGAACATTGGTTAATTCCAGTGAATGAAATATGTTTACATGACCCATTACATTAACATGCATAATTGAGCCATTAGAAAGATGGACTTTAATTGGTTAAGGTATGTAGAATATTTTACTGAACATTTTTCTATATGCACAAATATGGTTAGTGGCTCCACTATCCAAAATCCAATAACTAAGATTTCTAGATTTTGCACTTGTATTTTTAGTCGTACCTGCAAAATCTTCATCAACTCTAGAAAAATGCATATAGTTCTCTATTTGCATTTGATTGCCTTTCATATACTTAGAGATCACATGTTTTACCAGTTCAACTATATTTTGTGGAGTTTGTAATTTGTTACTATGTACCTCTCCTGTTTTAAATTGCACTCCCTGATTAATAGTCGTATTAATTTGACACCTCTTTTGTTCCCTCTACCTCATTTGCTTTAGCTCATCATACCACTCCGTAATGCCTGACAATTTAAAACAAGTATTGTAACGTCCAGTTATTTAGATACTGATCGCACATGACCGAGTCAGGTACACCAGATCAATTGGAGTCGAAATCCGGATGCACAGAAAAATAACAATATTTAAGGGAGATTTATTAAAGATATTATTAATTGAAAATAAAAATTTTTAGTGATAGAATTAGATAAAATAAAATCACTTTATGGACTAAATGAGGATTTATAGAATTGTTTGGGGTTATTTTATAAAAAGAGAAAATTGACCAATAGAAAAAGATATGAAGAAGAAGTGGGGCTCACAAATATCTAGCTAATTAGGAAAAAATCTTGAATCTATAATTTTCTTCATTAATGAGGCATAAAAATCCACCTAAAATGTCTCATCATCCTTATCTCCTTTGGCCAGCCTTTCTTTTCATCAAACCTCCACCATTTTTTGCTCCAAATAAAGGTAGGGAAAGAGAGAAAAAATAATCCAAGAGAGAGATAACTCAAGAAAGTGAAGGAAAATCACTTTAAAATGGTAGAAGAAAAGAAGAGAAAGGAAAAAAAAAAGGAAAAAAAAAAGAGAAACTTCTTCAAGGTGAGTTTTTCTTCTTTAATTCCTTTAATTTTATTTATCATTTGAGATTTAAGTTGGTGATCAAGGATGTTAGAATTGAATAATTATAGTTGATTAAAGAATTGAAGAAATTAGGATATGTAAAATTGGAAAAAATAGGAAATTGTATTCTAGTTAGCAAAAATATAAATCTTATGATAAAAAATTTAAGAAATAATGAAGGAAAGACATGAATAAGAGATTGTCTAGGTGATGGTGGATTGAAAAAAAGAGAAATTGATTAGATTATGGAGAAATTAAATGATATATATTTGAATATTTTAGAGTAAATCAAAGACAATGGTAGAAGCAAGCTTGAGGAAAGAAAAAGAAAAAGAAAAAACCTAATAAAGAGAGAAGAGACTAATAAGGTATGTATTTATATGACAAAAATTTAATATATTAATTTTATTATTTAATCTTTTGTTAATTGCATAATTAAATGAATGGTTGTGTTGTTTAATGTGTTGTTGAAAACTTGATCATAGAGCAGCTTGTATTAAAATTTTCATAAGTTAAGTTCTGGAACTCAAAATTTTGTGTTCTTTAATAGGTTGAAAACTTAAGATATAGGGCTAAAATTTTCAGGAAGAATATAAAGTTTGATTTTGATCTTAACTTTACTTAAATTGGATATAAATGATGAACTTGAAATCTGTCTCGAAATTTTCTGGGGCGAAATTAGTTGAACAGTCAGTAGTATAATAGTTATAACTTTTTCTAAAATGATCAGAATTATGTGATTCAAATGAAAATTAAAGATAAGATATGTGACTACAATTCATCAGAAGACCATTTAATTAAATTCGGATGATAATAGGACCAAAATTGAGATCTAACACAGGACCTAAAATCTATCAGGAACATGACTATTGAAAAATCTAGAGTTTTACTTATAAATTAAATTGCACCTTATGATATAATATAAATGATATTTATATGAGTAATTATTAAGTCAAATAAGTTATTAAGCTCATAAAATTAATGAAAAAATAAAAATATGAACTAATAATTATTTGATATATGTTATGACCATAATAGAATTTTAAGAGATTACTTAAATAAATTGTGATAAAATAATTAAACCTTAAAACATCTGTTTGGAAACTAGGATAAAAGATAGATTAGTATGCTAATAAGGGGTAGAAAAGACAGAGTTGTTTAATACGTTTGAGTAAAATACCGAATTGATTTACGTAGACACTACATATGCCGAGTTAATTACATAGGTAGACGTTAAATATGCCGAATTAATTTATATAGGCATCACATTATGCCGAGTTGATTTATGTAAACAATGTATGATAAAATTTAAGTAAACAATGTATGATAAAATTTACTTATTATAATTAATCATGGAATAAAGAAAATGAGTAGAATATAGTGATATTAATATTAATGACAATAGCTAAGATTAAAATAATATCCTGCAATAATATTAGTAATTAACATAATTATTATATGTAAAAGAAATTTATGTATAGAAAATCAAAATAATGCGGCAAATTTTTGATATTTCTTTTATTGAAGATACCTGTTTTATCATCTTGCTAGCTCAGTATTTACCACAAGAACAATGTGGTGCAAGACTTAACACATTCAATTCATCCTAAAGCTTCTTCAACTTTTTATAATATGCGTTCACAGATATATTCCCTTGTCTCACAGTAGATATCTCTCTTTACAACTGATATAAATGAGTACCGTTGCATTCTACAAAGTTTTTCTCTAAATCCCTCCATAGATCCCTAGCAAAAGTAGCATAAATGAAGGATTCTACAATCTCTTTTTGTCACAGCAGTGAGTATTCATGAAATTACCATTGAATCTGCTCGGCACCAATGCTCAAAATCTTTAGATTCTTCATCTGGTATCTTAGTTGTGCCTTTGATGAAACTGAGCTTGTTCTTAGCTCTTAAAGCTATTCGCATGGATCGACTCCATGTCAAATAGTTATTTCCATCTAAAGGATTAGAAACCAACACCATTCCAAGGCTATCAGAAGAATGTAAATGAAGAAAGTTATCTCCATTTCCAACTCTGGACTCCTCAGGGTTACGATAACCATTTCTTCGATTCTCACTCATTGTTCAAGAAACTAGTAATAGCAGTAACAAATCAATGAAAAGAACAAACACAGATACCACAATTGACTAACAGCATATATCGAGATAAGAATTAGACATGACTTATCTCATTCAATTCTGAATCTCCACATGAACAAAGCTCTGATACCATGTAGGATTTCAGAGAAAACAAATAAAATGAGGAAAACCTCTATTTCTTCATATATCACAAGAAAGATCAGCTAAAGTTTATATACAAAAGTTCTCCTTGAAAATAGGAGACCAGAAAAACTACCTCAACCAGAAAAACAAAAAAAAAATTCCGCCAACTATGCTAAACTCAGCCACATATACAAAATAGGAGACCAGAAAAACTACCTCAACCAGAAAAACAAAAAAAAAAATTCCGCCAACTATGCTGTTCCAAAATATCAAGCAAAGCTCCATTCGCTCCAGAAATAATTTCTACATCAACGACTTTAAATACTCTTGAGGCTGTGGATTTGTTACAGTTCGAAAACCTAGCTTACTTCGGTATTTTTTTATTCTTAGAATAATTATCACAAGTCAAAAGCAAAGTTTTCATATCCATTGATTTTTTAAACAAAGAAAGTTACAGGTCAAAGATTCAATCAGAACTAAACTGTTAATTAAAAAAAATTTAAACTTATATTTTAAATGCTTTTACAATACGTATATTTTTCATAATTTTTAATGTATATTGTTAAAATAATTACCATTGTTGAATTTATGTGATATGTATTAAAATGATTATAACATTTGACATTTCTAATTATTTTCTTGAAAAAAACAATATTAATTTAATGATAAAAAATTAAAAATTTTAATTAACTTGAGTTATGGAAAATGATTTAACTCACTAGCACATTCAGAAACTTATGCCATCACCTAAATGCATCCTAATCTCGTGGAGGAACTCCATGTTTAAGCTATTCTATGCTTTCACACTTACCTATTACCCACCAACTAAACCTTTCAGTTAAGGGTACATTAAGGGAAAGTTTGAGGAATCCAATAAACAAACCACTATTTTATACAGGTCCAAATCTTTTATTTGTAGTCCCATGACCAGCCCAACTAGAGACTCAAATGTTTCATGTTTGTTTCTGACAAAGACCATGTGGGAATTCAGCATTTAGTAGAGACTGTTGAGCTGAAAGATTTGGAATTTAAAGGGCAGAAATTTACATATGGTCTAAAAAGAGGAAACGTGGAGATTTTGTAGCTGAAAGATTGGGAAGGCGAACTTGTAAATTATGCATGGAAATTAATTAAGTTCTGAATGATCAGAGGCAATGGTGTAGACAGTTAAAAAGAAGGAAATCTGATTTGCTCCAAAATTGTCATAACATGTATTGGAAGCTAAAAGTGTTGTACTGGCAGCAAAGATCCCATACTAATAGCTTACTTATGGAGATAATGTTAAATTCTTCCATCTATCCGCTTTGTGAAGGATACAAGAAATTATTCAGTACTTATGGAAAAGAGATGAATTCTAGTCCTACTACAACTCTAGATGCCACTAATATTATAATCATTCTAGATTTGGATTAAAATCCCTTCAAATTCATCCAACACGATGGGCTGATTTTTTGAAGTTAAATCTTATAAAAATTCAATCATTTCTTTATGGATGAATGACAACAATCACCTTAATATGATTTTATCGTGTTTGAGTGAACTTAAGAATATTCAAATACTCCATATGTAAATTTTAAGATTTTCCGATTGTGATTCCCTCAAGTTGAACATCATAAATCGTATATATTTAATCTTTGTTGTTTATGATAGGTCATATTTTTTTTAATTTTTACTGTTCATTATTAATAAATGATAAAATTAAATAATATACAAATAAGAGAAGGCTATTTATTTTTTAACAATAAATATACATTTAATATTTAATTTTAAGTATTCATTAATAACAATTAGTGAAGATTAAATAAATATAATCAATCACATGCAACCCAATTTGAGGAGATCTTAATCTAAGTTCTTTAAACTTGTCACCTAGGGGAAGTTATTATTAGAAATTCAAAAGATAATTAAAATAAAGATCTATAATTGTGATAGAACTAATTTCATAATGATTTGAGTCATTTTAAAACAATAATAAAGTGACAAACTTTGTAAATCCACACAATTCTAATAGAAGAATGAGAGTCAGGAGTCTTGGATAACCTTGGACCTTTCAAAGCCTCTGATACCATATGGTTTTTCCGCAATTTTCTACCAAGCAAATTAGGAGGTTATCAAGTATAATTTTATAAAATAAAAATATATAAAAAAAAAACAACAATTCGTCTCCGTTGGGTTGTTAATTATTCTTTGAATAATACATATATTGTTAAATTGTGCCTAAAACTCTAATTTAGAGAATTAGTCAATTTCGTTACAAGATTAACATAACAATAATCTATCATGGTACGTGTAATTATTTGTCTTATTTCGTCTTTCACATGAAATTTGTCAATTTACACAGATTTATCTGTTTTTCAAATCATAATTTATAGTAATAAATACTTTGAAAAAAAAAACGCATATTTGCAAATATGAAATAAAGTGTACATGCCTGCCAATTTGGCAATCAATGCCGACTACAAACTGTAACAACTTTATTGTGTGAACTGGCAAACTATAATAATTAATATAGACCCTAAGGATATTCATAAACGTTCACGACAATAATGAAAACTTCGACATAAATTAGCATGTCTTTCTTTAAGACCATTTGACCCACATATTAGGTAGTTGTTAGCCAGTAGAAATGTACCTCTTACAAATTATATATTTTTTCAATAAATAAATTAGACGGTCCCCTTAATATTTCTAGACAGCTAATTATCATAAATGGGACTCATTCATTTTTATTTGGCGACTGTCAGGTCAATTGCAGCTTTGAAATGTATTTTGTTGTGCTGAACAAAGATTGAGATTAAAATATATTAAATTAAATTCTCCATTTATAGTTATTGAAACAGTTCTTCGCTAATAAAAAATGAATAAATTATATATTTGAATTTATTTTTTACTTTCAATTAATAATCTCATAAATAATGATATATATCTTCTTACACTTTCAATTTATGCTTAGTTACCAATATTTTTGAAAATTTAAAGAGTGTCGGATAGTGTTATTAGCATTTTTTATAGTTAAAATAATACATGAGAAATCCTTATTACTTTATTTATCAATTTTTTCATACCGAGA
This sequence comes from Triadica sebifera, assembly GCA_023653625.1. Lineage (NCBI taxonomy): Eukaryota > Viridiplantae > Streptophyta > Magnoliopsida > Malpighiales > Euphorbiaceae > Triadica > Triadica sebifera. Next base: position 21,641,306 of record CM042903.1, on the reverse strand, counting down.
GTGTCACATATCCAGATATCCTCATTTTTAATATTATAAAACCCTGTGAAAAAATAAAAATAAAAAAAAAGTGTGCCACTTAAATGATGGAGATAGTAATAAGCACTCCTTATAATACAATTATTTGACAATAACATTATATCATTTAGGGGTAATGGTATATTAAACATTAATAGATAATAGATACTATTTATTAATAATAAGACATTAAATAGAGGCATAGTAAAAAATTAACAATTTGATTAATTATATTTTTAAAAATAAAAAAATGTATTATATTTTGGGACGAAAAATTAAATGTCACTGTATTTTTATGGGCGGAAGAAGTATTAATTTTGGTATGAAGTAAATGTAGTGAATATTGTAGTTTCTTGCAACCATATGCTGTTGCAGCCTAGTTGCCATGTTCAATCAAGAAAAAGAAGGAGAAAAAAAGGAGGAAAAAGAAGAAAACAGACACATTGCATATGCATTAATTCTCTATTCATATCCCGTTTAAAATATATTTTTTTGTGTTAAAATTCAATTCCCATTTGTTTAGCTGAATTTGACACATAATGTTTGTAATAAGATTTTGTATATATATCAAATAGGCATTTTCAAGTTTTCTCAACGTTAAATAAAATTTTATAAGATCAGTATTATGGTTATATCTTTTTGAAAATGGCCTTTTTTAATTAAAAAAATGAGGTCCATCCTAATTTGATGGACCTATTTTTATTTTTTATTTGTTTCAAAATATAGTTCAATTTTTTTAAAAAAATAATTATGTGTTAATTTTTATTGTATTTCTGTTTAATATGTCTTAATATATATAGTGTAAGATTACACCAAATAAAAAAAAATATATTTTTAACCATATATATAACTACATTTTAATCTGTATAAAAATAATTAAATTGAGACTAATAGAATTTTTTTTAATTCGATTCAGTATGATACAGCCAGTATAGTTGTTGACTAATTTCAGTTGAAAGAATTAGTTGTATTTGATGACTATTAATTTAATTCCAAGACATGATACTAGTCAAATAAAATATGCGTTACTCTAATGTCAAAGTTAACATGTGTTTTGTAAAATTTTTATCCATTTATTTTGCTTGAATTTATTATCAGAGCACAACTGCAGTACAATCAAAATGTTTGTTTAATTATTTAATAAATAATAATTAATAGATGTTGGTTGGGATTGCAATTATTAGAAAAGTTGACGGATAGTTTTTTTTTTAATTAGGTTACTGTTATTTTCAATTAATTATATTTATATTGGGTAGAATTTAAATAGAGATAAAATATTTTTTTATAAATTTTAAAATAATTCTATACCTAAAATTCAAAGTCACTAAAAAAAATATTCCGTCTTCTCACCATTACATTAATCACCTTTCGCAAATGTGTTGATTTACAACTTTCCACGTACTGTAATGTAAGTCCGAAATTCAGTGCATTTTAACAAAAAAGAAAAAAGAAAGTTTGAAATTCAATGAACCATAATTGCCAGTTCAGAATAGAATGGTGATTTGTAAATTGAATTTAAAAAAAAAATGTGATTGTTGAAGTCAAGAATCACACTAAACCGCACGAATTCATAAGTAAGCGATTTTTACTTGATTCAATGACTAGTACGAATCTGTGCTGTAAAAATTTATTCTAAAGTTAAACTCATGATTATACCTGAAATTATCTAAGATAAACTAATTGAATTAAGCAAAATTGGTTTTCAATTAAATATGGAAAATTATAATAATTATTGAAAAAGTGAGTTGTCATTTTTTTTATTTTTTATTTTTTTGCCACCAGCATATAATTGGAACACTGATAGTGAAAAGGCAACGTATATAAATTTTCATTGAAATCCTTTGGTTCAACAATCGCATTCAGCGTGGAAAACCAAATTAAAAAATTAATTATATTAAATATAAGGGTGTTATATTAAATATAAGGACATTCTGGAGTTTTTTTTTTCTAAATTTATTTTATGAATCTATATATAAAATAATAACTAAATCTATATACATAAAATGTTATAATTTGTTTAGTTCAATATCAATTTTTTCATAAATCTAATATATATATATATATATATATATATATATATATATATATATATATATATATAACTTTTTTTCATAAATCGGATATTTTACTCAACTTCTTTGTAATTACTTAGTTTTTTTTAATTGAAACGTTAACTGATCACATTGATAATATTTAAATTAAAATTTTTGTTTTGTAAAAGGGATAAAAAAAACGAAAGGTTAATTATCTAGAAGAAGAAAAATGAAAGTTGGAGAGCTTAAAATGACTTGGGCTTGGATCCTAAATACTTCTGCCTTGTGGTAAGAGAATTAGCCCATGAGAGCTGTCACAGATTCACAGTCACAAGGAAACTAAGACAGGCTACTCAGCCGCCAATTAATGCATAATATTTTATATCATTAATTAGTACGATATTATTTTTTTCTTTATCGTACTCATATTATTATTGTTTAGATAAAAATATTTAATTTTAATTTTTTTATGAAATAAAATGGTTAAAAATAAAGATATTTGAACTAAAAATAAGTAATATAAAGAGAAAAAATCAAGTTATTAAAGACCGAAAACGATGAATTTAATAAAAATAATGAACCTTCAAGTGATAAATCTATAAAATATAAATGATAAACTTGTAATTTCAAAATAATTAATTTCAAGTTAAAAATGATGAATTTACAAGTTGTAAAAAATTAATCTATAAGTGATGAAATATTTGTAAACACTGAATTTCAAAATAATAAACTTGTAAATTCAAAATGATAAATCTGAAAGTTATAAATAATAAATCTACAAATTGAAAATAATGAACCTAAAAATTATAAACGATTAACTTATAACTTATAAATAATAAACTTTAAAAAATGAATCTGTAAGTATAAAATGATGAATCTATGAGTTTAAAATTATGAACCTGTAATTTATAATTGATGAACTTATAAATTTAAAAATGATAGAACTTGTAAGTTATAACTGATAAATATATTTTATATTCATTAATTTATCAAAATTCAATTCAATAGAAACACAAGTTTTTATCAAGAAATGAGATAAATAATGTAATATAGATCAAGATTCATGATATAACAACCTCTAATTAGGAGTACCAAGCAGACCGAGCTTACATAAACTTGGTTATACAGAGGGCTTGATGTATTTGTTGGTCTAAGATCAAAATCAGAATCGATAATTTAATTAAATTTAATATCGTATTCTTTAAATTAAAGTAAATATCTAATTTAATATTGTATTCTTTCTTAATTGTGAATGAAAAAATATTTTTAATATTTGCATTATACCCAATATATAGTTCAATATAAATTGTTTTGTTTGAATAAATGCAGAGCTAATAATTTTTTTAATCCGATTGCTCATTTTAAAATTAAAAAAAAAATCAATTGTAACAATAATTTTTTTTTATAAATAGAGTAAGAGCCTACTAGACATTACCCAAATGGATTTAATGAATGAGCCAATTCCTATCATCTTGAATTTGAAAAATTCATAATTTAAATGTTGTATTTACTGCGTTCCAATCTAAGTTTATTAATTCAGAACTAAAACTTATTTAAAACCAAATTTTAACGTCCTTAGACAAAGAAGATGTCGCAAGGAAAAATAATAACAAAGTAATACTTCCCAGGTTATGCACTGGATAAGTGTAGGCACGTATGTATGTAGATATAAAAAAACTTCAAACTCAAACATAGATATGCCAAGGCATGTGGATATGTTTCCTGCCAAAAGAAGATACCTCATCGCATGTTGAAATTCGTCACATGCAAAAGAAGATTCATGCACCTTGCCTGCCACATGTTAACTTCTATTTTTAAGATTAAAATTTGAAAGAGCACTTATGCCATCCTTTATCAGACATGAATCTACGAAGCATACAAGCACTAAGGTTTTTCTTTTTTTCTTTTTATAAATAGACGGGCAAAATTCAAAAAAAAAAAACTAACGAAAGCAAGAGATCCGCAAATATTTGGAAAAAACTAAAGTGAGAGACTTAAAACGATGCTCCAAAACTAAAGTAGTAATAATAAATTTTGCAGCCTCATTCGCTTGACAATCGGTAATAAAGTTAGTCTCATGATAAATATAATGAGATGAAAATAAATCTCCTCAAAATCTTTCAAAAAGTTTTTTTTTTTTGGTAGAAGTGAGTTAAATCGTAACCAAAAAAACGAAACTAACAAATAGCTAGTACCAACAAAATCAGCATTTAACTAGGAGAGAACATTTTGAGGGAGACGAGACTGTTAAAGAAAATTAGCACTGTAGAGTAAGGTTGCAATTAACAATAAAATAGAATAGGTAAAAAATCTCCAAACAAATTAGGGTAAAAATTGTGGATAGTGATAGAAGAATTTCATTATGAAAAAATACAAAATTATACATTCTTTCTAATAATTATGGAGATAACAAATACACTCTCTTATAAAAATTAGGAGAATAACAAAAATTCTTTATTTTTTTTTCTCTAACTTTAAGATTTCTCTCTCAAGTTGCTCTCACTTGCTATGCTCTAAACCCTTAATAATTTATACATTTTATAAGCATAACATTTGCATCAAATTCAAAAATTAGTAGAAGTTTGGTTTGGTGGTGAAATTTTTCAAATGTAGGTAAAATATTGGTATAAGTTTGGTGAGAGAGGTGGTGTTGGGTAAGATAATTTTAACTTTTTTTTTAATTCACATTTTCAATAAATCTTTCACTTGAAGATTTTATTATGTCAATTATATTTTCATACTATTCTTTTTTTCTTGTCATTCCATATTACTCAAGGCCGATAGAGGATCAACATATAATAAACTTGTTAGCATGAACTGTTTTTATTAAGAAATCTACTAGAATGTCTTCTATATAGATTTTTTGTATATCCACTATTTTGCTCCACTTTTTTACGAACAAATTGGTACTACACTCAAATGTGTTTTAGCCACTAGAGGATCAATACATAATAAACTTGTTAGCATGAACTGTTTTTGTTAAGAAATCTGCTAGAATGTCTTCTGTATAAATTTTCTGTATATCCACTATTTTTCCTCCACTTTTTTAAGAACAAAGTGGTATTACACTCAAATATGTTTTATTCTTGAATAAAATATTGAATTTTTTACAATATACAAAACATTTTGACTATCACAAAAAAGAGAAATTTTCTTTTGTTCATGCCCGATTTCTTCCATTATTATTTTCAACTAAATTACTTCTTTATTATATTTGTGTAGTTACTACATATTTTGCTTTTGCTGTTGACGTAGCCATAACTAATTGCAATTTTGAAATTCATCTTACAGCTCTGCTAGCAAGTACAAACACATATCCGGTAATGAATTGTTTTTGTCAAAATTATTTGTATAATCTGAATCAACATATCCTATGATAATAAAGTATGATTCTCTATAATACAATACAATATCTACAGTCCCCTTAATATATCTCAGGACCATTTTTATTGCATTACTGTAACATCATTGACTTTTTTCATATGCATCTCTGCAGCATCTCATTTGTGCATATGCATTTTGCATATATATCACTTGAACACATGCATAATATACATGTTTATTTAAATATATTTATGTCATACAATTAGTTTATTTTCAAATATTTTACAATTGTATAGAAATGCACATGTCTGTTTTATTATATAGATGAAAAGGATATGAAATTAATATTTAAATAAATAAAGAGACTAGATTAAATTAATAAAAATTTGACATGATTAATTTAATTAAATTAAAATAAATGATTAAATTATATATTTATTTATTATTGGTTAGTAAAATTGGGTAGATGTATATATGTATACATGAATGTATGTATATGTATGTATGTATGTATGATGATGATGATGATGATGATAATGATAATAATAATAATAAAATTAAAAAAAAAAAGAATTCAGCAAAAGAAGAGAAAAAGAAAAGTCAATAAAAAAAGGAGTCAAAAAAAGAGAAGAAAAAGTGACTGGAAAGAAAAAAAAGAAAGGAAAACATGTGGGGGCTTTTAACTTATTAGGCTAAGTCCTTATTATCTTCTTCTTCTTCTTCTTCTTCCTCTTCGCTTCATTCCATTTCTTTGAAGTTTTAGCAACATCTTCTTCTCTTTTCACTCCAGAAATTACAGAAACAAGGTTAGCCAAGAGTGATTATAGGTGAGTAAGCAATTAATTTGTGTTAAGCTTTATTATGGTATTTAAGGTTCATAAATAGGCAGTATTTTGTACTATGGTTTTGATGATCTTAGAGGTCAAACCTGAAGAAGTATAAAACACAAAAGTTGTTCCTTTATGTCTTAGATTTTTGGATATGTAAACATTTTGCACGATGTAGTATATATAATGAGATATCCTCTCTGTACTGAAACTGGTCCAGATGTGAACCCTAAATAAGTTAGCTACTGTGTTTATTAGTTTTGAATATGATAAAGCCATTATTTGAAGTATCTCAAAACATAAAAGTTGTAGATATATGTGTTATGTATCTGTATACCAAATTTTAGGCTCATATGTCCTGTAAATTTTGAGTTATGGTGAATGGAAACATGATTGTTCCATGGTTTGAACTGCCTACTGGGTGCCCTGTACAGGTCCCGAAACTTGTTTAATTATTTTGAGCTTCTTACAGATAGATTCTATAAATTATAAAAACATAAAAGTTATAGGTATATGTCTTATCTAAATTTTGGTATTAATTTCATCTTAATATGTTATGTATAGAGTAAGTTATAGCCGTTACAAGTCATACTGTCCTGAAAACCAATTATGTTCTATAACAGTAAAATGTTGCCTATAATTTGAAGGTCTTAGATATATAATTTATGAAAGTTTTAAACATGACAAATGTTACATTTAAACCCATATAAGTTTCTGTAAAATTTTATTAAAATATGACTTATATATTATGAGTTATGATGAATCAAAGTTGGTACCCTGAAACTGCCTAAGGGTAGAAAATAGAGCAGAAATGAGAACACGTTTAGAAATTCTACCAAATATTGTACAGTGATCTAATTGATCTGAAATTGTATTATGTTATATATGTATATGTTAATTTTAATTAGGAACAAGAATCAGATTAATTGGTCAAGTACAGAAAAAGTTATAGTCAAAACAGTCCCATAAGGTCACATTGCTTCATAGGAAAAAAATTTAATTATTGATATGAATAATATATATTAATTTTTTTAAGGCACATTAAGTTTCTCTAGTCATAAATTAACCAATTATATTTCAATACTAGGCTCAAGACAAATTGGAGATTCACAAGAAGGGGGTAGACAATAAGTTAAGGATTGAAATCAAATGAAAAATGTGAGTCTAATTATCAATTGAATTCTTTATTGCATATGAATGTTGCTTGCTATGTGATTGTGATGATTTTTCCTTGAAAATACGATGATGAATAATTTGTGACATTTGTAATACATATAAGTTTGTATACTTGTGGTATATTTGAGGTATATGTTTGACATATGATATATATACATGGTATATGTATAGTATATGCAAGGTATATCTATTGCATATGAAGTATATGTGGTATATGTATGGTATATGTGTTGCATTTGAAGTATATATGTGGTATATGCATGGTATATGTGTTGCATATTAAGTATATATGTGGTATATGTATGGTATATGTGATAAGATACAATAGTTGATGAATATGTAAGTACAACTGCATATGCATAATGACTTCAAAGGCGTTGTGACTAGTTAATCGACATTGCAAAGCAAAAGAAGAGGCCTATGACCCAACAAATGTGCAAATAAAATAAATGATCAAGCTAGCTAGCAAACACAAATGTTCACATGACAAATGTTCACATGAAAACCCGGGACAATGTCCGTTTAACCTGGTCACAACAAAATAAAATGAATAATTATAAGCATAAGTAAAGAGAAATTATTGAATACTTCATTTTATCTATATTTATATGTTATTGACTGATGAAATTGAGTATAAAGTATGTATTAATTATACTTGTTATTTGCTATTATAAAATACTTGGTGCTTTAGAACTCATTTGATGGTTATTCTTACTGAGTCGCAACTCACCAAATTGCATCATTTTTCAGGTAGAGAAGATTAGTAGTTCATATTGAGGTGCATATAAAAGTCATGGATCAAAGGTCACCGGCCGAGACTCCTCACTTTCTCTCCTTGCATTCCACATAAGCATAAGAACATATCATTTATATTTGGGGGTTGAATACTTGCATATGTATAATTACAATGAATATATACTAAAATATATATATATATAAATGGATTCAACTTGCAAATTTACTAACTTTTAAACGTAATGTTTAAGTTATTAATATATGTGATGTTATAGGCTATAATTAAAGCTTCCGTATTGATTGTGAAATTATTGTTGATAATATGAGATGAGTTAAAAAAATTACTCTCGCTGTAAACATGAATTTTATTTTATTTTTGTTTCATACGTGATAATTTAATATAAAAACAACATATGCGATATATAGATGTATAAGGTGTTAGGTGTTACAATTACAATATTATTTACTAGGATTCTCCATATATTGACTAATCACTCTCACTGCTTGTACAATATCTAGTCTTGTACAAATCATATCGAATAATAGATTTTTCACTACTGATGCATACAGTACTCAAGACATCTTTATCCTCTTTGGTTTAGTGTTAGGACTCTCGGTTCAGAACTAGGACTCATATTGGAGGATAACTTGAAATTTAATAGGAAATGGGATATATATTGGCTTACAATCTTGCATATTGAAGCATCGCAAGATCTTCTTCAAATAATTCTTTTGAGAGAGTCAAATCTTCCTATTATTTATATCTCGGTGAATTTGTATCTCTATAATCTTGTTTGTTGGTCTCATATCCTTCATTTCAAACTCCCTAGCAAACTGTGTTTTTAATTCTACAATATAATCTTTGTTAGGGTCTGCTACCAACATGTCGTCTACATATAACAGTATAATGATGAAATTATTTCCACCAAATCTTTTGAAATATGCATAAAGATATGCATTAAGTTTGTTGTATTCAAAACTCATGATGAATGAATCAAATCTCTTGTATCAATATATCGATGCATGTTTGAGACTATACAAAAATTTGTTCAATCTCCAAGTCAAGTTCTCTTTTCCTTTTTCTTTAAAACCTTTCTGGTTGGAGTATATAAATTTCTTTTTCAAGATCTCTATGAAAAAAAAAGTTATTTTTCATATCTAAATGCTTTAAAAGTAACTCCAATGTAGCACACATTTTCAGGACTACTATAATTATTGTTAGTCATACTATTGAAGAAAATATCTCATCGAAGTCAATATTTTCTTTCTGAGCATATTCTTGCACTACCAATCTTGCACGATACCATTCCACTTGATCTTTGCAATTACGTTTGATCTTATACACCTATTTATTTCCAATAAGTTTTCTTCTTTATAGTAACAGAACAAGTTCTCAAGTTTTATTGTTATGAAGAGCTTTCATTTCCTCCTGCATTGCTATCATCCACTAAGATGCATCTAAATTTTTCATTGTTTCTTAAAGAGTTGATGGCTCTTCATCCTTTGTTAGAAGGCAGTATGCAACATTGCTCTCCATAATATACTCTAAGTGTCAACCTAATTGTTTTCTAAAGTAATCTGACCATCGAGGTTCTAGTGTATTAGAAACAACTAGTTCATATTCATTGTGTTGTGGTGCTACTTTAGAAGAATTCTTTTGTTCAACTTCTTTTTCCAAAAGTCCTACCGTAGTCTCTGAATTTTCTTCCATCGTGTTATCATCCATTTCTTCTTTTTATAGTTTATTTTCTAAAAAGATAACATTATTGTTGACTATAACCTTATGAGCATTGAGATCCTATAGGCAATACCCCTTTACTCCATAAGCATATCCCAATAATATACATTTTTTGGATTTTGAATGCATCTTTATAGTTTCTTGGGCATTGTACATCACACATACAAGACTTCTAAATATATGGAGATTTGAATAATCGGTCTCCTTTCTAGTCCATATATTTATCAGTGAGTTCAACTTAATTGTTGTTAATGAGGCCCGATTTATCACATAATAGGAGGTATTTACTGCCTCTATCCAAAAAAAAATTCCAAAATTGCAATTCTCATAATAGGAGGTTTTTTCTAGCAACATTTTGTTCATCTGCTTTGCTACTCTATTTTTTTAAAGAGTATATATTGTAGTGAATTTCATTTTAATGCCTTATTAATGATAAAATTCAGCAAACTCATAACTGGTGTATTCTCCTCCATTATTTATCTTCAGACATTTGATCTTCTTTTCAAAATCAGGTTTTACCTGTGCTTTGAATACTTAAAACATATATGTCTTCTCTTGATAGGATACACTCAATATCTTCTAGAATAATCATTTATAAATGATACAAAATATTTTACTCCTCTCATAGACGTAACTGGTGTTTGCCATGTATCAGAGTAAAACAATTTCAAATTTTCTTTACTTATAGAATTTGATGTGCTAAACTTTAATTTATGTTACTTACTTGTAACACAATGCTCACATAAAAGTAAAGATACCTTAGTGAAATCTAGATGTAAATTTTTCTTTGTAAGAATTTTTCTTCCTTGCTCAGACATATGCCCAAGTTTCTGATGCTACACCATTGCAAATCTTTCTCTTGAACTACTTGAATCAACTGATGTTTTTTCTTCTAGCAAAGTTTCTCCCTTTAACTTCTACAAGTTGGAAGTCACTTTTTCTCTTTTCATTAGTACAAGCACTCATCGAATAACTTTCATGATTCCTCTTCCTGCTTCAATTTTACAACCAAAGTCATCTAATTGACCTTGTCATGTCCGTCAATTTAGGCCACGGTCGACACGAGTATTTCTCGACCGGACGCGCTAGGCCTACCGGAAATCATGCGCGTGCGGATCGAAATTGAGTCGATATGACCGAAGTCTAAATTTGGACCGAGAATAAATGAGAGATTTTATTTTAAACACGTAACACTGAAATTTTCACGAAATCGACGAAAATGATGTCAGGACTGTAAAATATGTGATTTTTACACTGTCGAAAAATTGTGAACGGACCATACCAAGACGTAAAGAATATTAAGGCGGACTTTCATGTACAATTTCGTGTCAAAACTCAATTGTTTAAGGCACCAAATTAAAGAGATAAAATTTAACTTACGGTACCGTAAAAATACCCAGAAAAAAAATGCAATTTTTGCTCCGGTACTCCGATTTTGAAACCAAAAATATCAGAATGTAGGAAAAATTAATTCATGAACAATGGTATATTTAATTATTAAAAATTAGTTTATTTTGGGCTTGGATTTAATAGATTTAGCAAATGTAGAAAAATATAATAATAATAATAATAATAATAATAATAATAATAATAATAAAGATCCAAGACTAGAAAATAATTTTGGAAAATATTAGGTTTAATGGTGATTAATTAATTAAACTAAAGTTTAATTAAACTAAATATATGCATGCAAACCGCCACTTGTAATGCATGCAATTAATCTATTTCTTAACTTTAGTATAAAAGCTTAACTTGGGCACAACTTTAGGAAGATAGTTTTTGGGCAAATGGATTTCATTTCTATAGCCATTTTTTTTCTTTCTTTGCTCCTTACCAAGGCACAACTTTATCTTTTCCATTTCTCCTTGTTGTCTCACTCATTCTTACATAACTGAACTTATCTTCCTCCCATTTACTCTACTCTTTCTTCATTTTAGATTAATCAACACTAAGAAAGGCTTGAAAGGTGAGTGAAATTCAAGGCACTTTCTTTTATTTTATTTTTTTATATATTTAGCCGAAAGCTATGTGCTCTAATTTTATTTTTCCATTCTCGAATTTTCACCTTGTTTTACGTCTCTATTCTCTATGTTTTATAATTCCATGTCTTAAGTCCAAGTTTGCTTTCTTTATAGTATATGTTAAAGGGGAAACCGAAATATGCAAGAAAAATGCTTAAGTTGGCCGAGACTTGAAGAAGGTGAGGATGAGTCTCTTGAATTGGCCAAAAGAAGGACTTATTGATGACATGGAAACCCAAAGTTAGGAAGAGGTGTTCAGGCCAAAACGAAGTTATATTGAAATTGAAGTTAAGTGAAGTCAATTAAATCAAAATTGGGAATAAAAGAATTTTTGGACGAGGAACTTATTATGACCGAAGCTATAAAATAAAAATATAAGTGAATTAAAAAAAAATAATATGATAATCAAACTTTTAATTAGGATACACTTATATTTGTTTATGGTAATATTATGATTTAATAAAAGAAATAAGAATTTTCCCCGAGAATATGAGGTTTGAGAATAAAATCTTAGAATTTAGATAATATTATGAGTTAGTAATAATAAAGAAAAAAATAATTAATTAAATTAAATCAATTAGTGAATTAAGTGAAAAATGTAATTAAAACAAGGAAACAAAATAGTTGAGTTAATTGTTGGGTTAAATGAAGATTTAAATAAATAAAGATAATGAATAAATTAACTACAGTAAATAATCAGTTAGTAGATTTCAAAAGAAATATAAAATTTATACCCGTAAATTAACGTGAGCGATACTGGGTTAAATTTTAGAAATAAATAGATTTTTGCTATTTGGAAGAATATTACACTTCTAAATATTTGACAGTTAAATATATTTTTATTAGGCGCACATTCGACGCAAGCGCCAACATGGGGTTAAAGGAAAAGAGCCTGCAGACGCGACAAGACAATAAATTAGGTTTGTGCAATTATTTATAATACTAATCATTTATAAACGAATTTAATTTTTGTATGATACATGAAATGAAAATAAATAAGTTTGAGAATAATTTTGTGTAATATATATATATATATATGTAAGTTTTAATTATTTATTTTATGAAAGTCAATATATTTTGGCTCATGTATTAACCTAGACTTGGCTCAGGAATTTGTTGGCATGCCAATAGGGTAGGAACTCCATGGCCTGTGGTTATCTTGGTCATGAGAGGTATTGACTGATCCTGTGATTATCTTGGATCAGCTGTGGGGTTATGACTTAACCCCGGTCTTGTGGTTATCTTGGACCAAACATGTTATATATATATATATATATATATATATATATATATATATATATATATATATATATATATATATATATATATATATATTCCGATCCCGTGGTTATTTTGGATCAAGACTGATCTTGTGGTTATCTTGGATCAGCTGAGAGGTTATGATTTGACTCCGGTCCTGTGAATTTCTTGGACTATTACTTTTCTGTTGATTGACGGTACCCCTTGTTTCTCTATGATTGGGTCTATGGCGTCTTAATATATGGGCTTGACAAAAGTTTCTATTTACTAAATGGATGTAGTATTATAATTTAATTATACGCTTATGATATGACACATGAATAAAATTATAATCCAAAAAGGTTTTACTGTTACATTCATTTACCGAAAATATTTATACCAACCTATTTATATAAGTATCATTGTTATTAAAATATTGTTTTATGCAAAAAGAACTTTAATGAGTTTCAGTTTATATATATAGTTCTTCAAATTGATCATTATTATACGTTCTTGCACCACTGAGTTAAAACTCAGTGCGAGAGTTTATTTTTTTCTCGCGCAGGTATCAAAACGAGGGTTAAGAGCGGCGAGTTATCTGAGTGTGCCACCAGTCTAGTGAGTCCCACAAATGGAGCAGAGCAGCAGTGGCAGCCACCCGGATAGGGTTGGTTTTCTTTTTTGTAACCATTTATATATATGCATATAAACAGTTTGTAGATATTTATGATCAGTTGTGGTCTTATGGACTATATGTATAAAAATAAATATGTAAATTAAAGTTTTTTTTATGCATATATGAGATATGAATATATCGTATTATACATGAAATGGTGAGTAGAGATGGGTGTATGGATATACTCATATATTAATTTACACAAATTGATATATTTATTTTTACAGGAATTTATACGTATGTATATATGTATCATGAATGATACATATATATAAAGACATATACACAGATGCACTTGATAAATTTTGTATGTGAATATATATATGTACCAATGATGATATATATATATATATATATATATACACACACACAGGTTTGCTTATATAGGCAGTCGGTGACATCACCTTACCTGATTGTGATGTATAAGGGTAAGGGGGGTGTTACAGACCTAAAGATAACAAGTTCTTTTTTAGGACTTCTATATGTTGCACTTGTTGAATAGTGCGTACTATACCATCATGAAACTTCAACTTGATGGTTCCCTCAGAAACAAGTTCATATTGATAGAACAATTCTCTTCGAGATGTCATGTAAAATATGTCTATCAAGTCAATGAACCATACATCAGCAAATGTCTTTCTACCTTCACTAGTTATCGTTATTTCACAACATAAAGTACCACTCTCATTAGATGTGCTTGCAACATTTTCTTGAGGATTGGATTTTTTTTCTTATTTAAATTCCAACAATCATTCTTCAAATGACTCTTTTTGCCACAATGGTAGCATTTAAAGCTTTTCTTACTTCAAGACTTTGATCTACCATGATCTTGGCTCCCTATTGAGCCACGTTATATTGATCTCCCTCTCATCACTGTTAAGTTCTAATCTTGTTCCAAACTTGCCAACCTGTTTCTTTGTTCTTGCGCCAATTTTCTTCTTAAAGAATAACAGCTGCAACATTATCAAAACTCAAAAAGTCTGTGAGGATATTATTTGTTAAATTGACGATGAGTTAATTATATGAATCTAGTGGACTTTGAAGCAGAAGTTTAGCACGTTCAAATAACTCTATTTTATAACTCAATGATGTGAGTTGAGAAAATAGAGTATTTGATACATTAATATGTTATGTCACTGAAGTTGATTATGACACCCATACATTGTACAATATTCTTTTAAGAAAAATTTTGCTGCGAAGTGAATTGGCATCATACAGATTTGTGAGATGATCTCAAATCTCTTATATGATTTTCTATCCATCTCATTCCACTTAACATCATCTTCGAACTCCGTCGGCCTTTCACTAATAGTTGTCAGACAATTATATTTTCTCAAGATAGCCTTCATATTTAATTTTCACAACGAGAAATTATTCTCATTGAATTTATCGATCTCAAATTTTTTCGTCATTGATTTTATAATAACCTTCAAGGGTAAATAATAATCTAACTTATTTTTTGATGTAGAGGATTCACTTATTAGTGGCAATCATAGAATATACGATAAGTAAATATTAACACTCAAATCAAATTCTAATACCACCTATTGAAGAAAATTAGGACCGTAGAGTAGGGTAACAACTAATAATTTGAGAAAATTAAAAATAAAATAGAACACACATATTTTACATAAAAAAACTCTCAAATAAATAAGGATAAAAACTACAGACAATGATAGAAAATTTTCATTTTGAAAGAAAATAAGAGATTATACATTCTCTCTAATAATTATGGAGAGAACAAATATACTCTCTCATAAAAATTAGGAGAATAACAAAAATTCACTAATTTTTTCTCACTTTAGGATTTCTCTTTCATTTTGCTCACTTGCTACGCTCTAAACCTCAACAATCTATGGCTTTTATAATCATAACATTTGCATCAAATTTAAAGATTGGTAGAAGTTTGGTGTAATGATGAAATTTTTCAAAGGTTGGTAAAATATTTGTGTAGGTTTGGTAAGAGGAAGGTGGTATTGGGCAAAACAATTTTGACTCTTTTTTTTATTCACATTTTCAACATAGACAAGATATGAGTGTCAACTGAAAAATTATAGTCCAAGTGAGAGAGACTATCCACTACAAAATTCATCTCTCGGTACACATGATGAATGGATAAAGAGGAGAATGAATTAATAAAAAATGAAGTATAATATTACTCTTTTGCAAGTTTTTTAATTTATAATCCAAAGGTGAAAATTACAATTAATCAAAACACTTCAATTACTTAAGATAATCTCTATAACACGTTTATTATCATATTCAACCAAGAGCTTGGGAATATACAAACACCAAAGTTGATGAAACAGTCTTTCAGTCTTAAAAATTACTCCATCACTCCCACTTAAAATAGATATGATTGTTTATATATATATATAGTCCCATTTTAAGTATTTTTTTATGAAATCGATAGAGTACTAATTAATTTCTTCAAATTTTCCATTTTTTATTTATCTCTATTGCATTAATTAAGAAGAGCACCATTAGTTAATATCTTTATTATTACTTGCTCACTTTTCTTATATACATTTCTCTAGCTTTACTAAATATCAATAGAGTGAGAGTAAATAATATAAAATATTAAGAGAATTGGTAAATGAGTAATTTAGTCAAGTAAAATATTTCTATATAAAATTGAGGTTGTTCAATCATTCTTTTAATCTTTAAGCAAAAAAATATATCTTTAAAGTAAGAGGAAAAGAGTAATATTAGATTGTTTTGCAGGACTTAGAAATTTTAAATAGTGTTTTAAGTAATGAGGGAGTTTAAATAAACCATAAAAGAAAAACTATAGCCTTGCATCATATATACACCGGTAAGATGAATTGAATTCTTAGGTAAACTGTCTGAATCTGAATAATTAGGACATGCATATGAAGTTGTGTAGGTTTAGAAAGTCAAAACAAACATATATTCTAAGAATTGCAATGACATAATAATAATAATAATAATAATAATAATAATAATAATAATAATAATAATAATAATAATAATAATAATAATAATAATAATAAAAGAAATGACGAGTGGGTCCGGTCCGAGTGCGAATCATCTTCCCCCGGTGAGGATGACAATAGAGCGATAAATAAAGTGAAAAAACGAAATCGAATGGACCTTCAAATGAAATACAGAGAATCTCTCCTATCAGGTGAAAGAATAGAGAATGACTCAGCAGATTTTTAAGCAGTGAAGGATGTCGATTTAACTGAAGGTGATGTTGCCATCGATAGATCTATTAATATCCCTAAAGTCACACTCTTTTGATCTTTGCAGTCTTTTTTGGCAAAAAAATTTTGAAAATGTTGTGATTGTCAATATTTTAGGTAGAGATGTGGGCTATAAAGCAATGTGCAATAAATTATCTAAATTCTGGAACATGAATAAAGCAAAGGTTCTTGACATTGGGAGGGGCTTCTTCTTAGTGCAATTTGAGGATAAATCAAACAAAATAGGGCTTTATTTGGTTTAGGGAGCTATCTTCTGATGCAACCTTGGACACCTAAATTTAGAGTTCAAAAAGCTTATGTAGGGAGAACTACAGTTTGGATTTGACTGCTGGAGCTCCCTCTTCACTACTACCCTAAGTCTGTGCTTAGAGCCATTGCTGAAGTCGTTGGACCTGTGATAAAAGTTGACGGTAACACATCGGATTTTCAGCGTGCCAAATACGCTAGAATAGCGGTGTCGGTGGATTTAAGAAAACCTTTAGTTTCATAGTTTCAAATTGATGGTGAGATTCAATTGGTAGAGTATGAAAAATATGTAGGAGATTTATGGGAGGTATGGTCACCTAGAATCGCATTATCCTTTCAACCCTCAAGAAAAAGCAAGATAAGCTAATGTAGAAGTTCAACAATGCTCTGATCATGTTGGCCAGAAATATGAATCTGGGCCATGGATGGTGGTTAAGAGGCGGAAGAGAAATTCTAGGAAATGTAAGGAAAATTCGAGGAAGTAGAATTAAAATCCCAATAAAGGATCACGTTTTGAGATTTTAGGAGATTTTGATGGAGAAATTAACGGCAAGGCTAGCACCCGGGATATTGATTTTCCTAATCAAATTGAATCTATCAAATTTAATATGGGACAGATTGAGGAGATGGAAAAAATGCCATGAGATACTTATGCTACCCTACATGGAAAAAAGGTGGGAGAAAACCTTTAATTGTGCGTGATGATTTACAAAATAAAGATGTTGTCAGGGATAAAATAGAGGTAGTAAAATCAAGGAAACCGACACTGAGAATTTTTTGAATTTACTTCAAAGATTTCAACAGGGGATGAGATCAGGGGTGTCCATACCACTTTAAATAGTAAGTTTCATACTGTTATGAAAGGGCATGTGAGTAAAAAACTCAGTATCTTCTCCTTCTCTAAATGAAGAAGAGTTAATGGATTATGCTCCAGAATCCATGATCAATTCTGACCAACTTATAGGTCGTCCACCTAACCAATTGAGTACTGATCACACTTACTTCACATGGAGGTGTAATACATATCAACGAAGATGCTCAAGGTAATGGTGAAATGGTTGTGGTTTCTCCCTCTGGTAGTGAGGAAGTTGCTATTTAATGATCCCTTTAAGGTACTCTCCTTCCTCTTTTTGATATTTTAGTTATGTTTATAATAACTTGGAATGTTCAAGAAGCCGGTAGTGCTCCATTTCTTCGTACTTTGA
Organism: Triadica sebifera; assembly: GCA_023653625.1. Lineage (NCBI taxonomy): Eukaryota > Viridiplantae > Streptophyta > Magnoliopsida > Malpighiales > Euphorbiaceae > Triadica > Triadica sebifera. Next base: position 21,622,841 of record CM042903.1, on the reverse strand, counting down.
AGGCGATTTTGAGTTAGTACAAATCTCATATGGTTGTTTTGATTGAACCTAGAATAAGTGGTGTACGGGCTGACAATTGTATTAAAAAATTGGCTACCAGTACTCTCACATAGTGGAAGCTAATGGATTTTCGGGAGGTATTTGGTTTTCTTGGGATTGTTACTGGACAGTTAATGCACTGGAGAGTAATGCTCAATTTATTCACTTGGGAACTACTAGTCCAAATGGCTTTGATATTTTCTTTACAGCTATCTATGGACATCCAACTCCATTTAGACATCGGGCTTTATGGAATAACTTACAAATAATCAATTTGTGTATGCATAGCCCTTGGGTTTTGATGGGTGATTTTAATGTCATTTTGTCTAGCAGTGAACGGATTGGTGGATCTGCTAACCATATTGGTATTAGTTTGGATTTCCCTAATTGGTTTTTGCATTCTAAGTTGATTGATATGGGCTTCTTGGTTCCTAATTTTTCTTGGAGAAAGGGTTCTCTTAACGAAAGATTGGACAGAGGAATTTGCAATTCTGCTTGTTGGATTAAATTTTCTGAAGCTAGTATTCTTCATTTGCCATGCATTCATTCTGATCACCAACCTCTTGGCCCTGATTTTTGTAGTTTGTTGCCAGCTTAAGGTAATAGACCTTTTAGATTCTTACAGGCATGGCTTTCCCATTCGGACTTCAACTCTTTTGTGGCTGCAAATTGGCAGAGCAATCTAAACTTTGAGGATTCTATTGGATTTTTTATAGATAAATTGTGTCAATGGAATCATACAGCCTTTGGAAATGTTTTTAGGCAGAAAAAAAAATTCTTCTGGTGCGTGTTGTAGGGATTCAAAGACTTCTTGACAGGAGAGCTCTTCCTCACCTTATCATATTGGAGGACATGCTTAAAAAAATATTTATGAGATTCTCCTTCATGAAGAGATGATTTGGCGTCAGAAATCTAGGAGTGAGTGGGTGGCATGGGGGGACAAAAATACCTTTTTCTTCCATCTACGTACTATTAAAAGAAGAAAGAGAAATCGCATTGAAGCCCTAAAAGATGGTGATCGAAATTGGATCCATGATCAGGACAACTTAAAACAAATGGCCTTAGACTTCCATAAAAATATTTATCAGGAGGAGATTGCTTCTAATTCTGGCTTACCATTGTGTGGGGTTTTCCCAATCTGTGACCGAAATTTGCTTAATTGTTTTATCGTGGATTTTTCAGATAAGGAAATCAGGCAGCTCTTTTTCAAATGAAGTCGTGGAAATCTCCTGGGCTGGACGGATTACAAGCTATTTTCTTTCAATCTCAGCGGAGAGTTATGGGGGAAGAATTGTGTTGCGAGGTTCGAAGAATTTTTAAGTGGCGGAGAACTTGTCCTACGTTTAAAAAGACGATGATTTGCCTCATCCCCAAAACTGAAAGGCTGCAAAATCTTGCTCAGTTTCATCCTATTTCTCTCTGCTCTATGGTTTATAAGGTGATTACCAAGGTTATGCTAACCGGCTCAAGCTTCTTATGTCTCTACTTGTGGACCTTTCCCAAACAAGTTTTGTTCCTGGGAGACATATTACAAAAAATATTGTCATTGCTCAAGAGGCTATTCACACCATGCGGACTGAATGAAAAGGTCATGGGTTTATGGCTATTAAAATTGACTTGGAAAAAGCTTATGATCGGATTAGATGGGACTTTTTGAGAGACACTCTTCATGATGCGGGTATTCCATATCAACTCAGTAAAGTCATTATGAATTGTGTTACAGGTACACTTGCATATTCTTTGGAATGGCTCTTTAATGGATTATTTTTGTCCCTCTAGAGGATTGAGGCAGGGATGTCCTCTCTCTTTCTATCTCTTTATGCTTTGTATGGATCGACTTGCACAAATTATCCAAAAATCAGTTGATGAGAAGTATTGGCTTCCGATCAGACTTTCAAGAGGTGGGCCTCCCATCTCCCACTTATTCTTTACTGATGATTTAATTCTATTTGCTAAAGCGGATATGGGTCAAGCTAATACTGTGAAGCAGGTGTTAGAGGTGCTCTGTCATTATTCTAGTCAGAGGGTGAAAGCTAAAAAATTAAAATTTTCTTTTCTCATAATGTTACTAGTAGGAGAAGAAGAGAAATTTGCTCATATCTGGGCTTTAAAGAGACTTTTGATTTTGGTAGATATATGGGTGCGCCAATGCTTCATTCCAGAATTACTAAAAACTCTTATAATTATGTGTTGGATAATATGAAGGCCAAAATAAATAACTGGAATGGTGGTCGAGTTTCTACGGCTGGGAGAGTTGCTCTTGCCCAATCAATTCTTTTAACTATGCCTAGCTACTTAATGCAGACTACCAAATTCCCCATTTCTACTTGTCTCGAGATGGAAAAAGTGGTCAGACACTTTGTTTGGTGTGGCGCCGAGGGTCATAAAGGTGTTCCTTTAGTTGCTTGGAGGAAAACTCAACAAGCTAAATCTGATGGGGCTTTGGGATTAAGGTGCCTTCATAATGTGAATGTGACCTTTGCTTTGAAATTGGGTTGGGAATTGTTCAAGCATCATAATAGGTTTTGGGTCCAGGTTTCAAGAGCAAAATATAAAATGGGAGACTTTCTTCCTTTAGAGTTGGCAGCTCCCACATACTGTTCTCCTTTTTGGTGCTTCATCTGTGCTAACTGATCAATGATGCGTTCCAACATCTTTTGGGCTTTTGGAGATGGAAACAAAACTCGTTTTTGGTTAGATAATTGGGTTCCAGTCTTAAACAACAATTTGTTATTTTATGCTTATAATGAAGTGTCGGCTAATTCTATTAATAAATTAGTCCTTAATTTTGTGAATCTGGATGGGAATTGGAGCTGGGATCAGTTTTCTTGCCTGCTTTCCCAATTTATTTTGCTCCTCATTGCTGGTACTTTACCACCTAATGCTAATCTTGGTGAAGATATTGCCTTTTGGGGTCTCTTTTTTCTTGAGAGTTAACTCTAAAGTCCGCTTATAACCTTTTTAAGGAAAATGATAGTATTGATATTACTTTTCTTTAGAGTTTCATTTGGAAATGATCTGGGCAACAAAAAAATTAAGATGTTCATGTGTTTGTTGTTGAACAATAGTGTGATGACAAATCAAGAGAGCAAGCGAAGGCACTTTAGTGAGTCGAGCTCTTGTTACATTTGTTGTGGCATTTCAGAATCGAGCTTGCATTTGTTACGTGACTGTCCCATAGCCACTCAGTTCTGGAACTATTTTAATCCTTCAAATTTCATTCTTAATTTCTTTAAGGTTGAAAGTTCTTTGCGAGACTGGATCCTTATTAATCTTAGTTGTTCTAGAATATCAATTAATGATTTTAACTGGTTAAATCTCTTCGGTATTGAGTATTCGATGTAAGATATTTTTATTTTAATATCTTATATTAGTGGGCTTTTAATTGAGATATTAGGACAAATTACAAATAAATTGCTTTAAGAATTTGATAAATTCTTAATTTAGGCAAGACTTCATTTATTAATTAAGTATGGAAAATTTAATGTGGACTCAGTAATAATATAGGTATGATGGATAGCCCGTGATTATTATATACCGGTGAGCTAAGTCTCTCTTATTACTAACTCTAATGATTAAGCTCCTATATATAAGGAATGATAGAGGATAAGGAAAATAATAAAAAAGAATTTCATCATTCTTGAGTTAGAAAACGAGAGAATATCTTGATACAAAAACTTCTCGGATCGTTTCTAAGACGATGGATTCGGTTAAATCAGGTACATATCTTCCTCTTTCTCAATTAAACTTATTTGTTTTGTGTTCTAACTAGCATGTATTAGATCATGGGGAGAGATTTGCTAGATTTCCGCTATAGATCTCTCCATCAAGTGGTATCAGAGTCTAAATACATATTTTTAGAACCATATTTGAGTTTTATTATCAGAATCTAAAGAAAAACTGAATTTAATTGAGGTTTTGAGGAAATTTGACTTGGTTAATCACATGCTTGATTTTCTGATTTTATTGTTTTTCAGTGCATTTCTCTTAATAAAATCAGAATTATATGTTATTGCATATTGATTTAAGTGAAAATTCAAAGAAAATTGGGTTTTTGAGTGAAATCAATTTTTTTGGAAAATCCGGATCAAAAATTGCAGAGATCAGGAGGAGGAAGACGACTGGCGCATGCAATACACGCGCCTCTGGCGCATGTGTCGCGTGCAGGAGGCTGGCAAGGAAGTGTGTCTGACGCGTGTGTTACACGCACCATAGATGCGCGTGGGCGAGTCGGGGGTAGAACTGAGGAGCTGTAATGGCGCATCAAGCGCATGTACTGCATGCGCATACCGTTCTGCCCTCTTTTCAGTTTTCCGTTTCTGCCCCTGAACTTTCTGATTTTTTCAATTAAGTCCCTATTTCACTATTTCTCACTCCATAAGGCTATTTTTGACCCGATTTCTTCTAGAATTAATTTAGATTTTCTAAATTAATTTTTAAAAGCCATAATTGAGAAATTTTGTGACATTTTTAGAAATAAATTGTTATCTCATAATTTATTTAATTTATGCATTTGGCATAAAATGTCACATATGGAATTAATTTTTCTCATGTAAAATTGACAATGTAATTTTATTTTTGTAATCATAATTTTTCGAGACATTTAAGCCCCATGTCCATAAGGAATGAAAAATTATATTTTTTCAAGATAATAAATAAAGTGTATCCCGATATAAGTATTTCTTTTAAAATTGACTAAAATGTAGTTGTCAAAGTGACTTTTTTAGCTAAGATTTTAAGAAATATACAGACTTATATGTTTAGGGATGTCTCGAATTTAGTTTATAATTATTCGGCCTAAAGGTGTTTATTATAAATTCAAATTTTGAGATGATAATATAAGACATTTGATTAGGAATGAACTGGTCTGAGTGGTTTATTCTGCCCAAAGGTGTTTAAATTTGCAAAGACTGTGTAAATTCCTAGATCGTTCTTATATTGAAGAATTATCTATTGCATGTTATATTTTCTGTCCAAAGGTGATTATATAATGATGTGCTGAAATTTTTAGGATTAATACTCTTTTATGGCTTTGAGTATTATTATTGTCTTGAACTAAAGTATTAAATTGTTAATTTTTTCAGTCACCTTCTCAATCAATAACTGCACTATTATAGTTTAGACATTAACAATTTCTAATTTTAAGGAGTGGAAAAAAGACGTTGAAATGGCTATGAAATTGGCAGATATTGATCTTGTCATGACTACTCCTAAATTAGTTGACTTGACTCCTGAGAGTATTGATGTGGAAAAAGAGTTACACTTAACCTGGTATAAACTGTATGTGCTATTTGACCCTTAAAAGGTCAATTCCAAAGCATTTGTTGAGCGGTCTTCCTAAGACTCATATAGTAAAGGAGTTTCTTACAGCTTTGTCTCAGCGTTATAAGGTGTCTATCAATGCTGAAATTGGTACCCTTCTGAAACAATTATACTCCATGAAGTATAACGGACTTGGAGGTGTTAGGGAGTACATTTTAAAGATGGTCCACATACATAATGAGTTAAAAGGTTTTGACATTATTCTCTCTGATGCTTGTATTGTGCATCAAGCTCTCAATACTCTACCTCCTGAATTTGAGATGCTTATTACGGCTTACAACTCTAGGAAGGATCCTTGGACTATTAATGCTTTCATTGTCGTTTGCATTGCTGAGGAAGAAAAGCTAAAGGCTACACAATCCAGTGTTGCGCTTCTTGTATTCGGATCTCAGCATAAAGGTAAACTGAAAGGTAAGAAAACTAAGACTAATGCTTCTTTTTCTGTTTAGGGACATGAGTCTTCCCGATCTAATGTTGTGGGTGATTCTAAAGGCATAGAGAAAAAGAGACTTAAATATTTCTTTTGAAAAAAGAAAGGTCATAAAAAGGCGAATTATCTTAAATATAAAACCTGATTAGAGAAGCGTGAGGCTATAGGTAACTCTTTTGGTTTTGTTATTTGTGAATCTAATTTAGCTAATACCACATCCAGTTTCTGGTGGCTTGATAGTGGAGCGACTAAACATGTTACCTTCACATTACAAGGATTCACAAACATGAGGAAGCCAAATAAAGAAGAGTTAATGCTCACAGTTGGCAATAATGCTACTGTTGATGTTCAACTAGTTGGAAATGTTTGTTTGAACTTAAATAGTAGTTATGAACTATTTTTATCTAATGTATGTTCATACCATCTTTTAGACGGAACTTGGTATCTGTTTCTGAATTAGACAAAATTGACTATGCTTTTGTATTTAAAGATGGAGTTGTTAATATAACTTTTAATTCAAAGGTAGTTGGCCGGTGTATTTTGTTATATGGTTTGTATCAAGTTTTTTTAAATTCAAATAAAATATATTCCACATCATGTAATGTTGAACATATTGTTGCCAAAAGACCCTTAATAAAAGAAAAGTCATTCATGTTGTGGCATAAAAGACTTGGTCACATTTCTAGGGAAAGGGTAGAAAGGCTAATTAAAGATAATATTTTGTCTGTCTTTGATTTCAGTGACCTAAAAACATGTGTTGACTGTTGTAGGGGTAAACTAACCAAAATTAAGAAAAAAGGATTTATCAGGAGCTCAGATCTCTTAGAGATAATCCATACAGATATATGCGGATCTTATTCACCTACAATATGCAATAATAAATATTTTATAACATTTATTGATAATTTTTCCCAATATGGCTATCTGTACTTGATTAAGAAAAAGTCTGAGTCTCTTGAGAAATTCAAGATTTTTAAGACTGAAGTCGAGAAACAACAGGAAAAAGTTATCAAAATTATTAGGTCTAATTAGGGTGGTGAGTATTATGGCAAATACGATATAGCAGGACAATTAAAAGGTCTTTTTGTCAAATACTTGGAGGACTGTTGAATAGTAGCTCAGTTTACTATGTCAGAGAGTCTTGAACAAAATGGTGTGGCTAAAAGGCGGAATCGTACTTTAAATGAAATGGTTAGAAGCATGATGTCAAGATCTAATCTCCCAGACTTTTTATGGGTGAGGCTATTAAAACAACATTATATATCCTCAATAGAGTACCCAATAAGTTTGTGGCTAGAACACCGTTTGAATTGTGGACTAATAGGAAACCTAGCTTAAGTCACCTTCGTGTTTGGGATTGTCCTTCAGAAGTATGCCTTTATAATCCTACTAAAAGTAAATTGCAATCTAGATCTACTCGTTGCTATTTTAAAGGATACTCAGTTCATTCTAAAGACTACAAATTTTATTGTAGAAAATGGGATTCTAAAATTATAAAATCACAGACAGCTAAATTTTTAAAATTTGATATAGCTGATCAGTATGAACACTCTGAGATCACTAGTAAGGAACATCAGACTAAGGTTATACATATACCAATTCCCAAGCAACCTGCAATGTTGGTTCCTACACTTGTGATTAATCCAGTATTAAGGGATGAGCCTATATAGTTTAATGAGGCTTCATCATCATAGGATGCAGTTGCACAGATTCCTCTTAGGAGGTTTACCAGGGAAAGGAAATATGTTATTTCATCTGATTATGTGATCTATTTAGGAGAGAGTGATTATGACATTGGTCATGTTTCTGATCCTATATCATTTGAGAAAGTTGTTTCTAGTACCCAATTAGATTTGTGGTGGAAAACAATGAGAGATGAAATGAAATCTATGGATTGTAAAGGCATGTGGGAGCTTGTTGAATTACCTGAAGGTTGTAGACCTATTGGCTGTAAATGGGTCTATAAGACCAAGAAAGACTCCAAAAGAAATATTGAGAGGTTTAAAGTCAGATTAGTTGTCAAAGGTTTTACTTAGAGATGAGTAATTGATTACAGTTAAACATTTTCTCCTATATCCTCGAAGGATACATTTAGAGTAATTATGGCACTAGTAGCTCATTTTGATTTAGAGCTACATCAGATGGATGTTAAAACCGCATTCCTGAATGGAGAATTAAACGAGCAAGTCTATATGGAACAACCTAAAGGTTTTCATGAAGATGGTGAAGACCATATTGTCTGTAGACTTAAAAATTCTATTTATGGTTTGAAACAAGTCTCACAACAATGGTACTTAAAATTTGATGATGTAGTCACTTCTTTAGGTTTTGTTGAAAGCAAAGTTGATAGATGCATATATCTCAATATCAGTGGGAGCAAATATATCTTTCTGATATTATATGTAAATGATATTTTGCTCGCATGTAATGATTTAGGTACACTGCATGAGGTTAAGCAGTTGTTATCTAAATATTTTGATATGAAAGATCTTGGAGAAGCATCTTTTGTCCTTGAAATTGAAATCTTAAGGAACATATCTTAAAACCTTTTAGGTCTCTCTCAAAAGGCATACATATAAAGGATATTGAAGAAATTCAATATGCATGAATGTAAATCTTGGGATGTGTCAATTGCTAAAAGTAATAAATTGAGCTTGGCACAGTGTCCTAACAATGAGGTTGAGAGAGAATCAATGAAAGCAGTGTCATATGCTAGTGTAGTAGGAAGCTTGATGTATGCTCAAGTTTGCACTAGGCCAGACATTGCATTTGCAGTTGGTATTCTGGGTAGATATCAATCTAATCCTGGAATAGACCATTGGACTGCGGCTAAAAGAGTTTTGAGATACCTTAAGGGGACTGGTGATTATATCTTAACATACAGAAAGGTTGAGCATCTGGAGTTAACTGGCTATACAGATTCAGATTTTGCTGGTTGCTCAAATGATAGAAAATCCACATCAGGTTATGTTTTTATGCTGGCTAATGGGGTTGTATCTTGGAAAAGCGTTAAAAAGTCCTTAGTCTCTTCTTCCACGATGCAGGCTGAGTTTGTAGCATGTTATGGTGCAGCCACACAGGCTGTATGGCTACGAAATCTCATTGCAGAAATGTCAATCGTTGATTCCATTGACAGACCTATAAAGTTGTATTGTGATAATCTTTCAACTGTATTGTTTGCTAAAAACAACAAAAATATCACAGGGTCTAAGTATATAGAAGTCAAGTATTTGACATTAAAAGAGCTAATAAAGAAATGTGACGTTGAGGTGGATCATATCAGTACAAAATATATAATTGCAGATCCTCTAACCAAGGGACTACGACCCAATATTAATGCGAGACATGTCATTAGTATAAGTCTAAAGTCTGGTTTTGATCCCTTGGATTAGTGGGAGGATTTTATATTATTTTATGTAATGTTTGTATGTACTTTATATATTGGTATAAATGTACATTATTGTATTTCTGATAATTATCAATACAGTGTTATATTTTCATTGGAAAATATTATGTAATATATCATATCAGATATTTGAAAGTTTTAAGATTAGTGTCATCTTAAGCGAAGGCTTGGGGCATTGATGTTCATAGCCTTGGGTGTATATCTTGTGACACATAAAATATCTCGAGATATAAAGTTTTTTAAGACATACAAATTTCAATTTGAAGTAATAAAGGATTTCTTATGAGTAACTGTATTACATAAAGATAAGAAATCTGACTGATAAGAAAATCAACACATAAAGTTTTGATCATAAAGTTAGTGTTGAATAATTCTTATCACATTACCACACTGATGTTCATGACGATTGATAGGGTTATTGGCATATGTGACTATGGAAGGTGTCATATTCTTGATTATGTGGTTTCCACCATGATCCTATGTTGATAATTTTATTGAATCGAGCGGAAATGTGAAGTTTTTTGTAATATGTTCTCAATTAATGCACCCAAGTGGGAGAATATAAGATATTTTTATTTTAATATCTTATATTAGTAGGCTTTTAATTGAGATATCAGGACAAATTACAAATAAATGGTCTTAAAAATTTGATCAATTCTTAATTTAGGCAAGACTTCATTTATTAATTAAGTGTGGGAGATTTAACTTGGACTCAGATAATAATATGAGTATGATGGATAGCCCATGATTATTATATACCGGTGAGCTAAGTCTCTCTTGTTGCTAACTTTAATAATTAAACTCCTCTATATAATGAATGATAGAGGATAATGAAGGATAGAGGATAAGGAAAATAATAGAAAAGAATTTCATCATTCTTGAGTTAGAAAACGAGAGAAGATCTTGGTGCAGAAACTTCTCAGATCGTTTCTAAGAAGATGGATTCGGCTAAATCAAGTACATATCTTCCTCTTTCTCAATTAAACCTATTTGTTTTGTGTTCTAAATAACATGTATTAGATTCTGGAAAGATATCTGCCAGATTTCCGCTATAGATCTCTTCATCATTTGATCCTTTGGAAAAATCGGAATGATGTTGTATTTGGAATTAATAGCAAGTCGATTTTTCAGTTTGTCTTAAATACTTTCAGGGAAGCTAAAATTAATGCTAATATTGTTCACCTTTTGATGGCTGCTAATCAATTTTATCTTTAGTGTTGTTAGTTGGATATGTCCTCCGAAGGGTTTTCGGAAACTAAATATTGATGTCTCACTTTGGAATTGGAGTAATAATGCCTATGATAGGGGTATGATTAGAGATAGCTCCGGGAAATAGATTGTCGGTTTTGTGTCCAACTTGGATTGTTGCCCTATTCTCAAAACTGAGCTTTGGGCCATTCTTCAAGGGGTTCAATTAGCCAGGAATCGTTGTATCTCTTGTCTTCTAGTTGAGTGTGACAATAAAGTGGTTGTGGGCATGCCTAATAAAATTCTTGAGATGAATCCTACTTGCTATTCTATTGTCTGTTCTGTTAGCAAGCTATTTGAGCACTTCTCTTCTATTGTTTTTCACCATGTGCATCGCGAGATTAATTTTGCAGCCGACTTCCTTCCTTATTTGGCATATGGCTTTCCTTTTGGTTTTCATATTTTGCTAACTCCTCTTCCTAAGAATTAATTCTTGGTTTTTCCATGACATTGTAGGAGCCGCTTACAATAGGTAGTTTTGTTTTTTTGTGGGTGTTACCCACCTCTCCTCACCAAAAAAATAATAATAATAATAATATATGAGATCTGTAGATGTCAATGCTTATTGTTTTAGACTAGCAACCGGCTTAGGTTGGTGGAATTCAAATCGTGGAAGTCAAGGATCTAAATTTCTAAATATCACCTACCCCCCATGCCTCCAGGCTCCATAATCTGTTCCACATCTATATTTTCTTTAATAGTATAATATATAATCCTGAGTTTGTAATTTTTTTTTTTTGTTCCTTAAAAGCATTGGTTGCAGGAGTTATTTGATTATTAAACAATGTTTGTGCTGTCGCCATGCCATGGAATGGTCTGCCACTTAATATAATTTTTATTCATTTTTGTCACTCAAATTCTTATTTAATACAATGTTTGCTTCATGGTTGACAAATTAGTTACCTCCTGGAAGCATGTGGTTATGCAAGGGAAAATTCTATTTCTTCTTTTACAAATTCAAACCTGTATTATTAGTATTTTTATAAATGTTAATTGTTATAGACTTGGTTTAAACAATAAATTAATTTAGGTAAACTGGTCCTCAATTTGCCGTTAGTCCAGTACCAACCACCTAATCCACGAAAATATATTACCAAAAAAAAAAAAACTTAACCAAATCATACTAAGTTTTTTAACAAAATCGGACTGGATTGATTTTATATAAAGATACAAATCGAAATAAAATGTTTCAATTCGGTTTGTTTTAATTTTTCAATATCGTGTAATTTTATTTGTATATAAATTCAAATTTATTTTATTTTTTAATTTTTAATAATCAAATCAAATAAAAAAAATTAAGTATATGCAAATCAGATTAAATCGAAAATTAAAAAATAATAATAAAATAAAATTGATTCGATTTTCAATTTGCGCTCGATTTTGATCCCACTGCTTAAAAGTTGTTGAGTTGAGAGTTGAACCTGTTTGTTATTTCGTCCGCGTTCACAGGCAAGGACAGAGTTAAAAACCTTCATCAACGGTGCCATTAGACAAACATAGTTACTCTCCTGGTCTTGGCAAATCTACGCGGAGATGGGACCAGAGAAGAGAATGACATTGTTGGAGGATCTGGTTGAAAAGGCCGGTGGCTGTGCCGTCATTGACGGTGGATTTGCCACTCAGCTTGAGAGTCATGGTGCTGCCATTAATGACCCTCTTTGGAGCGCTCTTTGTCTGATCAAAGAACCGGACCTCATCAAAAGGGTCTCTCTCTACTTTTTTTCTATCATTGCTGTTTTCATATTTTATATCAATGTCTCTATTTCAAGTTTTGATTTTCGTTTATTGTACTTTGTAGGTTCATATGGAATATTTGGAGGCTGGTGCAGACATTTTGGTCACTTCTTCTTATCAGGTTTGGGCCTTCGGAAACTAGATAAAGTTCCAATTTTTCTTATGTGGATAATCCATCTCTTGTTTGTGTTCATATCTTAAGCTTGTTAAACGCACAAATTGGGGTTGGGGTTCCTTGAAATATGAGAGATACAAAAGCTTGATGAGATGCTGAATCAAAACAGCAAATACTTTAACTGATAATGCTGTCCTAAATGTTGCAAACTCGCTTCGGTCTTCATGGGGCTTATGGTTTAAGGGTGATAGTTTTGGTTAGTTAAAGTGGACAGAATATCTTGTATGAGTTGAGTTAATATCAGTCATCAGCATTCAGATTTTCAAATTAACTGGGGTAGATTGATATGGTCCTAAGCAAATCTGAATATACATCAAATTTTGACTCATTCAATTGATGAAAAAATAAGAAACATATGGTGAACACCTAAAATTGTGGCTTAATGATGTTTCTTCAAGGCTGCAGCTTGAAACCGGATAACAATGTACTAATTTTAATTTTATCTGTGTAATTGAATATATCTTGCATATGATTGTTTAGTTTGTGGTGCAATTCTGTTCAAATGACTGCAGGACGCTGAAATTGTTTTGTACTCCTTATTGTAATTATGATGTTCATCATTGAATGCTAGTGATGTTGCTTGACAAGATGGGTGTAAAACAGCAGAAATTTGGTTAACATAGTTCACTTTTCTGGAGCTGAATTCACCATATAATTTCCTGATATTTTTTTGTGTAAATTTTAATTTTAGTTTTATCTATGTTGGCAGGCTACTCTTCCTGGATTTGTGTCCAGAGGACTGAGTATTGAAGAAGGAGAGTCATTATTAAAGAAGAGTGTTAAATTGGCAGTTGAGGCCCGTGATAAGTTCTGGGATGTTGTGAAAAGGAACCCCATTACTAGATACCACCGAGCTATAGTTGCAGCCTCCATTGGAAGTTATGGAGCTTATCTTGCTGACGGCTCAGAGTACAGGTGGAGACTTTCAACAAACACTTTTTGTTTTCTTTGCTTTTGAAGCTTTGGATGATATTGATTTCATAATTCAAATTCTCCAATGTTTAACATATCTTGTCTGCTGCAGTGGGCATTATGGGCCAGATGTGAATCTAGAAAAGCTCAAGGATTTTCATCGACGCAGATTGCAAGTTCTTGTGGAAGCAGGTCCAGATTTATTGGCCTTTGAGACCATTCCTAACAAACTTGAAGCACAGGTTTGTTCTTCTCCCTTTTTTTCTGTGGATTGCCATGTTCTTCTAGGAAGCTGATAAAATTAGTGAAGAGTGATTGATTGAAGCATTAGGGGTAAGGAAGGGAGGTTGTCCAAAAAATGCTGTAGACTACTGTGGAAAGAAATGGTTTAGTCTCACAGCAATTAAGCAGAACAGAATGCATTGCAATCTCAAATTTTTTATTTCAGAAAAAATTGTAGAGTTTCTAAGCTATTGGCTTCCAGAGTCCATTAATGTTGCTTAATCTTTGTTATTATCTTTTATACAAACAAACACATAATGCAATATGGTTGTCTAATATCTTATAAGATCCTGCTTTAGTGGCTTTTCCTTCCATTTCATGACAGATCAGCACCTTAAGAATGCACAAAAAATTTCAAAGTTTTTGCCACCTGCATTATTGTGATATATTAGTTCTGTTCAATTCTCTGTTTGCTTGCATCATATCATGTTCTATCCTATAAATACCCAAACCTAGTGAGACATTAATGGCCCATTGTACTTTGTACTGTATAATTTATAAGTAACTATGTATGTTTTCAATTCATTATATTGAAGCCATCTACCTAGCACCCTTTGACCCTTTCTTCCTTTTCTTTTGATAAATTAAGTAATTTTACCAAGAAAGGACAAAAATTGAGTACATGAACGAAGGAAAAACAGCTTTTCCCCTAAAAATAATATAAATGAAACAACTAGGGGAAGAATAGCTGCCCAAATAAGAGGATTTTCTATCCCATTTGACCATTGCCTTCATTTCTTTCTTTTCTGGAATCTTATATCTATTATCAAGTAGGTAGCAGTTATAATTCGCAATATGTTGCCTTATTTGACTACCATTTATAAATGCCTTAATGTTTTTTTCTTATAAAAAAAATCGTGTTCTGCTTCTAGCTTACTTGAAGTGTTAAAAATTTCATGTGTTGCTTTCTAGCTTTCTTGAAATGACATGCAAACAAAAGCGAAAAAGATTTTGATTACTTAATTTGGTAAATTGTCTTTTTTCATGATTAAGAGTTTTAGTAGGTTTGAATATCTTTCTGAATTCTGAAGCTTTTAAAAAGTCAGAATCTCTTTTTTTATTTTAATTTTTTAACTTCTTGATTGCAACTTAATAATACAGGCATGTGTTGAGTTGCTTGAAGAAGAAAATGTCAACATTCCATCTTGGATTTGCTTCAGCTCCATGGATGGTGTGAATGCCCCATCTGGTGAAAGTTTCCAGGATTGCCTTGATGTTATAAATAAAAGCAACAAAGTGCATGCAGTTGGAATTAACTGTGCACCTCCCCATTTTATTGAGAGTCTCATATGCAGATTCAGGAAGGTGAATAATTAAATCTCAAATAATCAATTAAATGCTAAATGCAAAATGTCAATATATTTTTGTTACCGGTATACTCAAGCAACTTTCCTGAAAATTTGTGTCCAGTTAACTGGGAAGTTAGTAGTTGTGTATCCCAACAGCGGTGAGATATGGGATGGCAGAGCTAAAAAATGGCTAGTAAGCTTTTGAGTTAATTTCCATATCACTTCTGCTCTTATATGTGATGAATATCTACTTATTGATTGTGTACTGTAAATTTGTGCATTAACAGCCATCAACTTGCTTCGACGATGACAAGTTTGAGTTGTTCGCCACACGATGGCATGATTTAGGAGCTAGCCTCATTGGAGGCTGCTGTCGGACTACGCCTTCTACCATTCGAGCCATTTCAAAGGCTCTAAAACCAAGAGACTAAGGTAGTTGTTGGACAGGTCTTGAATCCTCTTCACTTCAGAGATAGCTGTAATTTCTCATTTCATTTAATCTTATAATTCTTATTGTTACTCGTTAGGTGATCAGATTTTGAATTTGCAAAATGAGTTGTATACATCCAAACCTTCCCAATGTTGGCAGGAATAACGAAGTTTTGCATTTTCTTTAATTGTTTGTGAAAATTATTTATGCCAATTTGGCTGTCATAAGTTTTTTTTTAAAACTCAAATTATATTATAGAGGAGAGATGTATTAATTAAAAAAAAAGTGATCTAATAATCAGGGCTCTAAAATTTCAAGTTTGAATCTCGAATTGGATCTTATGTACAAAAATAATAATAAAAATGTTTGAAATTAAGACTTTTTCAAATTCTTACAGAGTGTCTGTCATAATTTTCAAAATGTGATTGATAAAAATTTAAATATTTGAACCCGAGATATTGTTATTATGTTATTAAGAAAACATAAATCATATACATGAGATTTTGAATTGACATGCAAGTGAGAGTGATAAAAATGCAAAAGGCATTAATTGGGGAAGTCATTTTCAGGCCAGGGAAAATGTGGGCATTTGCCTGTGAATATGAAAGCCCCCTTATCCTCCCTGAAATTTTCTTAAGCGGGCTTGGATTCTGAAGGCACTGATGAGGCCTCCACATCATCGTTATCTATATTCTCAATTATCCGTAATCCTATCTCTTTTCTTCTTATTAAACCAAAATCAACCCTTAATCTTAATTATATATTTTCATTTTTCACTATTGTTTTGCCTTTGGTAACCTAGTCCCAATATTGTCTATTTCTACCGATTCAATCCTGCTCATTTCACATGTGTTTTGGTCTGATTCAAGTTTAAAATCCGGTCAAAGCAATCCGAGTTCACTGGGTCAAGGCTTTTTTTTTTTTTTTGACTTCAATGCAAAATTATTTTATTTATCCATTTGAAACATTTTTATAACTTTGTAAAGCAAATTTTTAAATGGATATTAGGTTTATGTTTGATAGTAAGGTATTATAGTTTATTGATTTATATTCACAGAAGTTTTACATTTTATTAATTTATTATTACAAATATTCATATTTATTATATCTCTTTTGCCAACGCAAAATTTTGACATTTAACATGTGATCTAAGTGTTAAAGAAGTTTATTAAATGCAAATTTGTAAGCTATGATTATGTAGAACTTGTATAAATATAATTTAAAATATATATATATATATATATATATATATTTTCTTGGCAAATTCCATCTTGATTCGATTCTCATTAAATTTTTGAATTGACCTTTTGCCTTTCCTTATTTTTCAAACCATGCCGATCAGAAGTTCGAAAACCATAATTTTTATGTCTATGCAACTACTATATTACAATTTAATCAGATTTTTCAGAGGCAGTAAGAAAATAAAAATGAAAATGAAAAATGTTCGGTATAGAAAGTTGAAAAGGGTGGACATATTATTTGTTGTATCAAATAAAATTACATCGCCATATCACATTTATATTGTTTGATATGAAATTGTTTATTTTTCTGTAATTTTAGCTACTCGACAATCTGCATATATAGCACATAAGGATTAAAATTGATTTATATATATAAATCTGATTTAAGTAAATATGTCACAAAATTCAATCCATGAGCAGAAATTACTATATAACAGAACATGCTAATGGAAAAAACCAATAAGATATAAATGAATTTATTTTTATTGCAATTGTGTAGAAAACTATGAATTTTGAAGGAGATGGATGAAGGGGACCGCAAACAAAGGTCTCAACATAAAACAGGTGAAATGGGGTAGGAAGAGACACCAACGAACAAAAGGGTCATACTCTAATTTCAGAGGGGGGAAAAGTTGGACAGAGAACATAAAAGATGGGATGATAGAAAGGACACCCACAAGCCGTAACTCATCCTTACCACCACACTGTGACCCCACTAGAACGTAGAAAATCCCCTTTGATTAGAGACCCAACCAATCACAAGCCTCAGATTAGGATCATCCTCAGTAACCCAACCAATTAAATTCCTGATAAGGCATTGTTGTGGTCCCAAAAGTGCAGTCTCCTCTTCTCCTCTCTGTGGAAAACTCTTAACAAACCAGAAAAGTACAAACAAATTAAGAAAGTGAACTCTGCTTCACCTTATAATACTGTAAAGCGCCGTTTGTGGGTCATACTCAACCCTCTCTCTATAGTCTATGCTAAAAAGGAAAACTCAAACAAACAATAATTTCTGCAATAAACCCTTCCTTCAGCTTTTTTTTCTTTTGATTTGATTTCCAAATTTTGTTTCTTGGGGTAGAAAAAAAAATTATGATTTCAAACAAAAATGTGGCCAACGCTGTTGGTGGCAAAACGGCTAGAGCTTGTGATAGTTGTACAAGAAAACGAGCTCGATGGTATTGTGCTGCTGATGATGCGTTTCTATGCCAAGCCTGTGACTCATCGGTGCACTCGGCTAATCCATTGGCCTGCAGACATGAAAGGGTTCGATTAAAGACTTCATCTCTTAAATCTTTGGACATAGTTTCGAAGGAAACATCTTTGGCGACATCGTGGCACCGAGGTTTTACTAGAAAGGCAAGAACACCGAGACATGGGAAGCCTGTTTCTCATTCCAAACTTGAAGACAAATTAAATAACCAAATTGTTCCTTTTGTGCCTGAGCTGGGCTCCGATGAGATATCTCATGAAGATAACGAAGAGGAGCAGCTTCTGTACAGGGTGCCTATATTTGATCCTTTTATTGCTGAATTATGCACTTCGACGACTGTTTCGAATGAAGCAAAAACCACAGGTGGGAATTACACTGATCAAAAACTTGCTTATGCTAATGGAATCCAATCCGAGGATTCTTTAGCTGCCGGCCGGCGACAGGATGTCGACAGCCTACATGGGTTTCTCCCATCTGATACGGATCTTGCGGACTTTGCTGCTGATGTTGAAAGCCTGCTGGGTAGGGATCTTGAAAATGAGTCGTTCAGGATGGAAGAGCTTGAGTTTGTTGATTGTAAAGAAGAGCAATTACAGACACAGCATAATTCTTCAGGGAGGAGAAAAGTGAAGCTCGAAGTCGAAGAAGAAGAAGAAGAAGCTATAAGGGAATGTCAAGTTGATGCTCAGATTGATATGGGAAAAGAACCTCCTTTTGAGTTGAGCTTCGACTCCAATTCTGCAACCTGTGGAGATGAAGATGAGAATATGAAGATGAAGAACAACGGAGAATATGAAGAGGAAGGTGAAAAGAACAAGAAGAAGAATAAGAAGAATAGAAAGATACAGTTGAGGTTAGACTATGAAGCAGTAATATCAGCATGGGCAAGCCAAGGTTCACCTTGGACTAACGGCAACAGGCCGGAAGTTGACCCCGACGATTGCTGGCCTGACTGGATGGTACAATTTAAATTTTTTTTTTTTTTTTTTTTTGCGAATTACATGGAGGTTCAAGTCAATTATTAAAATAGAATTTGTGAAACCCAAGGAACTGTATTTGAATAATTATTAATTTGAATTGCTAATATTATTCTTAATTTCATGTCCTTTTATTTTTTAATATAATGCTAATAAGAAGAAATGCATGTGTTTCAGGGTAATTGGGGAGTTGAAGTTCAGCATGTATATGGAGAAACAGGTGGCGGTGGAGTAGGGGGACAGTACGGTGTAATGGTGGGGGGAGGAGGAAGAGAGGCACGAGTATCGAGGTACAGAGAGAAGAGAAGAACCAGGTTGTTCTCCAAGAAAATAAGGTACGAGGTGAGGAAATTGAACGCTGAGAAAAGGCCTCGAATGAAAGGCAGATTTGTGAAGAGGGCAACCTTCGCTTCCCCAACTTTTTCTTTACATTCCAAATAAAATTATAAACTGCTCCTTTTCAATTACTACCTAGTTTTCGTCCTTTAATTAAGGCTCCCTGCCAAGTAAATAATAAGTTTTTAGCTTTTGTATATAGAACTATCAAGTCTTTATTTTATTTTATTTTTCTTCTTTCTTGTCTCGCTCAATAATTTGAATTCACAATTTTATATTTTCAAAAATTAATCCAGACCAATTAGCAAGAGAAGTCCTTTAGTTTCTTAGTTGCAAGTTGGAAGTTGAAATTTCCCCTCATCAGCAAGCCAGTACACTGAACTGAACTAAAGTCAGAGGAAGCTTTTAGTTAAATGCTGATTGAATCGGCATGACCTGACCAAATTGGGTTGATTTTTCAAAGTAAACAATTCTATGCCTCGTCATGATGATGATAATGATAGTCTGAGCATAATAAGGAAACGTGACGTACAGAAGCATGTACACGTAGGAGCTAGACCAAATTTTTTTCAGTTTGGAAATGTTCAAACCACTTAATTAATATTCCCTCCCTTCCACCATTTCGTTTAATAAAATAAAATTTATTCCGCTTTAAATCATGTTTTTAAGATATGTTTTTAGATTATCAATGAAAAGATAAACTCTTATTTTTAATTTTATTTATATCTTGGTTACCAATAAAAAATTTTATCTATTATTAATATTAAATAAAAAAATAAATTTTATTAGAGTAATTATAATTCATTATTTTTAATTTTATATATAATTATATCTATAAAATAATATTTTTAATTTTTGTGACACTATTTTAAACAATGCTTAGATTGAAATGGAGAGAGTAGTATTAACTTGATATATATTTTTAATTTTTCATATTTAGTTTGACTTCTATAAATTGTCGAACATGTTACTATCAAATAATGAGTCGACTGGACCGAATATTAGTAAATTCGAGTTTGGTTCGTTTAAGTTTATTACATGTTCGAGTTCAGCTCGTTTGAAAATTATTAAATTTATGAACCATTCGAGTTTAATTTGTAAAAAATCCGTTTATTATACTTAATGAGTTTAGTTCGAATTCGACTCATTAACTAATAATAACAAAAACTTAAATTTGGATTATTAACTAATAATGACAAAAGTTCGAGTTTGACTCATTAACTAATAATGACAAAAATTCAACTAGTTCGCAATCTTTTAAACGAACATATTCGCGAGTTCATAAACGAATATATTGCAAATTAACAAACCAAACAGTATTAAACTCGAGTTCAAGTTCAAAAAGGTTTTCGAACTCAAATTTGAGTTAGAGCTCAGATCGTTAATAGTAATTAACTATTTCGAACGAGTTTTTTTTCGAACCGAGACATGAATAGTTTACAAATGATTTAGTTCATTTACAGTCCTACTATCAAACTTATTAAGACTATATTTGACATTACAATTAAAAATATATCGTTTTTAATTTTTTTTGAATTTGAAAAAATGTTTTTAAAGATAAACAAATAAATAGATCATATTTTCAGAAATATATTTGAGAAAAACAGTTTATAAAAAATTAAAAAAATCAGTCAATTAAATTAAAAAAATCTAAATCATTTTTTTAACACCCAACAACAATTCCAAACACTTCATGAATATTTTTTGGTGAAAGAGTATTTAAGGAGTGTGTGTTAAATTCATGACACTCATCTTATATGTTAACTGTTGAACTATAATTTATTAAACCTGATATGTGATTTTATTTATAAATTAATTTAATTATAATATGTTATATATGCAGAATAATGATTATTTTATATATGTGAAAGTTATATCGAATAGTTTATAAGTTTATTCAGTCTAAATAAATATTATATATAGTAACTTAAATAATAACGACCTATTGAAGAAGCAGGTCATATAGACTTAACAGCAATAGTTGTGATTTTAACCGCAGGTCATACACATGAGGGTTTAATTCTACAAAATAAGTTACCTTTATATTTAATAAAATCTTAAATATAATTAATAAAAATAATTAAGCTAACAAATTTACCTAAAGCATGCTCGAGGCCTGAGAATATTGCAGGAGCCACCTGCGGATTTTACCCAGCTTCTTAGAGCATTTTCATCCCCTTTCAAATGTAGTTTCAAATGCTTATATGACAATTGCAATTGCTAATTGCATGGATAAAAGAATTGTTTGTAAGCTTGCAAAATTAAAAATAGGAGAGAGAATTTCAATTAATTAAAATATTCAAATAGGGTCTACTTTTCTTTTTTTATAATAAAATTTAATTAAAATAATTAAATATTATTTATTAATATACTTAATATTAATTATAATAAAATTGATAATTAACCTATTTAATTAACTAAGTTAATATAATTAATAAAAAACTAGTTTAAATAATATAAATATAATTATTAATGAAATTAATATGAATATATTATATATATAATTATGTAGTATATAATATAATATAATGATAATTAATATAGTATTTTCTTTTTATAAATTTTTAATGTTGGATTTTAATTAAGTTTTATTATAATCAATTTTTTCATAAATGAAATGTTGTGGACTTATTTTAAGTTTTTATAAGTTTTATAATTATATTTTTAAACAATTTATTAATTTTAATATTAAATTAATTATAATAATAATTCAATTTATTTGATAATAAAATATATAATATTTTAATTGTTAATAATAAATATTATATATTAAAATATTAACTGAATTCTAATTAATTTTGATGGTAAGAATAAAATGATTAAAATTTTAATAATTTAACGATAGGAACCATGCAAAACAGACATTGGATGCTGAGAGAAACTAATTTCCACGACTCTGTGGTCCATGAATTTATTAATGAAAGTAAAAGTAACAGTAACTGTTCAGATGGAACATTAAATATATCTTTGCCTCCGTTGAACCAATTACAGAGTAACACATCCTCTTTGAATCGGCGTATTCATCCTTTCAGTCAATTAGGTAAACATCATGAGAGAGGATATTTCTTCAAAATAATAGAAAAAAATCCTGATGGGAATAAATGCCCAAAAACAAAATTGTCCTGTGGGCGTATACTCTAAATCCAAATAGTTTATGATTACAGTTTCGTCAAAAAGAAAAGGTAGTTTTTTGAATTAACTTTGTTTATTAAAAAATATTCAGCCCTGCCAAATCCTTGACGACACATACTGAAGTCCCTTTCGCTATGAAGAAAATATGAATTGCTAAAAAAATGGAACAAAAATTAGGAAAAGCAAATGACAAAACTTGAAATCAAACTCTTTTTTTTTTCAAAAAAAAAACGTATAGACAAAAAAAATACATTTAAAAAATATACAAAATATTGAAAATGATGTGTAATCTAACTCATCTTTAAAAATCAGCTCAAGAGAGTATAGTCGATATGAGATTTGAGAACACCTTATTAATATTTAGTCTTAATAAGGAATGAGAGTTATTCAAATCATCATAAAAAAAGTACTCATATCATGCAATCA
The DNA here is from genome assembly GCA_023653625.1 of Triadica sebifera. Lineage (NCBI taxonomy): Eukaryota > Viridiplantae > Streptophyta > Magnoliopsida > Malpighiales > Euphorbiaceae > Triadica > Triadica sebifera. The sequence goes on along the minus strand of CM042903.1, from coordinate 21,600,249 downwards.
ACCGATAGATGATCGATCTCAACATAAAATATCTTTAAATATCTAAACTAGCTAATGCAGGATCCATTTTAACATCAAAATTTAAATTACAATTAAAGGCACTTTAATTTAAAATTAAAAAAATAACTCCTAAATATATCAAAAAATGAACAAAACTTAGTTGGATTTTAAGGACGAATTGAAAAAAGTGAATAATGGTACAAGATGAGAGTATAGAGTGTAATCGAGTCAAGTCGATACAGTTCTAAACTTGAGTTCAACTCGATTAAAAAACTTAAATTTCAAACTCAATTCGAATTTAATCGAGCTTTTTTTTAATTATTTAAAACTCAATTTGAAAAATATTTAAACTACTCGACAAAACTCAAATCAACTAAAAATTTTAATAAATAGTGTACTTGACTCGATTTAACTCAATCCAATTAAATTCGAATATATTTAAATACTGAGGGCATACAAATAATTTAATAAATAAAAAAAATTAGTACTCGATTAAGTTCACAAGTTTTACAAGTTGTATATTTTGATATTCAAACTCAATTCTATAAGCTATTCGAGTTCAACTTGATAAATTTTGAATCAACTAAAAAATGTAATAAATAGTGTATTCGGCTAGACTAGACTTGATTAAACTCGAATATATTTAAATACTAAAGGTATAAAAATAATTTAATAAATAAAAAATAATTATTCAATTAAACTCGTGAGTTTTATGAGTCGAATATTGTAATGCTTGAACTCGACTCAGTAAACTATTTGAGTAGCTCACAAACAACTTGAATAGTTTACGTTCAAGGTGAGATAGGCCCCCATAGAGGCATATATTAATTAACTTTCAATTTTGGCCTTTTATCCACAATTATGTTTTGCATTATCACATGCATGCACTGCATTAGGCATAGAGCTAGCAATTTTTTACTCAGTACGATTAAACGATACAGATTTAATTGTATCAACACATTTACAATAAGAAAAAAATTGTTATAAATGGATTTTATTTGGTGAGTTGCATGAAAGTAAGCTTTTTATATTCAAATACTCTTATCCACTAATCTAGTAAGTTATCAGTAAACCTGGTAGTAAACTCTTGTAATACTTTTGCTCTCATAAATATGTCTTTCTAAGTTCCTCTCTATTTTTTCAATTTTAAAATAGTTACAATACATCTCTATTATGGTTTCTTTTCTCAGATGAGTCATAGCTAGAATTCTGTATAGTCATCCGGATGATGCTATTGATGCACCAAAATAGATAGCTAAAAGGTAGGTCGTTGAGTGTCTAAGAGAGACCGTGTTGCCTAGCATATCTACTGTCTATGCTGATGCATCCGTACTGGTCATTAGAGGTCTTTATGGTATCAGACAGGTTTAAAAATATATAAAATATTTAATAATTTTAGTGATATTAAAAATTAAAAATATATAAAATATTCATATATATAATTTTAATAAATATCTATAATATACATTTATATATTAATAAATTTATAGTACATTTTAATAAAAAAATTAATTATATTAATATATTGTATATATAAATAAATATTAATAATTTATTTTATTGAGTAATATATATATATATAGTATTATTATTTTAATTTTAATTAATTATTTTTTTGTTATATATAATATTATATTTATTATGATCATAAATAAAAGTTAGTATAAGTATTCTATAATATAGAAATTGTTAATAACTATTTCATATAATTAGAATTAATTTTAACTAATATAAAAGTTTAACAGTCCACAACTCTAAATCGGTAGAAAAGTTTGTTACTATCATGTATTGATTCCTTAGAAGATGTAGACTTTTTAATATTTTTAATTAATTTTATATTGAATTGAACTTTTTATTTTATTAATATTAATATAACATAAAACAAATTATTTTACTTTGCAACTATCAATAATTTAATTTCATATCGTTATAAGGTTCCCATTTCATAACGTGTATTACTCTTTTTTTTTGTAATAATCAATTTCACTTCGGTAAAGATAATGAACTGATATATTAAAAAATTCTATAAAAAGAACAATTGTGAATAGTCAAATCTTAATTTATTCAATTAGATCAGTTAAAATTGGTTAATTAAATTGATTGGTTTATGAATAACTGAGTGAATTGATTTTTATGTGGATTAATTATATAATTGATTTAATTAGATATGATTAGTTAATTGTGTTAAACATAATCATGCATGACACGTTTAATAACACGATACGATACGGTTAAAATCTGTATTAATACAATACAATATAGTTAAAATTAATCATATCATGTATATATTTAATATAATCGTGTTACATCCTATTGAATTAGGGCATTATACGAATTGACAGCTATAATATATAATCTCTGCACGTATAATTTAGGTAAAACCTAAACTAAGCCCCTTATCTTTTTTGGTTTTTATAATTTAAGCTCCTCTCATTTTATTTTGTTCACATTTTATTTTCAACCGATTTAAATATTTCCGTTAACCGATTCATTTTTTTAATAGTATTATATACGGATGGCATGAATTGTATTAATAAAATAATAAATTATAAATATTTTAAACAAAAATAAAACTGAAACTAAAACTTTAAGAAGCAATTGGTTAAAATTTCCCTTTTCTTTTTTTTTTTATTTCAAATAAAATTTGGACCCCCATCAAACCCATCTGCATTTTTTGCATCCCTCCTTTGTGGATCAAATCTTTCTGGGCTTATGTATGCTATCATCCCCATCGGACCTGCACCTTCCCATGATATCATGGGCATGTCTACTTCATAATCTGCTATCTTCACTTCTCCTTTCCCATATTTATAAATAGATTTTGGGGTTTTGTCTCCGTCTGCACAATCTGCAATCCATTGAGAACACTCCCTGCCATCTTAGATATAAAACAACAAAATCCTCTGTTAATATTTTTTTATTAAAACCAAATAGTTACCTCGATTAAATTATATCAGCTCACCTGTCAATCGTGCGGGGAAAGCTCAGTTGGGAGAGCGTCAGACTGAAGATCTGAAGGTCGCGCCGCGTGTTCGATTCAGTCTCTTCGCAGTTTTTGAATCTTATTTTTCTACTATATATGTTCAGGTTTTTGCTCACAGATTATAACAGAATTAAACTTATTTTTCTACGATGTTGAGGTTTTTCCGTCGTTATCATATTTCATATATGCGCTTCTTCAATTACAACAATTTTCACCGATATTTTTTTGCTCCACTCCTTTAAACACCGATTCATTGTGAACAATTCTTTATGTGGTGATATTTTTTTTTCATTTTTCTTCTTTATATAGTTTAACATTCATCCCTGAATTCAGAAGTGTTAATTTGATCCAAAATTATTTTTCATTCCTCTACTGTTTTAGAACTTTCAGTATCTGCTATACATTATTAATGAAATTCCTTTCCCTTTCTGAGTTTTCTGTCAATTTTATTACAAATAAAGAAAAATTACTAGGCATTCAAAATACAGGTTTCAATTTGAAAAACCACCAATAATAATAATAACTCAATCTCCAAAACAAATACAAAGAAATAGCAATTCAGGGAACCAAAATAGCTATGTGCATAAATGGAAAAAGAAAAACAGTATAGATTTTTCTAGATTACACGTAGCTCACATCTCATATATAAAAATAATTATTTTTTTTTAACGTGATTAATTTTTTTGAAAAATATGATCCAGATAACTAATTTTTTTCCAAAGAGTGGACTTCAAATGCAAAATCCACAAGGAGGAATACAACCAATACATGCAATGAAACTTGGAAACTATCACAAAAACCTATACACCATGCATGAATACCAACTGTCTCATACTTGCACAACTTTCCCTCTACGTGGACTACATTCACTGCCATCTATGAAAAATCCATCACAATTTTCTTATGCATTCTTTTGTCCTTTTTTTCTTTTTCTTTCATTTTTTCTCTCTTTTACATTCAAAATTTTACAAAATAATAATAATAAAAAAAGAACTATAATAATAACCTAACAAAAATATTGAATAAAATCGAGTAAGAAACTTCTCCTTTAAATTACTTCCTTTCTGAAAAGGATTCCATTAGATAGAGGCTTATTGGTGGTGTGTTTGGCACTTAAACCAAACATGCATCATCAGTCACTGCCATGATCCGGAAGAAATGGTCAAAAGCATACACAAAAGGAAAACTAATTCTGCTTATTTTGTGCTCATTAGTTGGCTCCTTAATTATTATGGACTTTCACCCTTTTTCAGTTTCCTTACTCTCGTTTTGATGTTTTACTTCTTTTAGTACTATAGAATTTACTTGATTTCATATTCTTAATTTTTATAAGAACATTTTTTTGTATTCTTCAGACACAATTTTTTCTGTTATTCATTATGTAAAAAAATTCAAATTATCCTGTTTGAGCTGAATTCTGTTTGCACCCATGAAAATACTATTTGAAGGTGAAAGAATTATTTATAAGAATTATTCCCACTGAAAACATTTTTTCCAAATATTAATAATTAGACGAAGTCTCACCCATTTCTATAATAAATTTCTGATTTCTTCCCATCTAATGTAGATTTCGTTCAAATTAATCATGCACATAAATAAAACTTAATTGGAATAGGAGAAGCTAGTCGTGACATTAATAACAATTTTTTGGCTAATTTCTACGATCACCAATGCTCAAAAGCAGGATAAAATTTGCATTTACCTTAAGCATATGTCTTGTTTGGCTGTATAATATTAACAAAAACCTGATTCTTACAGCTTAAAGCTAGAAAGAAAAAGAAAAGTTCCTCTTCATTTTCTTATCTTATAAACTAAAAAAAGGAAAAAAAATAAAAAACAAAAATTACTTGAGCTATATTTCCCAATAGAGAAAAAGAAGAACATGTAAATGAGGTAACACCTTCCTTAGAAGGGGTGCATCCTCAATCTGAATTAGCCACCCATTTGTGCATTAATGGAGACCGAGAGTGAGGTCCAAGTCAATCTCATCATTACCATCGCCATTGAATTTGAAACCCTGGTTGTTGGGATCGACTCGGTTCACAGCTTCCTCTTCCGTTTCAACAGAGATTGACTCGGTAGAGGAACTGGGCTTGTTAACAGGCCGCTTGAACCGGTTTCGGTTCTTAACCTTTTTGAGTTCATTTACTGAGTTGGGTTCCTTGGACACGTGGCGTATGTCGTAGGTTCTGAGAGGGTCAATCAAGTGTGGCGGTGGTGCTTCGGAAGTAGAAGGCATTTGCATGATCGGTATTCCTCTAAGAACCGAATCAACGGCTGACTGGCACTGAGACCAGTTTCCGGACCAAAGCAAACCCACTGATCCATAAACCGGATTCACTATCCGACCGCAGGCTTCATATAACAGCGAACGAAACACAGCTGCATGCAACATAATTAGATAATATAAACCCAAGATTAATTCATCGATTAATCTTGATATAAGCATTAATTAATTAATTAAAGGAAGAAAATAAATATGTAGATAAATTAAATACCAGGGCGGAGGTGTTGGGGACCAGCTTCGATAAGGTTGATAAGGCCAGCACGGCCGTAGAACTTGGCGAGGAAGAGGGTAGCATTGGCCTGAGCATCAGGGGATTTGATCCACTGAAGACAAGGTCGAATGGTGCAGTCATCGCTACAACCTTTGCGTAAGACCCTGCAGCCATTGCAGCTCATCCTCATGGTTCTTGGGTTGGTGATGAAAGATATATGAAGATATAAGGGTAGAGTATATATACACACACAAAGCAAGCGCAGCTGTTTAGAGAGGAGTGAGAGAGAAAGAGCGAAGGAGAAAACCAGGGGTTTGTGTTCCAACTTTTTATGTTTGTTTTGGTGAAAGTTGGAGACTATTCTCTTCTGTTTGTAAGAAGCCACTGATTCTTTTGGCTTTTCTTTGGATACTACTTGCCCTACATGCATTTCTTTATTACAAACCTACCACAATCTCCCATTTTCACTATTTCACTATTTTCTTGTTTATTTAATTAATTTATACATATAAAACCATTTAATTTTATCATGATTTCGGTAGTTCTGTACTCAATTCTTTTAAATAACGTCTCGAATTGAGTTCTATGAATTAAAAAAATCCCTGAAAAAAATACTCAAACCGAATTTAATTAGGAATCGATGAATTTTTAAATACAGATAATTTAGAAAAAAAATTAATTTTGATTTGTGATTCCACATAATTACTGTTTATTATATTATGTGGAGATTGAAATATGATGTGGTAGTCCCTAATTCATATATATAGTTAAGTATTGTGTTAATTGTAATATATTAGAACTCATAAATTCTATTTTAATAATATTTATCCATAAAAATAAATAAATTTTAATGTAAATTATCAAATAATTACAATGTAGATTTTTTGATGGCTAAGTTAATTATATATGTTTAATTAACTAATTTGTTTTTTTTTCCTTAGTTTGTTGCTATTCCTGGTAAATATTGTATAAGACAAGAAGAAGAAGTGTCGAAAATCATCTTTTAATTGCTAAGGCATCGCCTTAATTTTTGGAAAAGAGAAGGGCAAATTGGATATAGCGAAGGAATGGTGGATGAAAAGTGGGAATTTGATTTCCCAAGGGCATATTATTTGGAAAAATGCACGTGGACAGCACGAGTGTAGACCTAAGCACATCCACCGGTTCGCCACGTTTTTCTTATTAAAACGACATATATAATTTATAAAGAATTTCTCAGCACGTAAAAAATAATAATAAAATAAAACTCCCGGTTTTCGGGAGTCCGTAAAAGGTTAAAGTAGAAAATGAAACCGCTTTTGTTGCCCTAAAACGCTAAAAAAAAAAAAAAAAAAAACTGGTTGTATTGGCACTGTGGGCGGTCTATGGAAACGCCGCTGGTTTTTTCTCAAAGCCTTTCTATGTTTATGTCTATTACAGGTGTGGACTGTGCAGTTGGTGATTTAATGTCCATATTTGTGATAAAATCATGTTTTATTTACCCTTCTAGATCCTCTCTGCCTCTTTAATTATGATTATAATTAAGATTTTGCAATCCTTATTTAACTTTAAATCAAATATATATGAATTTATCCCATCAAAATCAATTTATATCTGCAAATTAAAGTGATTATTATTTTGCACATATAATTAGTTGCGTTGAACTTATCAATAAATTTCTTTATAGACCGTGTTTAAAAAATATATATATTTGAAATTTTTTGTTTTTATTTACATTAGTTGTGCCACCATAAATCAACTTGGCAATCAAGCTTTTTGCTCAATAAAATTTTGATGTTTTTTTTTTCTTATAGATATTCGGTTTGAATTCACGTTAGACTGACTTATTAAAGAAATAAAGAGATCTTTCTCAAATTTTGGTACTTTTCAATCGCTCTTATGTTGTTTGTAACAATTAATGATACACTGTTGGAGTAATGAAAATTTAATTAGGCTATATATGCTTAAATTTCTAATTGTAACATTATTTTTGGGTCATGGTCTCAACTTTAATTTAGCAGAAGGATAAGAGTCGTGTATTTCTAAAGGTAATGGTTGACAGAATTTAAGTTGGCTATTTGTGACATATATATCTCTGTTTTTGTTGCTTTAAAATTAAAGAAATTAGACCTAAATATGTGGTTAATAATCCAGCAAAAGAAGGAAAATAATGCATGCACCTTGGCCATGTGCTATAGAGTTTAATTACTAATTTTTGTTGCAAAGTGATTGGATATTATGATGACTGCGGCAAACTTGGAATTCGATGACATGCTCTTACCAAAATGCTACTAAATTAATGAAATTCCAACGTATTAATACCTTCGAATTTGGTTGGAGAAGTTAAATTATTCTTCTTTTTTTTTTTAACATCAAACATATTCAACACATGTATATGTATTTTTCATACACCCACAAAATATCCACTGTTAGATTGTCTAAATGCACTCAATTGAATAATTAATACTTTTTTTTGGAAAAAAAAATAGCGTGAGTTAGTAGCATTTGACTGGTAAAGCAGGATTGCAGTTGCGGACTTGCCCTAGGAATATTTTTATATATTAATTTTCAATTTCATGCAATTGCAAAACTCATTGTGTATTTTTATTTTTCGTAATTAGATCCCTGCAGGCTCTGTAAAACAAAAACAACCTTATTTCCAAGATACCTCGTACGATTAACAATATGTTTTCTTTTTTTTTCCCCCCTTTTTCCCTGTTTACATTTTCAATTCCAAGAAATAATATTGTGATTACTTATGTGTACCTAGCTATATATATATATATAGGTCGTCGTATAGGCAATCTTTCAATTAGACGGTTAATCACGCATAATCAAGGTAAACTCGTTGAAGCAGAAAATGGCTAATCAAATTTAATGCATAGTGGTAATAAATAAATAAAATTATTGGAACTTGTAGTAATGTGATGGGCAGGCAGATGATGTTGAAAGTCGCAGCCTGCGCCAGTGAAGGGGAGATTGATCACAAGTTGAAGGCCAAAAAGGAAGAAAATCAACTGGCGACTCTCTCTCTCTCTGTCTATGATCTATGAAGGTGGAGCAATAAAACATTTTTATGCAAATTTCTTATTTATGTCGGTTTTTTTACTTTATTTTTTTAATTATTATTATTTTGTATTCGTGTAATGTACGACTCTTACATATACTCTTACATATATATATATATATATATATAGGATGTTATATCAACATGACATAAGTCTGTTTGAGTCATATCCACGTATGAATTCCACACGTAAAGACAGAAAAACACTTATCGTAACTTACTTGGGTTTTCAGTGTGCTTCAGTCTGCTTTAAGAGGTAATTAGCTAACTCATCAAAGATTGGGTATCCAATGTTTTAGAACTAGCTAGGGTTAATTAATGTTATTTAGACACAAGTCACCATTGTACTTTTGTGCTCACATTTGTTCCGAATTATAAATATCTGATTCTTTTCTCTTTTTTTTTTTAAAAAAAAATCCGACTCTCAAATTTTCAAAATTGAATCAATCCTCGTTCAGTTTAACGTAATGTTTATAAAAAAATAATAGTTTTTTTTATTAATTTAGTCAAAATATTTAAGTATATGGAGTCCAACATTTGAATAAAATAAATAAACTTCACTTAAAAATATTTTTTTTATTGAAGTAAATAAAATGTGTTACAATAAAATAGTGAAATTAAGTCGAAACCTTTGATAAAAAAAAATATTAAAAAGTAAATAAAAATGAATTAAGTTTCGACTTGATAAGCAGATACGATATATTGAAATTGACTGGAAAGTTGAAATATTGTTGAGATCCATATGCTGACATGAAGACTCCATTAAACTAGTTCATATGATTGGACCAATTTTGCAACATTATAAGCTCAATTGATAAAAAATAATAAAAAAAAACAATACGAAACAAATCAAACATCAATAATTTGAAAAACAAAATAAACGAGGAAATTTAATACTTAACCCGGATAATAATACGCTCCTCCCGTCCCTCTCATTGCATAAATTTTGTAACACTCCCTTACCCTCCTACGTCACAGTCAAGTAAGATGATGTCATCGACTAACTGTATAAACAAATATATATATATATATATATATATATATATATATATATATATATATATCATCCTTAATACATATATATATTCACATACAAAATTTATCGAGTGCATATGTCTCTATATATATGTATCATCCATGATACATTTATACATATGTATAAATCCCTGTGAAAATGAACATATCAATTTATGTAAATTAACATATGAGTATATCTATATACTCATTTCTATTCACAATTCTCCGTACAATACGATATATTCACATCTCATATATGCATAAAAAAAACTTTAATTTACATATTTATTTTTATACATATAGCTCATATGACCACAACTGGTCATAAATATCTACAGACTTTTTATATGCATATATATAAGTGGTTACAAAAACGAACCAACCTTGTCCGGGTGGTTTTCACTGCTGCTCTGCTCCATTTGTGGGACTCACTGGACTAGCGGCACAGTCAAATAACTCGCCGCTCTTAAATCTCGTCCTGATACCTGCTCGAGAGAAAAATAAACTTTCGCGCTGAGTTTTAACTCGTTGGTACAAAAACGTATAATAATGATTAATTTGCAGAACTATATATATAAACTGAAACTCATTGAAGTTCGTTTTGCATAAAACAATATTTTAATAACAATTATACTTATATAAATAGATTGACATAAATATTTTCGGTAAATGAAAATAACATTAAAACTTTTTGGATTATAATTTTATTCATGTGTCATATCATAAGCATATAATTAAATCATAATACTACATTCATATATTAAATAGAAACTTTTGTCAAACTCATATATTAAGACGTCATAAATCCAATTCTTGGGATACAAGGTGTAACACCCCAGATTTTATTAATTTTGCTTAATTAAGATTTTTTTTAATTATTTTGGTGACTTAATAATTTTATTTGAGTAAATTTTTATTACAAATTTGAGATTTATAAAAAAAGTACAAAATTGCCCCTGAGTATCTATATATATATATATATATATGGAGATTTCAAAGATTTAAGTAAAAAAAAATGTCATTCTTTCTCATTTTTCCTACATCATCCCTATCTTCGTTCATCAACCAAACGACATCCGATCTTTGCCAAATTCGAACCAGAAGTATTTCTCCATATTCTTATCACTCCGGCGACATCTGATTTTCCAAAACCTGACCGGATTTTTGAGATCAGAATAGCAAAAATCGGATTCCAGACTGCCCTCCCATTTCGCATATTTTCCGACTTCTTTTCTTAAATCTGACACTGGAAATGGACTCAAGACGTCGATAAACCTTGGTATCTGTAATTTGAGCTTCGAAAACAGCGGTTTAGGGGCTGATCGGAGTCGGAATTTCTCGTCAGAGTCGTACAAACTTTTGTAGATCTACACGTTTTTCGTCACTTACAAACCATAAAACTTATATATTTGGACTTCTCACAACTCAAGCTTTCTTTTGGTACCAGCCGATCGTCGATCCGCCACCGTTGAAAATTTTCCGGTGACCGGAGTTTGGCGACCACTAATAGGGTATTTTGGACAGAATCTTTGGCTCGTTAAACCGAGTCATCTAGTATAAACCGCACCTCCTAGTTATTTTTAGATAGTGAGATATGAATTTATTTGTGAAGTTTAAGTATATTTTTATTATTAAAGTGATTAATTAATTTAGTTGAATTGCATAATTATTTGAGTTTATTAAATATTATTTGGGGAATAATTGAATTTTATATTATTAAATGGAGGTGATTATTAGTTAAGTTAGAATATTAATATATTAGATAATTAAATTAATAATCAATGATTATTAATTATGGAGTTAATTGGAGTATTTAGAAGTAGAAGATAACTTCTGAAGTATAATGAATATTTAATAGAATTTTTGAATTGGAAAGGGACCTTAGAAGAATAAAGGGAAATAAATTGAGAAAAATAGTTTTGGAGGAAAGATAAAGAAAATAAAATATTATTAAGGAAAATAATATTTGAAATTTTTGATCACATGGAAAAGCGTATTGATGACCAAAACTGTGATCTATGCGTTAAACACGTATAATGAGGAAAATTTTAAACATAGAATTTTGATATACGTGAGATCGAAAAATTTAAATTTTGCTAGATTTTATGTCGTAAGGGGTTCAATAGCTAATTGAAAAATTTTCTATCTCTAGGCGTGACGTCGGAACAGACGCCAGCCCGAGATAAAGGGAAAGAGTCGGCCGATACCGACAGAGCGTAAAGAAGTTAGTGCAATTGTCCTTATAATATTAGTCATATATATATATATATATATATATATATATAAGTAATTAAAGAAAAGTATGAAGTAATAAAGAAATTATTAGATTCAAATAATTTATAATATTACACAAAATATATTATATATTTTATGTGAAAAATTAGAATTTTTGCAATTATTGAGTTTGAAATATTTTATCTGTATTACAAAAAAATTTAAAAGTTCGATATACTTTATGATGATATTTATTTTGATATGAAAATAATATTTATCGATTTTATGGAAAATGATTAAGAAAATAACAGTAAAGTATTTTTGCGAAAATTATTATTCTGCTTTTGAAATACAAAAATGAATTGAATTATGAATTTGAAAAATTTTGTCCACATATTAGCCTATACGTGAGCAAGGGTATTGTTGGCATGTCAATATGGTAGAAATGATGGTCCTATGCATTTATGTGGACCAATGAAATATTATGATCCTGTGCATTTATGTGGATCACTTGATACATTTTTCAGTTCTGTGCATTTATGTGGACTGAGTCATATTACATTTGGATCATGTGCATTTCTATGGATCATAAATTAAGATGTAATATGATACCTTTTTGATTCCCTAAAAACAAGTCTAGAATGTCATAAAATATGGGTATATGAAAAAAACTATTATATTTATTTATAAAAAGGAGATTCAAAATTTGAATTGATTATATTTTAAGAGCATATTTTATTTTAATGACTATTATTATAAGAATATTTGCACCACTGAGTTATATACTCAGCGCGAGAGTTTGTTTTCTCTCGCATAGGTTACAAAAGTAGCAGACAGTGTTTGGACTTGTAGATAAGGGACGCTGACTAGGGACCCACAAAATGAAGCACAACAGTAGTAGTGGTAGCCACCCAGAGCGGGTTGATCTTTTATAATAGTTTGATATGCATATATATAAGTTTTTTAACTTCATTACAATATGTATATAAATAAAATAGAAATGTGTGTATGTATAATATTTTAATATATATTTTAAATTTCTTATATTAAATATATTTAAAATTAAATAAGTATTTTTGAAGAGTTTTATTTTCTGTAGCCCCTCTTATCCGTCCGGTATACAGATGGGTGTACAGAAGGGTAAGGGGTGTTACATTTTTATTGGTATCAGAACGTGGTTTAGGCAATTCTAGGATAACGATGGGTAGAATCAAGATTGTTTGCTCATGCATTTATTTTTGAAAATTAATTTGAATCTATAAATATAACTGCTACTGCTTCCTAATGTGGGTCACTGTTATGCTTTATAGGGTTATAGATTTCAAATGCGGAGGGTTAGAGAAGAAACCCTATATACTTATGAGCTGCTTGACACTGATGCTTCATACCCTTCATCACAACGAAGGACAGTTGAGGGCAGTATATCCTCCCGTGGATCGGATAGATCACATAGACATGAGAGACATACGTCGGTCTCGGGTGTAGCTAGAGATGAGCTGTTAGAGGATATGGATGAGATCTTATGGCATTCTGCCAGACCCGCCACTACTGAGATGGGATTTGAGAGACTTCGGAAATTGGGAGTTCAAAATTTATATGGCCACAGGGAGGATGACGCGGCAGTTGCAGAATATTGGTTGGAGAGGGTAGAGAAAGTGTTCTGACAGATAGATTGCACATTGCGAGATAAATATAGATATGCAGAGTCGTTACTGCAAGAGGGGGCTTATGACTGGTGGAAAACAATACTACAACGCCCTCAGGCACCTGATCCACCTTCCTAGAGGTTCTTTCCGGAGCAGTTCAGAGAGAGGTACATTCCCCGGGCTTATATTGATCGAAAGAGACAAGAATTTCTGGACCTCAGACAAGGGGATATGACCGTGGAAGAATACGAGAAGGAGTACACCCGACTTAGTAAATATGCAGGGGGTATTATTGCTGATGAGGTTGATAGTTGCAGAAGGTTTGAGAAGGGACTACGACCCCCTATTAGAGCTAGGTTGGCTAGAACACATATTAAGAAGTTTACTGCTTTGAGAAATGCAGTTGAGGTCGTGACTGAGGAGATGAAGACAGTAGTTTCGAGCCAGCCCAAGAGACCCTATTTACAGTCGGGTGCTAGTTCATCCACTAGTAAGAAGACTAGGTTTTCTGATAGCAGATTCCAAAGGGGATCTAGAGGTTCAAGTGTACCAACCTGGCAAGGACATCTTGCTAGGGCAACACCATCAGTTGCCAGTACTCCAGGTTCAATAGGGAGAAGATTTGTTCCACGCCCTCAGTGTCAGCAGTGTGGCAAATATCATACTAGTAAGTGTTGGGTGACATCCAGAGCCTGTTTTATTTATGCGGCTACAGGTCACTTCAGAAGGGATTGCCCCTACAGAGACCAAAGTGCAGAGCCTACAGGGGAAAGACCGATTTTGACCCAGGGATCCGTACCTATTAGAGGCCGAGGTAGAGGTCAGGCTAGGGGAGGTCGTACTGGATAAATGCAGGCCGGGTCGGAGACTGTTAGTAGGACCGCAGCTGCTCGAGCATATGTTATGAGAGCACGAGAGGAGCATGATACCTCAGATGTTATCGTTGGTAAATTCTCTTTACTTGGGTTTGATATATATGATTTAATTGATCCCGGGTCTACACATTCCCACATATGCACTACAATGTTGCCTAGGGAGCATTTAGAGGTTGAGAATTTAGAATTTGATATAGTAGTGATGAATCCTCTGGGTCATAGTGCCAGGGTTAATAGAGTACACCAACAGCTACCCTTAGTAAGTCAGGGTGAGCTGTATCCCGTAAATCTAATTGAATTACCATTTCATGAATAAGATGTCATATTAGGTATGGATTGGTTAGTACGGCATGAGGCAGTAGTAGATTGTGCCGCCAGAAAGGTAATTTTTAAAAAGCCTGGGTGCAAGGATAGAGTGGTACAAGACATTAGAATGAAGATGTCATCTAATGTTATTTCTGCTTTAAAGGCTAAGAGGTTGATTATGAAGGGCAATGAAGCTTATTTGGCATATGTGGTGGATACCATGAAGGAAAGTCCGAGGCTTCAAGGCATTCATACAATTTATGAGTTCCCTGATGTGTTTCCTGAGGATTTACCAGGATTGCCTTTGGATAGAGAGATAGACTTTGCCATTGAATTATTACCTGGTACTGCACCTATATCCATCACACCATACCGAATGGCACCAGCAGAGCTTAGAGAATTGAAAGTGCAGTTGCAAAAGTTGCTGGATAAGGGGTTTATTAAACCCATTGTATCACCTTCGGGTGCGCCTGTATTGTTTGTGAAAAAAAAAAGATGGCACCCTACGATTGTGCATTGATTATAGACAGTTAAATAAGGTGACAATGAAGAACAGATACCCACTGTCATGGATAGATGACTTGTTTGATCAGTTGAAAGGTGCAGCGGTATTCTCCAAGATTGATTTGAGATCGGGATATCAGTTAAAGGTTAAGGAGAGTGATGTGCCTAAGAATGCCTTTAGGACTCGGTATGGCCATTACGAGTTCCTAGTTATGCCATTTGGGCTAACGAATGCCCCAGCAATATTTATGGATCTGATGAATAGGATCTTCAAGCCCTATTTAGATCAATTTGTCGTAGTTTTCATTAATGATATTCTGGTATATTCCAAGAATAAAGAGGACCATAATCAACATCTTCGGATTGTGCTTTAGACTTTGAGGGAGAAACAGTTGTATGCTAAACTATCGAAATGCGAGTTCTGGCTCTAGGAAGTTGGATTTCTGGGTCATGTGGTATCAGTAGATGGGATCAGAGTTGACCCTAGTAAGGTTGAAGCCATTCTTAGTTGGAAGCCACCTCAAAATATAACTGAGATACGAAGTTTTCTTGGGCTAGCAGGCTATTATAGACGATTTGTGAAGGGTTTCTCTTCCATAACCGCTCCCATAACACGATTACTTCACAAGGATGTTAAATTTGAGTGGACAGATAAGTGTCAAGCAAGCTTTGATCTGTTGAAGACTATATTGAAAGAGGCACCAGTTCTGACGCAACCTACTACAGGAAAAGAGTTTGTGGTATACAGTGATGCTTCACTGAATGGATTAGGCTGTGTACTGATGCAAGAGGGTAAAGTGATAGCGTATGCCTCTAGACAATTAAAGCCACATGAGAGGAATTATCCTATGCATGATTTGAAGCTAGCAGCTATTGTTTTTGCCTTGAAAATTTGGAGACACTATCTTTACGGAGAGAAGTGTTACATCTATACAGATCATAAGAGTTTAAAGTATTTACCTTCACAGAAAGAGCTAAATTTGAGACTGAGAATGTGACTAGAGCTTATTAAGGACTATGACTGTGTTATTGATTATCAACCTGGAAAGACAAATGTTGTGGCTGATGCTTTGAGTCGAAAGACTCTAGCAGAGCTTCCGGTCCTACCTACATTAATCTTTCGGATCAAAGAAGCTCAGAAGCATGATTCCAAGCTAATTGAAATAAAAGAATTCATTTCCAATGGGGAGAAACCAAAATACTCAGTTGAAGCTGATGGTGGTATCTATTATAGAGGCAGACTATACGTGTCTGATGTCTCATAATTGAGACGAGATATATTGAAAGAGGCACATGAATCGAATTTTTCCATGCATCCTAACAGCAATAAAATGTATTGAGATTTGAAGCCTTACTATTGGTGGTCGGGTATGAAGAAAGATAGTTCAGAGTATACTACCAGATGTCTGATGTGTCAACAAGTAAAAGCAGAACACCAGTTGTCATCAGGGTTACTGCAACCTATTGTCATACCGAAATGGAAATGGGAAAGATTTACTATGGATTTAGTGTCAGGACTACCATTGACTCAAAGAAAACATGATGCAGTATGAGTGATTGTCGATAAGTTGATAAAGTCTGCACACTTTTTACCAGTCAGGATGGACTACTTTATGGATCGATTAGCAGAATTGTATGTAAAAGAGATAGTCCGGATGCATGGTGTGCCATTGTCTATCATTTCAGATAGAGATCCTAGATTCACCTCACATTTTTGGAAGAGTCTACATAGATCTTTGAGTACTCGCCTTCACTTCAGTATTGCGTTCCATCCTCAAATAGATGGACAATCGGAGCGGATAATCCAGTTGCTTGAGGATATGCTTCGGAGTTGTGTGATTGAGTTAACAGGAAGTTGGGATAGGTACTTTCCACTGATGGAATTTGCATATAATAACAGTTATCAGACAAGTATTGGAATGGCTCCTTATGAAGCACTGTATGGAAGGAAATGTAGAACTCCAATTTGTTGGACCGAACTCAGTGAACGAAAGATAATGGGACCCGATTTGGTTCAACAGACATAGGAGAAGATCAAAATTATCAAAGATAGACTTAAAGCAGCCAGTGATAGACATAAGTCTTATGCAGACTTGAGAAGCAGGGACATCGAATATGAGGTTGGTGACAAGGTGTTCCTGAAAGTATCTCCCTGGAAAAAAGTACTACGTTTTGGAAGGAAAAACAAGCTGAGCCCCAGATTTATTGGGCCTTTTGAGATAATTGAACGAGTGGGACCAGTAGCCTATAGGCTGGCTTTACCTTCCGAGTTGGAGAAAATTCACAATATGTTTCATGTATCGATGCTCAGAAGATATAGGTCTGATCTGTCCCATGTCATTCGAGTATAAGCAATCGAGATGCAACAAAATTTATCTTTAGTGCAACAACTGCGAAATAAGCAAATACATTTGGTAAAAGTCCTATGGCAAAGACATTGAGCTGAAGAGGCAACATGAGAAAGTGAAGAAATAATGAGGACTCAACATCCTCAATTGTTTAATAATAATCTATCATGTATGATTTCGAGGGCGAAATCTTTTAAGGGGAAAGAATGTAACACCCCATATTTTATTAATTTTGCTCAATTAAGATTTTTTTAATTATTTTGGTGACTTAATAATTTTATTTGAGTAAATTTTTATTACAAATTTCAGATTTGTAAAAAAGTACAAAATTGCCCCTGAGTATATATATATATATATATATATGGAGATTTCAAAGATTTAAGTAAAAAAAAAATCATTCTCTCTCATTTTTCCTACACGATCCTCATCTCCGTTCATCAACCAAACGACATCCGATCTTTGCCAAATTCAAACCATAAGTAGTTATTCATATTCTTATCACTCCGGCGACGTCTGATTTTTTAAAACCTGACCGGATTTTTTAGATCGGAGCTGCAAAAATCGGATTCCGGGCTGCCCTCCCATTTCGCATATTTTCCGACTTCTTTTCTTAAATTTGACACCGGAAATGGACTCAGGACGTCGAAAAACCTTGGTATGTGTAATTTGACCAAGATAACCATAGGTCATGAAGTTACTACCCTATTGGCATGCCAACAAATCCCTGAGCTAAGTCTAAGCTAATACATGGGCCAAAATATATTGACTTTCATAAAATAAATAATTAAAACTTACATATATATATATATATATATATATATATATATATATATATATATATTGCACAAAATTATTCTCAAACTCATTTATTTTCATTTCATGTATCATACAAAAATTAAATTTGTTTATAAATGATCAGTATTATAAATAATTGCACAAATCTAATTTATCGTCTTGTCGAGTCTGCAGGCTCTTTTCTTTACCCGATATTGGCGTTCGTGTCGAATGTGCGCTTAATGAAATTATATTTAACTGTCAAATATTTAAAAGTGTAATATTCTTCTAAATAGCAAAAATCTATTTATTTCTAAAATTTAACTCAGCGTCGCTTACGTTAATTTACGAGTATAAATTTTATATTTCTTTTGAAATCTACTAACTTATTATTCACTGTAGTCAATTTATTCATTATTTTTATTTATTTAAATCTTCATTTAACCCAACAATTAATTCAACTATTTTGTTTTCTTGCTTAAATTACATTTTTTACTAATTGGTTTAATTTAATTAATTAATTTTTTTCTTTATTATTACTAACTCATAATATTATCTAAATTCTATTCATTAAGTTTTGGTCCAATTTTTATTTATTTATGTATTTATTTTTATTTTTATTTAACTTTAAACTTCATTAACTTAATTAACTTCCATTCAATATTAACTCATTTTAATTTAGTTAAGTTATTTGATTTCACCAAATCTTGTTTAGTTAATTTAAATTTCTTCTTCCTCACTTCCTCATTTGGTTCCTTTCCCAAATTTTAAGTTTCATAACCCATTATGGTATTTATTTTCCAATTCCAGCTCTCGGTCATGAGAACTCTCTTTTTGGTTCACTAGTATTTCGGCCTAACTTAATATGGGTCAAAATCTCCTTGCATGCCTTCGGGTTTCTTAACTCATAACATAACACAACACCACAAGATAAGCTCATACTTAAATTCATTTAATCAAAGATGACAAAAGGGAAATAAGAGAAACAAGTAATAGCCAAATGAGTTCAAAAAAAAAGAGAAAGTTCAAGCTTTCGGCCGATCTTTCTTTGTACCTCCAAAAGCTTCAATTTATCACAACAACAAAGAACAAGGATGAAAGGGCAAGAAGGGCTTAGCATTTGCAAATTTAAAACCAAGAATAAGGAAAATCAAGAGAGGAAAAAAAATTTGCAGGTCTTCGATAACATAACATTATACCTTTGATTTTCCCCTTCCTCAAACCGTGACTACCTTAGTCTCCAATTATGCAAAGCCTTCAAAATTTTCGAGCTTCCTTTGGCCGAGCTTTAAGTTGCTTCGGTTTTGGGAGAGGAACAAATGGAAGATGAAAGTAGGAGGAAAGAAGAAGACAAACATAAGAGATATGGAAGAAGGAAAAAGAAGTGCTCGGTTTTGAGAAAGGAAAAGAGAGAGAGAAGAGTGAAAATGAAATGAGGAAGAAGAAGCAAGATGGGAAGAAAGGAGAAACGGATGAAATGGTGGAGAGGTCACAAAAAATAATCAAATTAATTAATTTAATTTTTAATTTTTTTTATGATTGTGATTGAGGGATTTCCCATCACATGTCATCTATTTATTTTTTTCATGACCTTATGGCCGAATTTCAACTTCTGTCCTTTTTTTTAAATTATTATTATTATTATTATTATTATTACTATCCTCTTAATTTATTTTCTACACATATATTAAATCCCTAATTCTAAATCCAGAACAATATAATCTTTAACAATCAAATATACCACTATTCATGAATTAATTTTCTCTACATTCCGGTATGTTCAGTTTCAAAATCAGAGTACCGGAGCAAAAATCGCATTTTTTTGGGTATTTTTACGGTACCATAAGTTAAATTTATCTTCTTAATTTGGTCCCCTAAACAATTGAGTTTTTATACCAAATAGTACCTGGGAGTCCGCCTTAATATTATTTACGTCTTGGTATGATCTGTTTTGCGATTTGCTGACAGTGCAAAAATCACATATTTTACAGTCATGACATCATTTTCGTCGATTTTCATGAAAATTTCAGTGTTACATGTTTAAAATAAAATCTCTCATTTATTCTCGGTCTTAATTTAGACTTCGGTCATATCGGCTCAATTTCGGTCCGCACGCGCACGATTTCTGGTAGGCCTGGCGCGTCCGGTCACGAAACATCCATATCGATCGTGACCTAAATTAACGGACATGACAAATTTAATTTTTATTTTCATCTATATTAATTATAATTCAACACATTATTTTTTGAAATATGATTCATTTCTTAATTTTTTAACATATTCCTATTTAATGTGCTATTTTGATCAATAAATATGAAATACAACTTTTTAAATTTTGTAATATATATCCCTAATAAATATAGGAATTATTAAAGCGTGTGTAGAACTGAAAAATAATTTCACTTAATGAATTTAATTCGAACAAAAAAGTTTAAAAAATTAAATATTTACAAAAGAAAAATATTATATAGAGTGAAATAAGAAAAAGAGAGAAATTTTAGAATGGACTCGATGAAATGAATAATGGCAAGAGAAGAATCTTGTAAAACAAACATCCAGTCGAAAAACTAATCAAGTGAGCGGAATTAAGCTGCAAGTGAACTCCCAGGATTGTTGGCGCTCATTAGACATCATCAGTTAGTAGCGTATATCGAGATGACAATGATCATATAATTGTTGCTACA
This sequence comes from Triadica sebifera, assembly GCA_023653625.1. Classification (NCBI taxonomy): domain Eukaryota; kingdom Viridiplantae; phylum Streptophyta; class Magnoliopsida; order Malpighiales; family Euphorbiaceae; genus Triadica; species Triadica sebifera. Next base: position 21,579,354 of record CM042903.1, on the reverse strand, counting down.
CTATCACAGTAGCATAACCAAGTCATTATTTTTTTTATATAAAATTAGAAGTAATTAAATGCTTAGATTAACTATTATTTTTTTTATTTTTTACTATGAAAATCATAGCCATTATTTTTTTTTATAAAATTACAAGTAATTAAAATATATTTATAAAATCAATTTATGATACTATAACATAATCTATATATATTCCTCACATGCATATAATCAAGTTATCAAATAAAAATATTAAATAATCTAATTACCATAATATTTAATAGAAAAATTATGAGTCCAATCATATATTTTTTTCAATCATCTTTTAAGTGAATTTAGTATATTCTTTTGCGTAATTCATTATATATTTTTTCAATTGCTTAAAAATTACAAGCAATCGTTAGTTTAATTGAATTGGAATGTTCATATTATATATATTTGCAGATAATATAGATTTTTCTTTGTTGGGAATCAGTTTCTAATTCACACAAACTAACCTTTAAGTATAAAATTATTAGGCATGTATCGTATGTCATTGTAAAAGAATTTTATTTTTTGAAATATATATATATAAAAAACTTATTTACACCTGTGAAAAAAGTTAAATTCATAATGCAGGTTGGTGATATAAGAATTGGTTATTAAGTAGTTGGGCTGTTATTTCAGTATTGGGCTCTCAATTTCTCACATTTTCCCATTGGCTAAGCCAACTTTTTGTTCTTTCTTACTATTATTATTATTAGGAGAAGCATAGACTACACTTTATTAAACCTTCATCTCATTCTTAGGCAGCTCATATTAATGCACATATGTATATGACTTGCTATTCTTTCCATTTGAAAAAAAAATAAGCAATTTTAATTATTAGAATCTCTTAGTGAAAATTATATAATATTGAAGATTAATCAAAGTGTTCTATAATATAATAATTTAATTATTAAACTGCTATTAAGAAGTACGGTCTTAATTAAGCTAATAAGAAAACATAGAGCCCCACAGCAGATTATAGCGACCCAAAATTAATTTTTAAAACGTCTAATCAATATATTTTTAGATGATGATTCTCTAAATTGTGAAGTTAAAATTAATAAAAACGAGAATATCAACAGAGGAATTACCTTTTGCTATCTTCACTCATAGAAAATTTACATTCAAAGTAATAACTAATAAGAGAGGGAAGGGAAAACCTCTGAGGTTTTTAGAATCGAAACGAAGTCTAATTAGTTCTATAACTGATTTTTTTTTTTCTGGGAAGAAAATGAAATTGCAGAGTGGAAGAATATAATTAATAAACAACATTTGTTTTTCCCGATCATTGAAAACAATTATATATAAAAATCCAACATGTCAGAGGCTTTTTAGGTCCAATATATATGTTCTTCAAAAGATAGATACATTATATACTTTGCTGTGTTCCTTGGAGTCCCATTTCATTTTATTCTTGTTTAATCGTGCTTAATATTGAATTTTAAAAAATATAATATGATTAATATAATTAAAATAAATACTATAATGAAGAATAAAATAATTACTAACAAATTCATTATTATTATTTAATTGTTTTATTTAAAAGAGTTTTTAGATAGTTTTAGGGTTGAGCATCGGTTGAATCGATATATATAAATTACTGCAGCCGAAAATTTTAGGTTAGCAGACTGAATTAATTGAAAATTTTTAGTTAGTTTGGATAATTTGACCGTTTAATTAAATAATATTTATTCTTAATTTTAACAACTTATTTTAAAATTTAATTTCACATTTAATATGGATTAATTTTAAAAACATAAAATTAACACAACTAATTTAAAATTTGCAATATTAATTAAAAATAAATAAACATTTACAATGCAAAATATAATGAAATCTAAAAAATTTAAAGTGAATAAATTAATTCGGTTAACCTGCAAAAATTAACAAAATTATTCCGAAACTGAAAACTCTTCATTCTCTTAACCTTGGACAGAATTGAAATCTAATCAATTAAATCAGGATTAATTTTGGAGTTAATTCGATTTTAACTCAACTATGCTGACCCTAGAAAGTTTGGTTCAAATTGATTTTCTTTTTTTTAAAACAAAAAAATTATGATAATATTATATTACTGTGAGAGAGAAGAGAGAGATTCCAAATCCAAATAGCAAAAAGACAAAAAGCTCGGCTACAAAATCACTGGCAGCTTTTTTAACTTCTTCGGCCGCATAATAACGTGGCGCTTTCTCACATTGATTTCTCTGCATTTCTTTTTTTTTTCCTTCTCTCTCTTAATTTTTTTTTTAATCACAATATTACCACAATTTTTTTCTTTCTTTATTTCTGCAACGTAATAATATCCATGCATTTAATATCATCAACAATTATCCTACACTTCACTCGCATCTTTTTGTGAGTTTTCAATTGAAAATAATAATGATATATTGAGCAAATTAAGATTTATAATCAAATAACTATTATAGTTTAAAATGTGTTCTCCAATCTCTTATTTCGCACATGAAATCGATACTCATTTGTCATTACATTATGTACTTTAGCCAAAATGGGACAAAAGTTTACTGCAAGTAGCAACAACAAATTAAATATGTTTCAACACTTTCTAATCTTTACTACTCTAAAAATACTCAAACTATTACTATTTTTGTCATATATATATATATATATATATATATATATATATATATATATTAACTCTTACTATCAAAGAATAAATGTTGCATCAACTTTTAGTTAGTTTGTTGATATTAACTATATTTCATTTATCTCATCTGTTGTACAACCATATCTGATTTTGAAAATCAATCAATGCAATTCAACTTCTTCGACTATTATTAATTTTCGTTTCTCACTTGGCATAGGAGTTACTTCTCCTTCTTCTTCATCGACTTCTTCCCCTTCTTCTTCCTTGCCAGCCACCAATACCGTCCCTCCTTTTCCCTCTCTCTTATCTTATTCTTCTTCCCACAACACCTATACACATTCATTAAACTTTTTCTATCAATCTTACCTCCAAAAACTATATCACTTGAAATTACAATTTACTCCACTATTAAATTTTTACAATCTTCATGGTATACTCAATGGCACTGAAAAATCCCCACCTAAAGAAATTATTAACCTATAAATAAATCAATCAAAAATTAATCTAGAATACATTAATTGGTTCAACAAAGATCAACTTTTATTTTATTGGTTATTGTCATCTATTACAGAGAAAGTATATTCACAGCTCATTGACTTAAATTCTACAACAAAAGTTTGGAATGCGTTAGCCTCTGCATATGGCGTCATCAGTCATACTTAGCGGACACAACTTTACATCGAACTCCATAACTTATCAAAGGACGATAAATCGGTATCTCAATACCTCTATCAAGCAAAAGTTATTATGGATTCCTTGGCCTTGCAGGACAACCAATTTCAATATTTAAATTCAATTATATCACTTTCAGAAAACTTGGATCATATTATAATGGTATTATTAGAGCTTTACAACAATATTCAGAACCAATCTTCTTCAATGACTTGCAAGGCCAATTGGTTGCATATGAGCTACTATTAAAATCTCAACAGCTACAGATTCCTATGGCTAATGTAGTGCAACACACTAATTCTTTCAATTATACAAATACCTATCGCTATAATTCCTCTTATGGTATCCATGGTTGACAAAACAATCGTGGAGGTAGAAGAAGCTTTTTCATTCACACTCAGTCCTCATTATATCAGATATGTGGTTTTACTAATCACACCACCATTACTTGTCATCAGAGATTTGATTCCAATTTTATGACTAGCAACAGTCAAGGTTCCAACATTAATTCTAACAAGCTCTATGGTTTCAACAACAAAATGCAAGTCAATCTCTCTATATTGTCAACGCCTTTATAAGGGCTCATACTCAACTGTCTTGTAACAATCTGCAAATGACCTAAAATAGTTAATATAAATTATTACTAATAGTTGGTATATCATAGACTTATAAACATCTATTCCTTCTTCATTTTTTTCCGATGTTGGATTAGGAGGCCAACACCTCAAGAAAATATCTTTCTAGGTTTGACTATATTCAAACCATAATATCTCATGTGTTTTGCTGATGTGTAATTTTATCTAAGAATATTACAATTCATTCTCTCATATGAGACATAACATTCTCGCTGAAACTTTTCCCACCATCGCTTAATGTTGCAAATGGACTGACTCTGATGTCAAATTATAACGGTCTATACCCAACTGTCCTGTAATAATCTGCAAATTATCAAACTACGTGATAAAAAATGGTTAATCTAAGTTATTACTAATAGTTGGTACACAAATTTATAAATCTCTCATCCTTTTTCATTTCTTTCCAATGTAGAATTCGAAAGCTGACACGTCAATCTAGCATCTCACATCTCCAAGTTTGAGTACATTCAACCTCATAATCTCTCTTATTTTTTGTCGATGTGAGATTTGTTTAGGCATGTTAAAATTCATACCTTCATATGAGGCTCAGTATCCTTATTGAGATTTGTCCTATTATAGCTCAAGGTTGCACGTAGAGTGACTCTAATACCAAACTGTAACGGCTCATGCTCAATTGTCCTGTAACAACCTGTAAGTTATGAGGATTTTGTATTACAAAATCAAAGATAAAAAAACTTTTGAGTTATAAATTAAAGTTGAGGCATCATTGTATAATATAGAGATAGTAATTTGGACCCGAACTACGGTGCCCCTCGCCCGAACTGGCAATTTGTAAATTTTTTTCCCGCCCCACCTTGATATATATATATATATATATATATATATATATATATATATATATATATATATATATATATATATATATATATATATATATATATATATATATATATTATTTATATTTTAATATAATTAATATTTTTTAGAAAATAATAAAATAAAAATATAACACTCATTTTAAGTAAAAAATAGATTTTTTCTTAAACAATTATATATTTAAATAATTAATTAAAATAAAAAATATATTTTTAATATTAAAATAAAATAAAATAATTTAATAAAAATTAGGAAACGGAATAAGGTCAGGAATCCCCATCCTTGTATGGCGCAGGATAGATGATTCTCATCCCCATGCGGTGTAAGGAAAAAAACTCCAAATTTTTCCCTGACAGGGTTGGGGGATGGAGCAGAATTTCGAAGACAAAAACGAAAAATTCTGGCCCAAACCTACTTTGTTATCATTCATAATATAACATGTTATATAGTTAAAATACCGTCGGTGTAATTTATCCAAAGAACATTGTTTGTTTTTCTTAATTTAATTCTTAAACATTTATTTTATGCATTCAACTTTGATTCTTATTTTTATCCACATGTAGTTCACAATTTATGCACTCAACTCTGTAATTATTTCGATGGGTCTGAATAATAAAAAGAGAGATGGGTATTCTTATTCCTTCACTTTTTGCGAACACATTAATAGACTTTTAATTTTAGTCATAAAACCCGATTTCATCTAATTATTTTTCAAGACGAAAACATAAGTCTCTTGTTTATTATTTTTTTAATTGCATTTATCTAGAACTATATACGAATAAAAATTAAAATTCAAAAGTTTAATCTATATAATAAAGGATCTAGAGACTAATAATGAATTTTTTCTATAATATATATATATATATATATAGTATTTTTCTTATACGAAATTATTTAAATTACTTTATTATATTTTTTAAAGTTATTATTAATTTATTTTTATGATATATATTAATAATTTTGTTGATAAATAGAATATAGATACATTTCTATCAACAGTAATCATCGTTGGTCGAAATGATCAACTGTTGTATAGTTAGGAGTCAACGCCTGGAAAAATGCAAAAGCAGTCTACATATTTGACGGATTAGATCTTCGGATCAAATTTATTTTCTTGACTAAGAAAATTTTATCTATGGATTTTGAAAGCTATGAATCACACGTGAGCATGGGATGTGAACAGTGATCATGAATATTTATTCTTTTTTGAACGGAATGATGTGAATATTTATGTGGAAACTTAAAACATAATAAAACAAGATTTAACTAAAACTCAAGAGGGAAAAAGGAAACGAAAAAAACATAATGAAGCAAATATAAATCGTACAAGAAATTACCAAAACTAAGTAACAAAAAACTTAACACTGATTAAAAGTCATGAGCCTCATTGTCCTTTAAAAATCTTGAAGAAAAAATCTTTCAGTCCCCAAATGCTTCCATTATCTTGTTCAGTGTTAAGGACAAGCAATATACAGTGCAATAATAAAAACAATAAAATAATAATTTAAAAAAAATGAAGAGAAAAATTAAGCAGAATCTTTTTGTATTATTGATGTGATAGAGATGAAACCCTGTAATTGCAATCTTTGGTTGCAGCTTTCTTTCTTCTTTTCTTCTTCTTCTTCTGGTTCTGAAAGAGAAAAAACTGAAAAAGGATCCAAAAAGTTGTAAGTTGAGGGATTCAAGAAAATATAAAAGTCTTGACTGTAAAATCACTTTAAACAAAATTCTCAGCTTTTATACACATCATGATCAATTGATCATCCTCCATGTTCATCTTCTTCAATATAATTTCTCTCCATACAAAATTAAAGTAAGAAAAAAGGAAAAAGAAGATTGAAGATGCCAAAATACCCCCGTTTTTCCCTCTAAAATTACAAAACATAATCGAGATGGCAGCACGGGAATGGTGAGAAAAACGTGGGTATTTTGGATTATAAAGTTTCAAAAACCGGAAAAAAAAATGGAAATTGAGTAAATTAAGAGACTAGTTATGGAGAGGATCTGGGCAACTGGGTACTCTTCTTTTGTTGGATTCGAATCCTTTCTGTGTTGGGTTGAAGGTGTAACCTTTTTTTCCGTTGAAGAACCTGTGGAAGAGGTCGTCTTCTTTGGTGACCTTATCAATGGTGATATTTGTTTCTTTCTTCAACTTTGGCATTCCGTTTTCGGGAAAAATCCTTATTGCCTCTGCTTTACAGTTACTGCAGACCCAAATCTGCGACATAAAAATGACAAATACCACCATTACAGCCACCGCCAGCAGCGGAGAAGAAGAAGATATTCTTCTGGAGCTGACAAACGACATATCACTTATTAACCCACATAAAAAGAAGAACGCAATCAAAATCCCCACACCCAAATCTTGAACTTGAATTCCTAAAAATAGAAATGGGGAAGGGGCTCTTAGGTTGAAAATGAAACACAGCAGCAGCAGTAATGTTGTACAGAGTTTTTCTCTTACTGAGGAGGAGGAGGTAGGTAGCTATGGGTGTAAGTATAATTGGCCCACCCAATTAATATATTTTTCTTTCTTTTATTATTTAAATAAATTATTAATATCAGCAAATAGTAATTGTTACACTGCTACTAGCCTACTATATATATAATGTAAAAATTAAGATTTATAATGTGAACAAAAATGTGAATAGAAGATAAGAAAATTGAAATAGAATTACAAATCTATAATGAATAAAATAATTATAGATTAATTTGTAAATAATAAATATTATTTTTTCTTCATATTAATTAAAATTTTAGTTTGTATTATTTAAATGAATGTTAAATTATTTGGAATTGATTAAATGGATTTCTCTCAAAACATAAAATGTATTCTATGAGTTAGTGAATAAAATTAAAATAATCCGTAGATTTAATGAAGTTAATATGTGTGGGGGTATCCCAAAGAGGATCATCAACATTTTTTTTTTGGGCAGATAGGATCGTCAACTTTTTGATAATGCATAAAGTTGAAGCCCAGCTTTTTAATATTGGCTACAGGAAGGTATGCCCAAATCCTAATTTATTCCGAGAGAGAAATTGGTAGAATATATTGGATTATCTGTATATTAATTTAATTGAATAATAATATAAATTTAATTATTTTATTTATATTGATTAATATAAATATAACAATCTATATATATGTTAATTAAATTAGTTTAACAGAATGAGTTTATCTAAAAAAAATCTACCTGATTATATGATTTTGCAAGAGGTAAAATTTAGCTAACTTAACCTTACATTTACGGTCATATTAATCTTGTTTTACATTGACGGTAATCTTTTTTTTTAAGAGGTAAGAAATATCTTTATTTCCCACCAACCTCCTTTTTTTTTTTTTTAGCATAAGAAGGTGAGCTAAAAATTCAGTCCCCCCAGTATTTCATATTTATAGGAAATTGAAAATTTTTAAAGAGTTGTTTGGTATCAATTATTATCAACAATTAATGAAATAAAAAAATAATTTAATGAATATATTATTATTAGAAACTGGCTGGAAGAGAAAACATGGGATGGGATTAATTAGGCCGAGACTGGCCGGGAATCTCGCGACGGTGTTTGAAATATTGGTCGTGTTTAACGTATGTAACAAGAAAATAATGTCTCAAGCTATTGTAGTCCGTACGATATTGGGTTCCAAACTTGATGCCATCTTGTGATCTCTCTCTCATATTTTTGTTTTTTCTTTTTTCTAAAACAAAAATTAACAAGAGGACAGCCTAGGTTAAATCTTTGTTTCATTAAGAGAAAAAAAAAATTAAACAAACTAAATTTGAAATTCATGCCATGCATACAACTCAAGAATTTATTGATTATGATGATGCACTTAGTAGTATATTTACTTTGACTAAGAGAAGTTCAAAATTAATATTCATATATAGTTTTTATTAAATTATAGAATTTAGGAATGATTCGTCTAAAAATTAAAAATTTAAAGAATAACTGTCGTCCATGTTTTCTATATATAATGAAAGAAACAGGTCTACATTAATTGTATATAATACCAGAAGCAAGTTCTGTTTCAGACAGTAAGCTATTTTTATCCCAATTTCCAAACATAAAATCTACCGTATTGATTCTGATTTGTGTATATAATAAAATTAAAATTATGTCAATGAGTACAATATTAATCACATGCAATTGCAATTTATGTGAGGGGGAGGGGATTTTTATTATTTACAATAAGCACTCAAATCTTAATTATAGATTAATTTACAATAATCAAAATCTTAATTATAGATTAATTTCTAGTTACTACTTTAAATGTTTGTAAATTATGGCTTGTTAGACTTTTCTCAATTCTTTGTAACAGCACCAACGGCTATTCAAAACTTTTAAGTAGATCTATAGAGTACTTTCCAACTGCAAGCTTTGAAAGTCAACCTAAAAATGTGATTTCTATGCTATTACCCTACCTAATTTTCACCAATCCAAATTAATTTCTTGTAGTTTTTTTTTGGCTAATTTACACTAATTAAATTTGACTTCCTTACTCGCTCTCTTCTCTTTTAACCATAAATTAATTTCGAATCTAAAGCATGAGTACAAAAAACATTTTAAAATTCATGAAGCATTTTGTCCTTCCTCCTAAACCTGCCCGACATAAATTTAAATTAATTTACAGTCTAGTGAAATATATGATAAAATAATTCTGCCTAATTTTCTCCAAGCTTGGAATTTTCATTTCATTTTTTCTTAGTTTTCTTTGACTTGATATGAATCTGCAGACAAAAATTAAAAATATGTAATCAAATTTGTAGTTATTTTACTATCGAAATTTATCGAATTAAAGAAGTGCAATTATTATGATTCGTTGATTAAGATCTACTAATTAGAACAATGAAATTAGCATAATGATTAAAAATATTAACTCGTGATACTACTAAAATTAAATATTTTATATCATGTTACTGTTGTGGAAATTGGGTTAGTTTCCACCAAAGTGAATGATTGTGCCAAAAATTAAGACAAAGAAAAATTCTCAGGTAGTTGGTGGAGTCACAAATGGTCTCCCTTCAAAACCAACTTCCTTAGACTCTTAGAGTCTTGGTGATAGAATTTTTCTCAGATAATTTAAAGCACAATATATCACAAAGTAAATGACCCGACAATAGCTATTAAATAGAAATAAATGGACCACTAGAATTTAATGAGGTTTGGCCAATTATGCCTACGTCCTCGGACACTACTAAAATAATATTCTACTATTTCAAAAAAATATTACAAAGTGAAATATTACAAGAGAGAGAAAAAAATACAATCAATCTTAGAAGTATGAGGGATTGTTAAGAAGGGGATGAAGCCCTTTTATAGGCTAATGTTATTGTGAAAAAAATATTCTCTTTCCGATGTGGGATTGCCACATTTCAACAAATTTTCACCTTGGCGATCTCACAATTCCAAACAAATACTCTCTAAACTCTTATATTACAAATTTCAGTAATGTCTCCAAATGTGCTTCGAAGCGTTCAATTGCAAATTCTAATAATATTTATCAAGTTCAAACAATATTGGAACTTGACATCTGTCACAACTTTTGTTACCATATCAACGGGATTTTCAGCAGTCAAAATCTTCTGAAGTAGTATCTCTCCATCTTCAAGAATTTCTCGTACAAAATGATATCGAACATCGATATGCTTCGTCCTTGTATGATAAACTTGATTATTTGCTAAACAAATAGCACTTTGACTGTCACAATGCACTTTGACATGTTTCTGACCAATTCCCAAGTCATTCAACAACCCTTGAAGCCAAATTGTCTCCTTAACAGCTTCTGAAACTGTCATGTACTCTGCCTCTGTTGTAGACAAAGCAACTGTTGACTGTAAGATAGACTTCCAACTAACCGGTGTCTTCGCAAGTATGAACACATAACCAGTAGTAGATCGACGTTTGTCTAAATCACCTGCATATTCGAATCACAATATCCAACTATATACTGACCACTTTTCTCATCCCGCTCAAATATTATACCAACATCTACAGTATTCTGAATATACCATAGAATCCATTTCACAGCTTGCCAATGTCATTTGCCAGGATCATGCATGTACCTGCTCACAACTCCAACTGCTTGTGAAATGTCAGGCCTTGTACACACCATTGCATACATCAAGCTACCAACAGCATTTGCATATGGAACCTTTGACATATATTCTCGTTCTTCATCACTTTTCGGAGATAAAGATGCATTGAGCTTAAAATGAGGAGCAAGTGGAGTACTAACTGGTTTTGTCTTCTCATTTATCCCAAAATGCTTTAGTACTTTTCTCAGATATTGTTTCTGAGTCAAACAAAATCTCCCCAATTTTCTGTCTCTGCATATCTTCATACCGAGAATCTTCTTAACTTTCCCTAAATTCTTCATTTCAAATTCTTGATTTAGTTGAGCTTTTAACTTCTGAATCTCTCCTTCATCTTTTGAAGCTATCAGTATATCATCAACATAAAGGAGAAGATAGATAAAGGAACCATCCCGTAGCTTGCGCAAATATACACAATGATCATATTTGCTTTTTGTGTATTTCTGCCTTATCATAAACTTGTCAAATCGTTTGTATCACTGTCTTGGAGATTGCTTCAAACCATATAACGATTTGCTCAACTTGCACACCAAATTTTCTTTTCCAGCAACTTTAAATCCTTCTGGCTGAGTCATGTATATTTCTTCTTCTAAGTCTCCATGTAAAAATGCAGTTTTTACATCCAGCTGAACTAATTCTAGATCCAATTGTGCTACCAAGGCTAACAGTATTCTAATGGAGGAATGTTTTACAACTGGAGAAAACACTTCATTATAATCAATTCCCTCCTTCTGAGCATAGCCCTTAGCTACCAATCTTGCCTTGTAGCGGATATCATTCTTATCAGGAAATCCTTCTTTCTTTGCATAAACCCATTTACAGCCAATTGTTTTCTTTCCCTTTGGCAGACTTGCTAGCTTCCATGTCTGATTCTTTTCAAAGGACTGCATCTCTTCTTCCATAGTCTTTCTCTACTTTTCTTCTTCTGAGCTTTGAATAGCTTCACAATAAGTGGAATGAATCTCATCATCTACTGAAGATGTATAATTAGTCATATCTTCAAGTCGAATAAGTTTCTTAATATTCTTTTTCGGATTTTGTAGTGCAATTGGCTCAAGTTGCTGAGGAGGTTGTTGTGCTGAAACTTCTACTTCCTCATCTGATCCATTTTCTACCATTATCTTCTCTTCTGCCGTATGAGTAATTTTATCAGATTTTACAATTGTTGGATCAACAATTCTTCTTCTATCAAACTCCACCTATTTGGGAGTTTCCTCCACCTGATGTGGAGAACCATCTGTTTGCTCCTTTGTTACCTTTAATACGGTAGACTCATCAAAGGTAACATCTCTACTAAAGATTATTTTTTTGTCTTTGGGCACCATAGTCGATATCCTTTGATACCAGAGGATATCCCCATAAAGAAAGCTTTCTTTGTCATTGGATCTAACTTCGATTCCTTAACATGATAGTATGCAGTGGAACCAAACACATGTAAGGAATTATAATCTGTAGCAGGTTTTCCATACCACACCTCCAAAGGTGTTTTTCCATTGATAGCAGTTGATGGCAAACGATTAATGAGATGACATGCGTATGTTACAGCCTCAGCCCAAAATTGTCTGCCTAATCCAGCATTAGACAACATACACTGAACTTTCTCCAGTAGAGTTCGGTTCATGCGTTCAGCCATCCCATTCTGTTGTGGTGTATTTCTGACAGTAAAATGTCGAACAATTATTTCATTTCTACAAACTTTCATGAAGGGATCACTTGTGTACTCTTCGTCATTGCCTGTTCGAAGACACTTAATCTTTATGCCCGTCTGAGTTTCTACCATCTTCTTCCAGACGAGAAAAACTCCCAACACTTCATCCTTTGTCTTCATTGTATACACACATACTCTTCTTGAACAATCATCAACAAAGGTAACATAGTAGTGTTTACCTCCCATTGAAGCAGTTTTGGAAGGACCTCATACATCTGAGTGAATATAATCCAGAATACCCTTGGTATCATGGATTGCAGTGCCAAACTTCACTCTCGTCTGCTTCCCTTTGATGCAATGCTCACAGAAGTCTAATTTGCAGGTTCGTACTCCTTGCAATAATCCTTGATTCGCCAGAAGTTTCAAGGATTTTTCGCCTGCATGCCCCAAGCGCATATGCCACAATCTGGTTGTTTCTAGCTCCTGGTCATCACTAGAAATTGTTGTTGTTGTTCCAACGACTGTATTGCCTTCATAGTAATACAAGTTGTTGCTCCTTTGAACTCCTTTCATCACCACAAATGCTTCATATTTAACCTTCATTACTTCATTTTTAATGATTATAGTGAAACCCCTTCTCCCAAGGATTCCCATGGAAATGAGGTTTTTTGTCAGACTGGGCACGTATCTTACGTCTATCAGAGTTCTGATTGATCCATCTTAATTCCTCAACTGGATTGATCCATATTGATATCTCAACTGGATTGAACCAATTCCAGTTGTTTTGCTAGGACTGTCATTTGATGTATAGACAACTTCACCTTCAATTTCTTTAAAATCGAAAAATCATTCCCGATTGGGACACATATGGTAGCTACAGCCTGAATCCAGGATCCAAGCAGTCGAACTGCTTATTGATGGCATCAATGCTAATGAAAAGTCTGAATCATCACATTCAACTACATTTGAATCTGCAACAGTCTTGCATTTGCCAGATTTGCTTCTCAACTTAGGACTATCTTTCTTCCAGTGCCCCTTTTCTCGACAAAAGGCACATTCATCTTTGCCCACTCTGGACTTTAATCTGTCTTTCTTTCCTTTGTTCTTATTTTTCGAACGGTCGCTTACTATCAAAGCTTCTGCTGCTCTACTAGTGCTATCCTTCTTGTCTTTTCTCCTCAATTCATAGTTGTATAGCACAGCACATACTTCACTAAAAGAAACTTCAGCTTTCCATGGAGTAGAGTAGTTTCTAGAAACTCAAACTCCTCAGGAAGGGATCCCAATAGCATTAGGGCCTGATCTTCATCTTCAAAAGTCACATCCAAATTCATCTGATCTGCTACAAGTTGATTGAAATTGGTGATGTGATCATTCATCGTGGTACCGAGAACATATGTGAATCTGAACAACCTTTTCTTCATATGGAGCTTATTTTGACTGCTCTTTTTTAAGAATTTTTCCTCCAGTGTCTTCCACAATTTACTTGCAGAAGTTTCTTTATAAAAGGCATACTTCTGCTCTCTGGACAGGCATGATCGAATTGTATCACATGTCAAACGATTGATTATCTTCCATTCCTTCTCATCTGCACATTCTGGCTTTTCTCCCTCAATGGCAATGTCTAAGCCTTGCTGAAATAAGGCGTCTAGAACTTCACCTTGCCACATGCCGAAATGGCTTGTACCATCAAAAATCTCTACTGCAATTCTCGTATCTGACACAATAGTTCTCGCCAAAATTGATGAAGTAGAAGCTATTGTGTCCATCGTGGATTTTTGTTCATCTCTTGTCATTTCTTCTTTAAGACTATTTAATAGCTTTCAAATGCGGAATACCCAAGAATCCAAGGAAATCTTTCTGATGTGGAAGATCAGCTTACGCCGCAACCACAGAGCATATAACTCAGTAACCTTGGCTCTGATACCAATTATTGTGGAAATTGGGTTAGTTTCCACCAAAGTGAATGATTGTGCCAAAAATTAAGACAAAGAAAAATTCTCAGGTAGTTGGTAGAGTCACAAATGGTCTCCCTTAAAAACCAACTTCCTTAGACTCTTAGAGTCTTGGTGACAGAATTTTTCTGAGATAATTTAAAGCACAATATATCACAAAGTAAATGACTCGACAATAGCTATTAAATAGTAATAAAAGGACCACTAGAATTTAACGAGGTTCAGCCAATTATGCTTACGTCCTCGGACACTACTAAAATAATATTCCACTATTTAAAAAAATTATTATAAAGTGAAATATTACAAGAGAGAGAAAAAAATACAACCAATCTTAGAAGTAGAGGGATTGGTGTTTTTGGGATGAATTGTTAAGAAGGGGATGAAGTTCTTTTATAGCTAATGCTATTGTGAAAAAATATTCTCTTTCCGATGTGGGATTGCCACATTTCAACAGTTACACCCTCAAATAGCATTAAACTAATTATACAAACGAATGTTACGAACTTTTTTTTTTCAAATCCGATTAAATAAAAAAAATTTAAATACTTTTTTTTTGCATAATGACTATTTTAAAATTCATATTAAAAAATTAAAAGAAAAAATTAAATAATTATTATATTACACTGAAATATTGTATAGAATTTCACAGTCTCAGAGTTTATAAATAATACCCCAAAAGGGAAAATGCAAACATTTTTAATACATGAAACTTAAAACCAATTACATCCTAATGTATCAGCCATCCAACGGTGTTTTGTCCTATAACTCTTCCGGTGGGCTCTCATCCTCTATTAGTGACTGTTTAGCCAGCTACAACCTACGTGTGAGTGTTGCAACTTGCATCTAATAGTATATATGTATATACATACAAACAACCATATAATACATTATGCATAGAGCTTTTATGTATACATATCATCATATATTTTTAAGACATTACCTGACAAGAATTCTAAAACATGCATTATCAACTATGTACATTCTATGTCCCCATACTCATATTCAAAGTATTTATTTTATAATTCTGGATAGTTGCTATCATCCTAAAATTTACATACGTTTTTTCTATATTAACAAACATTTATAACATTTGTTTCATGCCTTTATGTCTATATTCACATACATATATAGCAAGTTGGTTCACATAACAATATAATATATATTTACTACCATTTAAATATTTATTTTACCAATTCATATTCTTATCATCATGTTTTATATATAAACAATCATAGATAAAAAGTCCACATATCATATATATCAGTTCCATATGACAAAATTAGCAGCCAAAGCGTCATATTTTGTTTTCATTTGTATCTATGTAACTAGTTTTCTTTATCCTTTTTATTTTGTTTTGCTCAAAATTCTAAGTCGAACTATCCGAATGCAGGTTGTGGAACATAGGAGCTCTTAGAGTTTTAGCTGCCTTAACCATTAACTGTGAGTGCGCTCGTCCGAGATTTTCAAGTCAAATGCCCTCTTACCTAAATTTCAATCATTTTGTCTTTATAATATATCAATTATATGTAATTTAGAATCAAAGACGCTCTTACATGAGCTTCAACTATCTTGTCCTAATATAAAATCTTATAGTACCTAAACTCCCTCAATGACATGTCATCTATTTTATATCAAGTTATAAACTAGAGAAAATGGCATTTAAGAACATATCACTTTTCCTTCTTGTTTCTGTTATCAATTCCATTCTTTTAAGCATTTATCATTCATGCAATAACATCATTCATCACTTATTTAATTCAGTTCATTATAAACTCATAGCAATATGTCATTTCATACCAAGTCTATGATTTCATAAATACTCATAGTTTTATGCATTAAATATTTATATTATGTCCATAGTATATAATTAATCAAATACATCATACAATATTATAAAATAATTATGCATATTGTATATTTATAGTGCTATACGGACGTGAACCAAATCATAAATACTATCATGAACCAAAATGAGAATGATTTTGTCCAAGCTGGGCAAGTTTTGCATAAAGGTTTCATGGACATGAAACATGCTTGGATTAGATATTTATGGTTGTGACCAATGTGTCATAGGCATGAAATTCTAGGTTTTAAAATTGAAACCAAAGCCAAAACACAAAATGTCTTCAATTTCATATAATACATTTAAATATAAATAATGCCAAAATATCCTAAAATGTATTAACATTCATGCCTAACATTTATGACTACCTAACATATTATCATACCACATCAGTAGACAAACCAACATTTCAACTTGTCTAAGAATATATTATAGAATTAATATACATATGTACTAACCTTAAACCAATTATCATCCTTAAACTCTTCAAAATTCATCCTACCTTATTCTCTCCTCTTAAAGTTTGTTTATCTTTAATTTTACCATCTTCAAACCCACAAAAATATGAAAAAACATATCTTCTCAAGCTCAGGTCTTCCTCTTTTCTCTTAAGCTCACTTGTCTCAAGAACACTCTCCCTCTTTTTCTTCGATTTCATATTTTTTTCCATCTTTAACTATGAATCTTTGTGAAAATGGAAGGAGAGAAAGAAGAAAAAGGTGAAAGAGGAGATGGTGGCATGTTTGGAAGGATAAAGGGGTAGTGATGAGCATATAATGACAAAAAAAAGGCATAGGAGAAAGAAAAATATAGCTCTGACTCACTACTTTGTAGGCCATTGTTTACGAGTATGAAGCCTTCTTCATGAGTATAAATACCTCATGTCACAATCATAACAAACCTTTTACGAGAGTGACCCTGAACCATGATATTCACATACGTGAATGCCCCTCAAAATGTACTATTTTGTAACATAATATTTTCACGGGCATAAATAACCATTCACATGCTTGAAAGAACCCTTTTTTCACCTTTTTTTTTAATCGTTTTAAACCTTAATCTATCCACTCTCTTTCTTTAATTACCAACATATCTTAAATATTATAATTACCAACCGTTATATACCATGTTATTATTCATTTTCATATTTGCTTGTGACTTAGTCCATCAAATTGGGATTTTGCACAATAAGATTAATAATAAAATACGTCAAAGTCCGAACATTAATTGCAATTTGTAGAAGTTAATGTGTCTTTTTGGCATTTTTTTATCATTTATATTTTAGGGATGGTGAAGACCGTTTATTTATATATATATAAGTCAAAAACTGAATTATAATCGAAAATTGTAAAATCTAAATATTAATTATTGATTTTAGTTAAATTATTTGTTTATTTGATTTTGACTCAATTTTTTATTTTTTTTTTCTTTTGAACCCTATTTACGTTGTTGAAACATATATATCAATGGACAATAAATGTTCAGAAAGAAAAATCTTGATGAAGCTTTTATGAATGTTGATGATTAATCCTAAATAGGCAGGAAATGGGCATATTGTCCCTTGTGAAATTATAAGGCAGTAGGGGTCAGCATTCAGTTGGTTTGGTTCAGAACCAAACTAAATTTATAAAAATCGAACCAAACTAATACTTATTTATAAAAACTGAAACGAACTTAATAACATTTAGAATCGAACCAAAGTTTTATTAATTAATTAATTAAATTTATATAAATTATAATTATTATATTTTATCAGTTAAAATATATTAGAACCAAACGCTGATAAATTAAAACCAATTATCATAATTTTATCAATTAGAATATATAAAAGTTAGGATCAAGTAATGTGATTTTATAAAATTACTACAAATTAAGATAAAATAATATAAATTATGACAAATTAACATAACCATTACTTCATCGACTACGACTTTATAAAATTACTTTGAATTAAGATAAAATAATATAAATTATGATAAATTGACATAAATGGTACTTCATCGACTACCATAATTATCATAAATTAAATTGAATTAAATTATAAATTAAAATCAATTATTATAACTTTATTAATTACTCTAAATTAAAAATAAATTTTTATAATTCATGACTTTATCTCATTATAAATAAAAATAAACTATTATAAATTATAATTTTTTATCTAAAAATTAGAATAAATTATTAAAACAATATATAACATATATTTATATATAAATTTCGGTCGGTTCAGTTTAATCGGTTTTTGAACATTTAAAACCGAACTGAACAAATTGAATTTTCAATAGACAACCGAACCGATTAAACTGAAAACCGAATTAGATTCAGTTGAATTTTCAAATTTGGTTCGGTTTTGCATGCAACTACAATGCAGTACAAGTACGGCCGACTCCTAAAGATGATTTAATGAAATGTCATTCGTAAGCAATAAATCCACAAGACAACCCTAAGCAAATATTAAAATATCCGAAAAATCTCAACGTTAGTGTTGTAAATAACTCTGTCCAATTCGGTGATTCCGACTGAACCATGAAGGGTAATACGGGAAATTTCTTTTTTTGATTTTGAAGTTTCAAATTTAAACTCTGTCGTTGCTAATAAAAATTTCGTCTTCTTCGACCTAGAAAAATAACAAGATTTAAAAAAAAAGTGGGTTTTGTTTTGTTTTGGTTCTTGCACTGAAAAAAAAATAAAGAAAATTGGACCCAACTCCAAGTTTCAGACAAGTATATGGAGAGAGAGCAAAAGGCTGATCTGATTTTTGTGCAGGCAATAAAGTGAAAAATTCTAAGCTTATATTTGGATTTTTTAGTCTTTTAATTATGTTAGTGTGTGTCCTTTACCAATTCTACTTTGCCAAATTTCTACTTAAAAAGAGTTTTAGTTCTCTTAGCCTGTCCTTTATTACATTTGCCATTTTCTTCTTGGCCTTGCTCACCCACCCTTTGGCTATTTTCCTCTTGCCCTTTTCCTCTCCACTCTCTTTTAATGAGTGCATATATTAAAATTTTGTAAGGTCAACAATGTGATACTCCTGCACCAAAGAAATCAACACTTTGCATTTGTATATTGTAAGTATTTGAGTATTTCATGATTATTTTCTGTGAAACACCATCATGACTATAGTCTATGATTGAAAGTGACACCGATTACTTTCTTAATTAAGTGAGAGCCTGTGTTTACTCTGTGATTAAGAAAATTATTGAATGAATTAGCAGACTTGAGTACTTATTTTACAATTTTAGAAATTATAAATTCAAATATTAACAGAGCCATCCATTTAAAAAAAATTATACATTGAATTGCTATAATATATAATGTTTTGGCTGGGTAGGTTATTGCCAAGTTGAGCATATGGCTCAATGTTTTGGAATATAAATTTAATTTGCTATTAAAAAAATAATAAATGTTAAAGTATAATCACTTAAAAAATTATTATTAAATATTACAATTTGATTGGTGGTGAATATTTATTAATTTTTTCTCTTAAAAATACTCATTAATTAATCGAATAATGAATATTTGGATAGTCAGGGCTCAGATCTTTAGCATTAGCATTGCTATAGAAAAATAGTAAAATTAGATGATTGAAGAAGACCCCACACCCAACATTGGTTTGGATTGATGCTACTCTCTATACTGCACAATCGGTGTGGCCATTCATGTGGTCTTGTCAACCATGTTGTCTGTGCAGGAGCACGTGAAGGATGACCTGAAAATCCTGTTATTTTCTGATTCTTTGCTTATTAGTATTGTTATTGATCAATTTATGTTTGATTGCTAATATAATTTTGTTCAATTCCAGAAAAACAATTGGTTTACTGTTTCTGTTTGTTATTTTTGTAATTTCCACTCAAGAGCTTGCTCCTCCCCAGTCCTTGTGACAGCCTGTTCTTGAAATTTTATACCTTTTATAGAGAGGGAAAGAAAACCATTTGCTTCAAAAAGAGGTAACCAGACTTGGTAGGCCCAATTGCCTAATCTATCTATCTTTGCATAGGTACAATAATTTAATTCTCAAATTGTTTTTGATGTGTGGAAGACATAATTTTACACTTGTTTTGTACAAATTTGAAGTGCTTAGTTGAGTTGTTGACAGCTCCAATGCCAGAACTAGAAGTTTGCACCCATAACTAGTTCATCCTGTGAGCATGCTTGGCATCTACCAGAGAACGTGAAAAGAATTCTTTAATTTGACTAGTACTAGAGATGGTTATCCTCGGTAATGTGGACTTTCACTTGCCAGTCATCTCTGTCTTTTCTCATTTTTTTCGCTTGATGAGGATATTCTGTCTTCAGCAGGATTTCTGCATTCTAATTCTTGGCCATTCACACGAAGAGAGGAGAAACAAGCAGAAAACATTTTACCACACTTAAGGTTTGATTTTTTACCTTCCTATGGATTTTTTTTATCTCATTATTGCTTTCAAAAGATTAATTGCATACATAAATATTTAATGCACTATATTTCACTCCATAACCACAATGCATATCAGTACATCAACATAGAGTACAATCACCAAGCAAAACTTAGCTATCTGGGCATCGAAGATGATTTCTATGCATACCCAGTCATCCCAACATTTGAACTTGTACGATTTGCCTTTTGCGCTGCCTGAGGAGCCGTAGCCTTTGAGAAATACATGTAGAAGTATACATCAAGAATCATCGTTGCAACCACAAACACTGCTCCGGCAATGAAAACACCTTTCCGCAATGATTCACATGAGAAATTCTGAGCATATATCATTCCCCGATACCTGGTGTGGTATGCATTTTTTGTCGCTCCAGCAAGTAGACATGCTTCTGCAACCAGAAAGGTCAACCTGCATATGCATAAGATGAGAAAGGTTTGAAAGAGTGGACGAGGTGAAAAAGTTATAGAATCGGCCATACTTCATTCCAGCACAAACGTAAATCAAAGATTATATCAAGATTAATTCCAATTATTGACCACCTGCCGATTGAAATTCTATCATATGAATAAGAGCAAGTTGCTATAGATCTCCACCCAGACGTGGCTTATTGTCATTAGCAACATAGTTTATTTGACCATTTTGCTTATTTGTGGATCCAAAAAGGGAAATTACACACGAATGCAAATAACATTTCAGCATGGGAAAACAGATGCCTTTACAAGTCAAAGTGGGAGAGAATCTTAAACTCACAAGAAAGAAAAAAGAATCACCCTGTTTGCATATTTTAATAAGAGATCAATGGAAAGATTGAGGTTCTGGTTGATTGTTAAGGGTTCATGAGCATCATTAATGTGTTTATCTCATCAGATAGGATTCCCTGGTTGAAATGTGATGCAACATTATATGCGAAAATTCTCACCATGATGAGACAAAATAGATGATGGACCAAGCTCTATTTCCACCTGGAGCTAATGGCCTTCCAAAACACATGCACTTTGTCACACCCATCAGTAGTGACTCGCTTGAAAGGAGAAATAAAAAGGCTCCTACTCCATAACCAGTTGCAACATCGGAGTTGTAAACACAGTATGTAGCATTTGTTGCATCTCTCTCGATATGGCCCTGTCATGCAGAAAAGAAACGAATCCAGCTACTCGACACACAAAAAAAAGCATCCATGATGGATTGCCAATGTCTAATTTGAAATGAAGTTTCAGACTATCCACGCCAAATATAGATCAACATGTATTGACCTTTCTTCAACACATTTTGATTGACAATGAAGCATAAATGTAAATCCATGTCTGCAGGCCCCTCCTACACTTCCTTCTTTCATTGTTCTATCAGGCTCCATTTGGATAGATGATGATTTGAAATGAAGTGTCATTTTGAATTTGACATTATGTTTATGTTTGGTGATTTTTCACGCAATGAAGCACAAACCCAATCAACCTTCATTTCAAATACACACCAATCCAAACAGATTCTCAAGGTTTTTCACATGCTTGCACAGAAATATCCAACAATCTCTATTTCCCACCAAATAAAAGTGCAGCTAGCGTATTAACTTAAGGGTCCCAACATATCTTTTAAGACACTACTTGAAGCAAAAGCAGCAAATTCGGAGACCCAATTTCATATTGTCCTACAAAAAGAAAGAATTATGTATTAAGTTGTAACGATAAATTTTTAAATTTCAAAAATATTTTTTCAAAAATTTGAAGGTTTTAGGGGAGTAACATGATCTCGTTTTTGTTAGTGTCATAAGAATACACACCAACAGAGCTCTGTTTTTCTTTCATTTTCCCTTATCAGTCTATTTTTTAAGGGAAAACTTCTCAAGTGTTTGTAAGAAATGTAAAGTAATAACAATGCAACAACCTGCCTTGCTAAGAAGCAACAACATCAAGGTCCAACAACGAGTGAATTTTATGATTTTGAACTTATAGTGTACTCCAGGCAAGACTTTAAGCCTTATTACCACCATTGAAAGAAGTCTTGGGAATCACTAGAAATGGGTAACCGTATGGCCAGTATGCAACACCACAAGGCACAAGCTGTGATGTAGCAAGTCTAGTAGGCACCTATTAATTTGAAACAATAATGACCTAAGGACCTAAGGCATAGCACATTCATCAACGATCAATGAGCTTTGAATACTCGCAATTTACCTGATCATATCTGAAAGGAGTTATAGGTAAAAGCCTAACAACAACAAATTTGTTCACAGTCTAGTTGGTGGCAATTTAATATATTGTCTACAAACAACTTTTGCTCAGCTAAGCCTTTTACAGCTAATTCTTTATGAATAATCCTTCACATTCTCAACACCTCACACAACTACTTCACGGAAATTCCCAACCAATTCAATTACATATTGAGATACTACTTATCCATTTGAAATCCATGCCCAAATATTATTTTAGTTCTTTAAGAAAAAAGGAAAACTGGTCGATGAATATGTCCTTATCAAAGAGAAAAAGAAGCAGTAATATGAACCTTTACAAACTCATGAAAGAAAAGGAAATCATCAGAACACTGAACACCATAATGATGCCTAAACTTACAGAACATGGCATTCCTTAAAAAGGTCTAATTGTATCCCATGTCTTGACAAAATTATTCATTATTGTAACTAAAAATTCAAAATTGGCACACATTTAACATTGAAGCAAAGTTCAGAATTTGATAGAAGTTATGTACTTTCAAATGGTCTCCTCAACATTGAGGCCTTGTTACAGTTATTAGACTACCTTTACGCAGGTTGCAAACCACCACGCTTCTAACATTCAGCAGTTCACTAATGCTGTTTGCAAGGACAAATATACAAACAATTACAGGTGTGCATATTAGGTTTTTTTCTTTTCTCTTTTTTTTTTTTTGTGATTGGGATTTGAACTCGCAATCACAAAGTCCAAGATATAACTTTTGTACCACTGAGATAAAATTCATTGGTTGCACATAGTTCCTTGTACCACTAAGTCAAAATTCATCGGTCAAAGCTTGGTTTGTATATAAACAAGTCATTGGCATTGGAATATGCCAACCACACTCCATTATGACAAACCTTACTTTATGGTAAACCTTACTCTACCAAAATTTTGATTGTTTCACAGAAAATAACTTGTTTTTGGAAAGTATTTCTTAGAAAATTATATATTCTGCATTATTTGTTATACTACAAAAAAGTTACAAGGAAATTATTTTCCTTGGAACACAATAAAAAAGATACTTTCTTTTCTAAAAAAGATATTTATATGCATATCTCATATAAATTTCATATTTTTACTTATAATTGAATATAAGAGAAAATTACAGAAATACTATGTGAAATTTTTCCAACGAAAGTAGTTCCAGCTGTAATGGACGATTGTCAAAATACCAATTGGTATATACTAACATAAATTTTTATAAGTTTGGTCCATTTTATTTCAAGTCTGTAAATATCTGGAAATTTTGACTTCACCTTTTGAAAAGAGGAAGCACTTATCCCTGAAAATGGCTTCCGTTTTCCCTTTGATCAGGAAAATGTTTTCCATTGACCAACTTTTTTATGTTAACCAAATGCTTGAAAATGCAAAATAAATTTTCCCGAAAAATGTTTTCTGCTAAACAAACAGAACCTAAACCTTTCAACATAATCCTTCTCACAATCCCACACCAAAATTCTATAGAAAATACACATTTTCCCCCAAAAAAAACCCCACATTGCATTACAGTCCCTCAAAGGAACACAAACTGTGTACATGGCAACAGAACGTAATCCTCGAATTATTGCTTGTTGTCTTGACATTCATCCATTACACTTGTCATAGCCACAGATACTTTATGGGCAAAAAACAAGCTGGCATGTTATGTATTTAACTCAAAAATTCTGAAACTTACCCCAAACATTCACACCTTCTAATGAATCATCAGGACAAGGCAATCGAAAGTCCAAATTTACCATATTCTCTCAATTCAAAACCAATAAGAAACGAAAGTACAAGGATAAATCTGATGATTAAAAAAAACTAATCTAAACTTATACAGTTGAACAAAACTTCGATACAGAAAACTTTTAAACCTCAACGTTAGAACAAAAAGTCCAACACGAAAATCATTAATTGATTGTTAAAGACACAGATCTCAAATTTAAGCCATTCTTAGAAGCCCTCAAATAGCAAATCTCCGCGAAGCTGTAAGCATCTAATGCAAGAAACAGAGTTCCTAAGCTAAAACAGAGAGAGAATATTAAAACAAGGAAAATGAGAAAAAGGAAGATAGAAAGGCGTACGACGCTTCTTCGTCTCTCGGCCGCAATGGCGAATCCAAAGGCAACGAGGCTGAGTGCCACCACCAGAAGTTGGACAAGAGTCGAGCCCTTCCCTTCTCCCATTTGAGTACCTCCTCTCCTCTTTCAGTTTTTGCTATAGAGAGAGAAGATAATGGGGAAGCTGTTTTAAGCTGTGTTTTGCTGCTGACTGAGAAGTGGAACAAAAGTAAATAGTTAAAGCTCTTGCTTTGTACGCAGTGGAGAGAAAGTGGCGTATAAAGGAGTGATATTTCTTAGATCCACGCTATCCTTGAAGATTTAGCTTCACGTGCCCCTCAGAAAGAATCATGCGGTCCAATAGAGATAGAGCGTGTTTGCACGCGAATCTTCAATCTGTGGGTAATAAGAGGCTAGGAGTTAGGAAGAGGATAAAAGGATCGTATGTGCCGCTGATTATAGTGTGAATTCTATATCCAAGTAAAAATAGGTTTATTGTTTTTTGTTTGTAATTTATATAATACGGGCGGCGGGATTCAGATTGCAAACGAGCAGGCAAACTCGCGCTGCTCTGCGATTTCTAATAAATAGACAATAAACATATAAAATATAATATTTTAAATATAAATATTTACTGTAAATATTTACAATAATTGTCTATTATATTAAAACAAAATAATTTTATTTTTATATAAAAATACAGTTTATCATCATTACATTTATTTTATTAAAACATATAAAGATATAAGTAATATAGGAAATATATATATATATATATATATATATAAGATAAATAGTTTTGGTATCAAATTAATTACAAAACATAACAAAATAAATGTATATCATATAAAAAATGAAAATTTTTAAATAGTTTAAAATGAAGCTATCCTCTTCCATATCATAATTCACTATATTTTTTTATTATATATCTTTTTTCCATTTATATACAGTAGTACAAGACTTAATCTAATATTTTGAACTAATTATTTAAAGTATTAATATACAAACAATCTTATTTATATTATTATAATAAATAGATAATTATTATAAATATTTTGATATGTATAAATATTATCACAAAAATAGTACATAGTAATATGTCGAATATATAGTTATCTCTATAATACTATATTTCAATCTTGCTACATTTATTTATTTTTTTAATGTAAATAATATAAAATATTGAAAACTTCATCATTGCGCAGATTTCCCTCCTTGTTTTTATACTAATACGAATATATTATATACTATT
The DNA here is from genome assembly GCA_023653625.1 of Triadica sebifera. NCBI lineage: Eukaryota > Viridiplantae > Streptophyta > Magnoliopsida > Malpighiales > Euphorbiaceae > Triadica > Triadica sebifera. Next base: position 21,553,145 of record CM042903.1, on the reverse strand, counting down.
ATAGACTACAGATATAGTAATTAGTTAAATAAATCCATACCATGCAATGATGCGATAGTTAAATGTGCCTTTCTATTATCAAATGTATATCATGTAATTCATTAACTATGATCAAGTTAATAACTTAAATTGTAGGTTAATATTATACAATCGATTTAATGATATTGATTTGGTTATTAAAATTATGAGATTTCGAGTTTATTTAATAGTTGATGTTAGTCCCCTTTCTCTTTTCATTTTCCTTTTTGAGCTATCTTTTTTTGGTTATATTTGTACAATTTAGTCTAATTATTGTTTTTATATTTTTTTAGTAGTGGTTTGGCTCTTACTGGTGCTCTTGGTATGTGATGTATGGACGAGAACCATACATGAAAAAAATGAATTACAATCTTTTGTCAATGAGAATGAGCAATCTTATATCATTGAAATTGATCTAAAAGGAGTTTAAAAGTTTTTTCATATAATCCAATTCAATGTGGGGCGTGTTCCAAGTCATAGAAGGTAGCATTGGAGCATTGGTTGCTATATTAGGCCAAAAATCCACAATCAATCTTATGGGTTAATACTACATAAAAGAAAACCTAAAATGAAGATCAATGGAGTCTTTCATGAAAATTGAATTCAAATGGGCTAAACAAGATAAAGTCCATAAACCTTGAAGTTTACAAGTCATGTGCAAATCATGTGCTAAGAGTCATGTGTCAAACCTGTGCAAGACATGTGTCATCCATGTGCAAGACATCATGTGCCAACCATGTGCTCAAGATCATGTGTTAAGCATATGTCTACTTATGTGATTTGTGTTTAACTTATAATTGGACTTAATTATGTATGTGAGTTGTCTATTTTAATTACCTTAGGTTTTAATTAGTGATAGACATGTGGGCCAAAGAAATAAAGACTAACCCATCACTTGTATTATTTTAAAAGGATTTAATTAGTATCCTAATTCAAATAGGACTCTACCTTTTTTAGAATATGGGTTAGATTATGACTGTACTTTTAGAAGTTGAGTTAGAATAGGATTTAATTATCCTTTACCATAAAAGATTCAAAGACTTAGGGCTATAAATACTCATTTAGACTTCTTTTACAAGATATCAATGAATAAAAATGAATTTGAGTGTTTTTCTTTAAAGTGAGACAAATTTGCATCTCTTTATTACCTTTAGGAATTAATTATTTATCAAGTAATATTGCTTGTGGCGTGACTATTCTTAATAATCCTTATAATTTTGGTTCTTTGCTACATTAGTTAGCTTTGAGTCAGATTCAATTTATGATCACCATAGTTTAAGGTTTGTTTACCTTGTCATGTTGAGAGATTTCAAGGCACGACCTTTGGAGTTCTGCATCAATTTGGTATCAGAGCTTTTGGTTTGGTAATCATTATCTATACTTTAAAATTGCTTTTTAGTTGTTAACTTAGTTAGATTTAAATTATGCCATTAGAGGTACTTTAGGAAAAAAAAATTCTTCCATAAATAGTAAAATTGCAAGCTTGGATTTCTTTTCAATTCTTTTATATGTTTGAGGTTTATTAAGCATTAGTTTAGTGTTATTTGATTAAAAAAATCAGAATTTCGAATTTAGTACCAAAATTGTGAAATTGTGCTATTTTGAGCTTTAAGTTAAAATCTTGTGATTATTGATTGCTGGAATTGTTTGGTATCATCATAAATTATTGCAATCCAACTTAAATAATTGGTTTTGAGGTTGAAAAGTACAACTTTTGAATTCAGATACCTTAGTGATCATATTGAATATTGATTTGATCTTGAGGAATTGAGCTTATCTATTAAATATACCTTGACTTCTTGCTAGTTGGTGATAAATTAAGGTTGAATACGGTTTTAATTAAGGGATAATCGGCTACTTACTAGGAGAAAATCGATTCTGAATTTTATTCAATATTGTCTAATTATTTGTGCTCTTGAGTTTCATTCTTTTAATTCTGTCCTTTTGGCTTCTATTTACATTGGTTAAGTCTAATTTGCATCCTTAGACTGAAAATTAATTAAAATTAGTAGCATACACATCTTTGCATCCGTGTATAGCTTTATATGTATTAATTTATTTTTCACATCAATTTGCTTTTAAACTTTGTTGCATTCATTCTTGTTAGGGTTCATTGTTAATTCTTCGCATAGATCACTTGCATATTGTTTGATTTTATTTACGGTTCTTACTTGTAATTTTGAGATTTGAATTTTGAGTAGTAAAAGGCGAGAGTGGTGAGCTTAAAAGAGGGTAAAAACCATTATTTTTGTGAAACATGAGTGGTATATAGTCAGTTTTGAGATAAACATGTGAGAAAGTGATTGTGAGGTCATTTTACTTCATTGTTACTTTCTTGAAATACTAACCATGCCAAAGGAAAGCACAAGAGAAAGTAGTGGACATGAGGAACATGGTGATTATGTGCCAACGAATGTTGTTCAATCTTACATTCAAATATTGGAGGTAAAAATTGAAAAAAATTATAGACAAGATAGAGAGACAAAATCAGAAAATTGAAGATTTGAGGCAGCAAAACATCTCTGACACAAGAAGATCAAGAGTGTCTTGGCCTCAAGCCATTGGGAGGTTACAATCTCAAGAAGAAAAAGACTATTTTGAACATTATGACAATGATAGATAAAGAAGAGAAAGAAAGAAAGACAAAACATATTCGATGAGTGCATTTCAAAAAGAAATGGACAAGATGCGTGCTAGGATTGATAGGTGGGGGCATGAAGAGAAAGAAAATGAAATGAAGAATCCTTATCCAATAAGGTGTGAAATTCAAAATTCAAATTTTCATTATGAATTTGATTTTGTTCCTAAGTGTAAAATGGTGAATGATGGTAAGAGTCAAAATCATGAGGATATTAATGATGCTCATACTAGTGAAGTTGAAATTGTAGTAATAGTATTGATTATATTTCACTAGAAGAAGATAATTGTGTTAGTGTTATTGAGAGCATTGCAATTGAAAGTGAAAACATCATTCAAGATGAATTTGTAGCTAATGATAGTGAATACATAGAGGTGAGTGATGAACACAAATTGGATGAGCTTGATGGAGTAAATGTGAGTGAGATTGGGATGAAAGAAATGGTTGTTTATGGAGAAGCTAAAGAGATAATTGAGAGAGATGAGGTTTTGAGGGATAAAAGTGATAATAGTAATGAAAAAAGAGAGAAAATAGTGAATGTGTGTGAAAAAGAGAAAGAGGTGAAAAGTGAATATTTACTAACAATTTTAATTATCTTTGCATTGTGTTGTGCATTTTTCTTTTGATATAGGCAAAGATTCGAGGACAAATCTTCTTGAGGAAATGGAGAATGATGTATGCACAAGAACCATACATGAAGGAAATGAATTACAATCTTTTGTCAATGGGGATGAGCAATCTTATATAATTGAAATAGACCTAAAAGGAGTTCAAAAGTCTTTTCATATAATTCAATTCAATGTGGGGCATGTTCCAAATCATAGAAGGCAGCATTGGAGCATTGGTTGTTATATTAGGCAAAAAATCCACAATCAAGCTTATGGGTTAATACTACAGAAAAGGAAGCCTAAAGCGAAGATCAAGGGAGTCTTTTCATGAAGATTGAATTCAAATGGGCTAAACAAAACAAAGTCCATAAACCTTGAAAATTACAAGTCATATGCAAATCATGTGTCAAACCTCTGCAAGACATGTGTCATCCATGTGCAAGACATCATATGTCAACCATGTGGTCAAGATCATATGCCAACCAAGTGCCCAAGATCATGTGTCAAGCATATGTCTACTTATGTGATTTGGATTTAACTTATAATTGAGTTTAATTATGTATGTGGGTTGTCTATTTTAATTACCTTAAATTTTAATTAGTAATAGACATGTGGGCCAAAGAAATAAAGCTCAACTCACCATTTGTATTATTTTAAAAGGATTTAATTAGTATTCTAATTCAAGTAGAACTCTAACTTTTTTAGAATATGGATTATATTATGACTGTACTTTTAAGAGTTGAGTTAGAATAGGATTTAGTTATCCTTTACCATAAAAAATTCAAAAATTTAGGGCTATAAATACTTATCTATGCTTCTTTTACAAGATATCAATGAATAAAAACTAATTTGAGTGTTTTTTCTTTAATGTGAGTCATATTTGCATCTCTTTATTACCTTTAGGAATTAGTTATTTATCAAGTAATATAGCTTGTGGCATGACTATTTTTAATAATCTTTATAATTTTGGTTTTTTGCTACATTAGTTAGCTTTGGGTCAGATTCAATTTATGATCACCATAGTTTAAGATTTGTTTATCTTGTCATGTTGAGGGGTTTCAATGCACGATTTTTGGGGTTCCGCATCAGTATGTTCTGATCTTGATCTTCTTGTTGATAATACCTAAGTTTTATTATGTTGTCAAAAGTCTTTTTGTTTTTATTCTTGGTTTTTCTTGAGTTATTCTTATAATAATTTATACAATACATTTAATTTGTATAAGGATATTATTTTTTTTTTGAAATTCTCTGTTTTGATTTGGTCTTATTTGCTTTTTCTTTTTTTCTTTGGTTTCATATGCTATTTCTTTTTTTTTTCCTCGGCATGTAGTGAGGTAGAGAGAAAGGCAATAAGAAGGAAGCTGGAAACATGCTGTTTAGTGGAATGAGGTATAGTTGACTCGAAGAAGAAAGATGAACAAAAAGTTAGAACATTATTTTTTTAAAAACATTGGAGAACGATGTCGTTTAGCTGGTGGATTATATTATTTTGGACATTGTATTGTACTAACTACTAAGTTTCACATACTTTGCTTTTATTAATATAATGAAATTCATTTCGTGATCTTATGCACTGCTAAGTATGATTTTCATTGTTATTTGAAGTATTATATATAATATCATTTTATTAAGGATTCATATTTTCCAATTTTATAAACAATCCAATTTATTTTAAAAATGAAGTGAAGTTATCAATGTAGAAATCATATTCCCAATCGCAATCTTTTTATTAGAAAATTATAATTTCAAAATGAGTAGAATTTTAAATATTTTCGGAGCAAATTAAAAAAAGAAAAAAAGAAATCATCAACTTTAACATGAAGTAGTTGTTACTATTATGAAAATAATAATAATAATAAAAACGAACTAACTCATTAGACACGAATATCGTGCAGCCCTATTCGAATAGGTTTAAAAAATTAACAAAATTGGGCTTATTATCACCAAATTTTGATCCACGCAATGTCAATTCATATTAATGAATCGTATTCACATAATGTTTTAATATATCCAGTGGCGGATTCAGCAATTCAATTTAGGAGGACAAAGTTTTAATTTTATTTTGTCAAATTCGCAAACATATGCTAGAAAAAAATCTATATAATAAATCTATTAATTATAAAGTTTATAATATCTAATTTTAGAAATTGCATTAGTCGATAAATTTACAAACATACGATATAACAAAACTATATAATAAATCTACTAATTATAAAGTTTATAATATCTATCCTTAGGAATTGCATTAGTCATCAACAATCAAAATTTTGACAAAATATTTTTTTTAGCATAATTAACTTCAAAAGTGGCTAATGTGATCATCTTCTACCTACATAAAAAAAATCAGTTAAATATATGTAGCCAATTTTATATACAACTACAATTAGATTGAAAAAATAATTAAAAAAAATACTCACCTATTTTGATAATTGAGTCATCTTAAATTGCAACTTTTTTTATTGCATATCACTAAAATTATCAATGATTGAATTAAAATACTTATTCTATTTCTTGCATATTTGACATAATCCAAAAAAAAAACCATTTAAAAGAAAACAAAAAAATTAAAAAAATCCTCAAATTGCAAAATTAAGAAAACAAAATTATTACTAATCAAATACAATACAATAGCTAACCATGTGATTCGTTAACCAATAAACTAAACAAGATAATACTATTTTTTTTTACAAGAGAAACAAATTGAGAAAAAACTAAAAGAAAAAAGTTAAAATAATACCTTTTAACCTTTGTCAATTAAATCATCTTCCACTTCTTCTTTTTTTTCAACCAAATAATTTGATTAATATTTGTCTTTTTTTTTATGGTTGCTTTTTTTTTAACTTAAAATCATGTGTTGTTGAAGAAGTGCTGCTGAAAAAGATGAATATTTTTAATTGTTCTTTCAAGAAAGCTTCCTAAAGAAGCTATAAGAATATTGAATAAAAAAAATAAAAACTAAAAGTCACGTGAATTAAAAAAATATATTTATAATAGGTAGAGTTGGGGGATAAAAATAGAAATATGTTAATATTATTTTTTTAAAAAAAATTAGGGGTGGCTGTAGCCCCCACATGCCACCCCCTATATCCGCCTCTGAATATATCCATAATACGATAATAATATATCTAAATACGATACGATAAATAATTGTATCTAAAATATAAATATAGTAAATGGGTTAACATGACAACACATTTAATACAATTAATTTATAAATCGAATTGAATTAATATAACATAATTTATATGAGTTATAAACATGTTAGTTAAACGTGTTAATCAAACATGACACGTTTAACATGATTAATTTATATATTAATTGAATTAGTATAACATAATTTAGTTGTTATATATATGATTTATAAATGTGCCGAGTTAAATGTGTTAATCTTATACTATAAGAATTATTAAAAATTTAAATATGTTTTTTCTTGTTGACATGTGAACTTGCGATATGATACAGTAATTTTTATATATTTATCAGTTGATACAATTATAACACGAACACTATAAAATATAATTTTAATTTACAAATTTCATATTGGGGTTATGTCGTGTTCATTATTGTCACCCCTACTAACAAAGATAGATGACATTGTATTATTATGGTAACAGTAATTTATAAACAAAGTAAAATGTGTTAATCCAATATAATACAATATGTTTAACACAATTAATATATGAATTAAATTAAATTAAATTAGTATAACAAAATCTAATTATTGTGTATATAATTTACAAATATATTGAGTTGAAATATTAACCCGACATAATATGAATTATTAACAGATTAAATATATTTTTTTCATATTTATAAATCAATTTGTAGACAATAATTTTTATATTTTATTAGATATAAATACTATAAATCTCAAACTTTGCTAATTTGGTGTTGGATTTTTATTGAATTATTGTATGGTGTTCGTTATTGTCAGCTTGCTGACAAAAGGTAAATGACATTGTACTATGACTGTAACAGTAATTAATGAACATCTTTAATATATATAACGAGTGAGCAACCTTAGTTTTGCATCAGGAAGAATGATATATAATTATTAGCAATAATTATTAAATTAATATGTTATAAATAATATATATATATATATAGTAAATATGATATTTATTAAACATATGAAAAGTGCAAAATACTTAACACAAATTTACACCATTTAGAGTAATAATTAATATAAAGCAAGAGAAAACAGAAAAATATGTCTTGTTAGTTTTTCCATTACTCATTATTGCTAATATAATTTCAAAAAATCAAAAGAAATAGTTGATTATAAAGAAAATGTTTACCAAGTTCAACTATTCAAAACTTATTTAACATCACTATTATAGTCTTCCAAACCATTTGAAGAATTAAATTTCATCAAAATCACAAAATGCATTATATTGCCATGAGACTCAGCACAAATCATGTCTTCTTTGGCCTAAGAGTTCCCACAGAAAAAATAATGGTAGTTACTATATATATATATATATATATATATATATATATATATATATATATATATATATATATATATATATATATATATATATATATAAAGTATGAGCTGTTTATCAGTCAAATCAATGACAATTGCTATATAAATAAAGTAATTTTAACTTTATAAAAATGACAATTTTTCATTGGCTTGATTGATCAATTAATTTATTACCATTCTTTAAATAAGAAAAATCCATAAAAATATGACAATACAGACCATATCAACCATACCATAGTGAGGAGATTTGCTAATTTATGAGAGATTGGCTCTAGTTGGTTGTATTGACGAAGGATCCAAGAGCTTTTAGGGTTGTAACTTTCAATTTATGTTTATGATAAATTGTTGTTGCAAGTGCTCTCACATATGGTCCCATCCAGAATATCCATTGTTCACCTCCACAATCAACAATAGGGAGATCATGTCTGGTCATCCCAGACTTTATCTTTGTTATATATACCAGCAACCCTAAAACTACACATTGGGTTGATTCTTGTCCCTATTATGGGGATGGTAGCAAGATGCACTATAAATACTGCAAACCCAATTGACATTAGAGCCAAAATCTATAAGATCAATCCAAACTTAATGTTAGTTTCAAATATAATTACAAATATTAACTAAATTAGAAAAAAAATCTTATCCACACCATGTATTGTTCAAATTAATAATACAAATAACTTTTTTGATATAAAAATAAGTTATTAACTCAGCCACCAACACTACAAATCCAATTCCACACTTCATACTAATGAATATTAAAAATATTTTTTTTTTGTGTTAATCACTAACACGATCTCCTCCTTTTCCCTTGGTTAAACCCAACCAAAACAATGGTAAACCTCATCATATCCAATTGCTTACCCTCTGTGCTTCAACCATGAATTACTGCCTACAAACTCGTTCTCAATCCCTTCACTTGCAATCAGGTCACCTCCCATCATCAATGAACCATGCCTCACAACTCACATAATCCATCATCAACATCATCTCCAATCCAAGCAAATCTAGAATAGATTGATAGTACCCATCAACAACTATAATAATAAAAAAAAATTAACAAATTTGCAAGTAATGAAAATCGAGAAACCAAAATTTTCAAAAATAAAAAATTTACTCATATTTAAAGAAAAAGAAGAAGAAGAAGAAATGGATAAATATCTGAGATCAAGAACAATTAATTAAAAAATTAAAAAATTTGCAAGCAATCAAAATCTCCAAAATCCAAAAATTTACTCATATTTAAAAAAGAAGAAAAAGAGATTAATACCTGAGAGTCTAGAATAAAGGTAACAATTCATATTTATGATGAATAACGGCCTATAAGAAGAAGAAATAGAATGATCCATACCTGTTGTCGTAGAGGAAGGTAAGAGAAGAAATAATAAAGATGCAGATTTATAATGAATAACGACCCAGAAGAAGAAGAAATGGTGGATCTACATCTACTGCCGCAGAGGAAGGCAAGAGAAGAGAAACAGAGATGCGCTTTTTGCAGAGAAAGACAAGAGAAAAGATAACAGAGATGCGCCTTTTTCAAAATTTCTGTATAAAATGGGATATATAAAACGGTGTCATTTTGTTGAATGGTCTTTTTGGAAGTGCACTGTTGATAGAACAGTGCTTCTTGTTATGGAGTTTATATATATGTAATAAATAATTTGGCCTTTTTCGGGCAAAGGGCTGACCAAATGGGAATGAATATTTTTTTTTAAATTTATTTATTTATTTAACCGTTAGATAAATTCGCTTTTTATTGTTGTATAGAATAGAAAAAATTAATTAATATAATTATATTATAGTTTGTTTAATATATCTCCATATTAATTGATAATATATTAAAAATTAAAGAAATAATATATTGATAGCAAGTCACATTAAGAGCATGAAAAAAATTTAACATAGAAAACATTTTTAATAAAAAAGATATATAATTAATATAAAATAAATGAAAAAAATAAATATATTTTTACAAAGTCAAATCATCAAGTCAAAACTCAAAAGTTAATTGGTAGGAATATTTTTTAGAAAACTAATAAAAGTGTCAATTATATCTACTGAAAAAAATTATTATAAATTGTTTAAGCAAATCCGACGGTGGAGTTTATTGATAAGAGCATGAAAACACACATAGTAGATTCTTACCAGTTACATGTCGGACAGTAGAAATGGAACAGAGGTCTGAACAGACACAGAAGGTATTTTGATGAATGTTCCAGAAAAAGGCCTGAATTTCCATAAATTTAGCATGTTTGCCACTATTGAAGCCTAAAAGGCAACCAGCTCAAAATCTTATTTATTTATTTAATTTTTTTAAAACTAAAAATTTATTTGCCTATGGCCAACAGTTATACTTTTACCTTACAAGCAAGTACATGGTAAAATTCTTCCATTTATCAGCACAATTTTTTTTTTTTAATTTTAAAAAGGCCCTTCCTTCTCTTTTCTATTAGCAACAATTTTTTTTAAAGAAAAAAAACTCTTTATTGGGATCAAGAATTGGGATTATCTTACGAGAAAAATTGCACAGATATGGTTAATTGATTAATTTCTTTTTATTTTCGGACACACTAGCATATAAAAATTATTAGGTATAAAACATGAACAGCCATATGAGTGAAGACCCTATTTCTATATATACTGAAATTTTAAAAAACAAGAAGTTAGTTCAAAGAGATAGAAAGTCGATAGAAATCGAAGATGAATTCAACTTCTAAGTTGATATCAAAGATTAAATTAATTTTTGTTGGGTGTTCATTCAAGAAAAGAAAAAAGAAAAGAGTGATGGTTGCTGAATTATGGACTTGGAACAGAAGTTAGGTTAGGTCCTTCTCTGTCTTTTGTCTTTCTTTAACGAACTCATGCATGTTTGAGCAAGTTTTATAGTTTTTATTTTCTTTTCTCCAATAAATATAATGCTCTACATTTTAATTATGTGATTAAGCGATTTGACTTTCTTTTCTCTAGCTGATAGTTTTATATTCATGACTATCCTAACGTTATGTTTTTATGGGATAATTTGATAGTCAGCATTTATAAAATCAAAGCTCAATTAAATTTGATAATTCCATCATCTCACGTCATTATGGATTTTTATTAAATTTTAAATAATTTTTTTTTTCAAGCATTCATATGGAATAAAAAATTACCAGTTATAAGTTCAATATATTTTAGAGCAAGCAATTTCGAGATACGATCATATTTAACTTTTGATCATTACATGATCAAAATATTGTTGTTATTAATTGTGATTATTATAACTAATATTTAACATTAAATTCTTGAATAAGGTATTCGATAGGTTCTTTTTTATTGACTATATTTTTTTTTTTCTGAACTAAGGGCTATCTTTTCGTTCAATATATATAGTAGGCCTAAGTATTGACTAGTTTTACGTTGAAGTTATTTTTACTTTTATAAAAAATTTACACGATTTTCTCATTTCATAGTTGAATTTGGATTATTTGACGTAAAAAATAAATACCTCATGCACATTTTTAATTCTTAAATAAATTTTTATATCCATATAAGTTTTTGCAAATTCATTCACTTTTGCTATATTTACCAGTTTTTATTAGTTAATGATGGATAGGACTAACCACTTTCAGAATCTGATTTCCATTGGTTTAAGGGAGTTTGTAGTTTCTGCTTTTTTTTGTTAGATTCTGCTGTAATGTTCAGTTTAGGATTCTTGGTTGATTTGATGTTATTAACCTCCATGCTAGGCTAATTTACTTAAGAGTGCTCAGTTAACTACCCTAATCTTGTATGAACTCCAATTTATTTTATGGAATGAAGTGTTATATTTTTTTCAATTCAGTTGTGTCTAATTAATTTCTAGTTTAATGATTGATTGGCCATTGATTGTTAAAATTGGGAATGAATGTCTCATGGTGTGGTTATTAGAAATATCATCTATAATCTAACCTAGAAATTGAATTGAACTTTGGTTAATTCGCATAAAGTGAATGCCTGAGGAAGTAATGCTTTTTTGAACTTAGAATGTTGGGAGTAAATGCGGGATTAGGAGATGCGAAATTGATCGCCTAGTGGCATTTATTTAAAAATTAATTTATAAAATTAAAAATTAAATATTAATTGTTAGTTGAATTAGATTTTTTTTTAATGAAATGGCTAAATTTCAAAGTTTCAATATACGAATACATAAAAAGAAGTTCTACCTATCTCATTTTATAACCTTTTACATTCTTAAGCGATAAGTATCTTATATATATATATACACACACATGAGTCATATAACATTAAAATAGAGGTATTAAAAAATGAAAAAAAATAATAAATAAAATAGTATGAAGAAGATAATAAGAATTTCTTAATAAATTCAAAATTTTGGATATTTTTCTTTTTCTTTCGATATTTTGTTAAATGATGATAAACATAAGGTCAAAAAAGTTTAGCATGCATGTTACTTTTCTTCAACATTTTATCGGTAAACAAACAAGTACCTCAAGAGGAAGATAGACATAAGCAACTGAAATTGAATGGCCAGAAATAAAAAAAAAAAATCAATAGGACTGAGCTCGGTGTATTTAGACTCAGGAAGAGCAAAAGAGATTTTTCCTTAACAATGAAGATGATGCTCCATAGAGACAATAACGATCGAAGATGATGAGCGTAAAGAATAATGGGCCAACATTAATTTGTTTTGTTTTTTTTTTTAATAAATGTTAAGCCCAGCCTTTAAAACCAAAAAACAAAATGCTATCTTTTAGTCATACTTTGGACCTTATCGAATGGTTGTGTATTCATTCCTCCGCTAAACAGCCCCAATCTTTTACTGCAGAAACTCAGTTTTTTTTCTTAGTGCAACCATTGCAAAAGGAGAGAAATCCTCTAGGCTGGCAGGGTGACTCAATGAGTGACAACGGGCGGATTGGAGCTAGATTTTATCATCGTTGTCTCCGTTTTTATCTCTGATTATAAATTTATATCCATATTTCCGTCTCATATTTCAATGAAAAAATATAACTAATTCTTGCTCCAAATGGGATCGAATATTCTCAATGTGATAGTTTTTTTTTAATTAATGACTGATATTATTTTTATCCGTTTAGATTATCAAATTCATTTACATCAAAATAATAACATAAAAATTATAAAAGATTAAACATCTTCATTTATTTTTTTTATTGTTGAAAACATACCACCATATACTACTTCTGGAATAAAAATTATAATATATTAATATCAGTCGAAGAGTTTCACAAAGGACAGAAATTTCTTAAGGTGGCAGAGAGACTCCAACTCGTATTACACGATAGCTTCACAAGTTCTTAATCGCCCAAATGTTCCTTAAGGGACTGAAGAAACTCAAATTTAGTTTATTCTGGTTTAAGTAATTGACATATAATATATCCTTTTATATATGCAAAATAATTATTATGTTATATATATAACCAGCTGTAATTAAACTGTTTCATTAATTTATTAATATATACAGTTTAGATTAAAAAAAATATCCTGAATTTGGTGGTTGATTACCTTTGGAACTCGCCAACTTCTTCTCCTAGAGGTGATTGTAGTACCACATTGACCAAATTTCTAACTATATCAGAGCATTGAGTGGAGACTGCTGGGGATTTGAGACCATAACAGAAAAATGAAAGACAAAAATGCATAACAAATTCTGGAGGTCCTCAATCCTCGGATGAGATAAGATAACAGAGAGCCGCCACGTGGCTAAAACTGCGGCTTCTGATTACTGTGACCATTCAAAGGGCAGAAAAATTATGATTAAACAAATTATTGAGTTGAGTCATCAATTTCAGACCTGTATATAAACTGGATCAAGCTATTGTAGAAAGGCCTCTTCAACTGATCACTTAAAACTTTTGTCATGGGAGATCGACAAGAGGCTATGGCTTCCATGATCTCATCTGGTTCTGTTGCTTCCATTAGATTAGTCTACCTCTGCTTTCCCTGTAACCATCAAGCGTAATAATGATGACATTACCTCTATGGCCACCAATGGTGGAAGAGTCCAGTGCATGCAGATATATACAAATTTAATAGAAATGCCAACACAGATGATCAGTAATTAAGTAAATTTAATACAAAATTTTCATTTTGTGTTAGTAGGTACGGCCTCGAATTGGAAAGAAGAAATTTTAGACACTCTCGTACTTGCCTCCACTATCCCCTGAATCATTGGCTAAAGAAGTTGATTACCTTCTGCGCAAGGGACGGATTCCTTGCTTGGAATTCGAATTGGAGTTAATAGAATTCAATTACCGAAATGGGTTTGATTTGTTTATTAGGATAAATTAGAAATGCAAATGACAATTAAATTTCTGAATGGTTTGTTTGGGGGAAAATTTGCAGAATGGATTTGTGTAGCGGGAGTAAAACAGATCGCCGGGGTACTATGATGGGCGATATTGGATAACGTGGATGCTGCCCAGGTTTGGTTGCACAGATTCAACCCAAGTTCTAAAGGAGCTAGAGGAGCCCAAGAAGGCTTACCCTAATTCTTTCATTAGGATTATTGGTTTTGACTGCCGACGCCAAGTTCAGTGCATCAGTTTCATTGCCTACAAGCCTCCTGCCTTCTAATAATTTCTCATTTGTTCTTTTTTTGTTCCCCATTCAATTCAATTCTCTCATCTCCAATTTCGTCATGATTCAAGATGCTTAATCTCAATCAGAAGCTTCCCAATTCTGCTATACTTTTCATTCCTTGAATTGGGTTAGGGGAGAGGTTTTAGTCACAATCTCCATCCATAAGATATTCCATTAAGTTATCAAGTGAAATTCATTTATAAGAACAAAATTAGAACAAGCATGGATATTCTACTATGTTTACAATCTTAAACGAAATTAACTAACTAATTAGCCATCAAAGCATCAAGTAAAAGCTTCTGTCCCCGTCTCTCTTGATTTGGTATCTCATTAATTAATTGGTAGTCCTGAAATTCCAAATATCATAATCCCAAACAACGTCACTGAACATCTGAGTACATGCTTCATCCATAAAGTCAACATCCCAAAATGGCAACCAAGTTGATCCCCATGACAATTTGCTCATCCACAAATATCTCACTTAACCATGGCAAATCCTCCAAACTTGTTGGATAACTGATGTCCACAATCCCTGGACTTGATTCCCCGCCATTCTTTCTCTCCTCTTCCACCTTCTCTGGCACCTCCTTCCTTTTCTTTTCCGCCATTGTTGCACTTTTCGTTCTTGATGCTGCTGCACCAAATTCACCCTTTTTAGCTTTCGTTTTCTCAGCATCCACATTTCTTTGCCTCTTCATTTTATTGAAACGAAGCCAAATCAAGAAAGATTTGTGATGCAATTTGAGAAAGTTGATAAGATTTATAGGGGAGAGGGAAAAAGAAACTAGGACAAGTGGTTTACTTGTTTTGGAAATTGAAGCTGTATATGTGTGTATATGGCTGGTGAAGGCAGCAGTGCCGTTAGGTTTCGTGATTACATATTCAAATGCCGACATAATATTTATATATATATATATATATATATATATATATATATGTATGCTAAGTGTAAGAAATTATTTATTGCCTATGCTTTGCCAGAAACGTGGACAAGTTTTCAACGTGTGACTCTATTCATTGAATTGGCAGTGATAAAGAGACAAGCTGGTTAAAATATGAGGCTGAAAGATACAATTAAACATTGTGTGTACGATTGCGAATCATGTTGTTCTTTGTTTCCTTTTCGGCGTAATATATGTTGAGGCAAGGCATTTATCGCCATTAGTCATTTTGTTTTTTTATCTTCTTTTTTGCTTGTACACATTGTTACAAATATTTTTCTTTATAAATAACTCTCTAATTATTTAATTTTGAACTAAAACATTGTCATGGTGTTATTATGGCATGAGCATAGATATTCATCAAATTACAGTACGTCACATTAATTTCAGATGAGATTAATTGAATTTAAAATAAAATAATTAAGGATTGACAATACAAAAAAATTAACACAGTGAATAATGGGTATAAAAAATGAATACAATAAGTCTTCAGAGCTTCAAATGGTAATACTTTCACAAATTTATTACTAAAATCTTCTACTTTCAATTTCAAGAGCAAGTATAATTAATTTATTAATTTTATGAAGATGGAATTTTGATGCAGAGAGCGAATGGAATTCATATAGCTGTGAAGAAGGTACCAATGCACTCGTCTCTTGGGTTTACCCTAGTCATCGTTCTTAGTTCTTGGTAACAAGTATCAGGAGATCGCAACTATATATCTTATGAGACCTCATAAGACTTGCACGGATCATTATATAGCCACACATCACTAAGAAATGACATTAAGTGTTCTGAAACTCTTAGGAGACCAATAACGCTGCAGATGGATATCTATCAGTTCCTTTCTAACTTAATCATTGGAGTTGAAGTGCCGGGCTAGCTCTGATGCTTCTCTCTTATCTCTCCCTATTTGTCTTACAGAGCTTATATCTTTGGTTATCAATTTCTGTTATTATTAAATATAAGTAGTATTTTAAAATATTATTAACTAAATAATGTAAATGCATGTAAAAATATATTATTAAAAATTTGCAACAAAATATAGGAATAAGTATATCTTCTATAATTTTAGATAGATAAAATAAAATAAAATCTTCTATATATATAATGAACACTTTACCAAACATCCGCAACTGTAGAAAGATTAGAACCAGTGGTGTATTCCAACTCAACTGGGATAGGTGAGCAATAAATTAGGGCAACAGCGATGCCCCCAACATGTAAGAATATCTAAGTTGGGAGTAAAGTAAGTTAGTACAGTATCTAAAGCTCGTGTTAGTTACTCCTATGTATCTGTCTTCTTCCAACTCTGGTTCTTATTATTACGGTCCTCCTTTTTAGCTGACTTATCTTTTTGAATTTTCACAAATATTGCTCCAATTATTATCATACTTACCATCTTCTGGCACGCTCTTTTAGTATCTTTTTCGGAAAAAAAAAATATGACATATATTTTCTGCTTTATATTTATTTTATTGATTCTTTCTTCTTATAGTTCATTGAGATTTTTTATTCATTTTATTGTGCCAAGTGAGAACTTATCCAACGTAATCAGTAAAATAATAATTTTTTTTAATTAATACATTTGACTTTATCTTGTTGTCAATCTTGAAAATATAAATATCATAAATTAATTCATAGCAAATTTTTTTCCCTGGATAAAACATTATTAATGTAGCTGTGGTTAAATTGGTAAACTTATTTAGATTTATGTATTTTGCCTAATATATCTTAACGTTAATTAGGAGTATTATTTTTTAAAAAAATTAAAAATTGTAATTAATATTTATTGATAATATACACATTTATAAATATCAAAATAATAAAATACTATAATTTAAAAAATAATAATTATAGAAGAAATAGAATATTATTATTATTTCCCAACTGACAAATGGTGATGGGATTGTAACGAGTACAGTCCAAGTTGTAGGTTTAGTAGCATGACCAGGTGTCTTTAATTGTAAGGGTTGACTTGGGAGACAATGGGCAACTGAAATGACAAATCATTTTGATTTTTTGAAACTGAAAAAAGAAAAATATAAAATAAATAAGTAAAAAAAAAGATAGTGGTGGGGCACGTGATAGGATAAAGCCGTAAAGCTGCACGCTCCTATCCTATATGTGAAAAACGGTTAGTAGCCGTAGGAGGGAGGGGGCAGCCACTGCACTGCCAGCCTGCTCTGCTGCTTTCCCTGACCCTTCGACTTTCCAACTATATTAAAAAAACATTGTTTAACTTTACGTTGGGACTTTAAACACTCTTAGCAATTATCGCCTACATGCACAGACATTCTTTTTCAACTAAAGTATCAATTAAACAAATTGAATCTAATGAAATCGAAAATTGAGATTTTAATTTGAAAAGAAAATAAGAAATCATTTGTGGTTTTAATTACCTGATAAAAAAAATTGAAAGTTGCAGACGAGTAAAGGGGAAATGGGAAATGGGAAATGGGAAAAAGATTTTGGTTTTTTGTTTTTTAGTTAAATAAATTTATTTATATTTTAAAATAAAAATTTTTAATTTTTAATGAGTAAATTTTGCCTTCAAAATATTTTTTCTATAAATATTTGTATTATATTTGAATAAAAAAAATTTAATTAGTAAAATGATGTTTAATTAATATTAAATTTGTTTAATTGAATAATTAAATAAAAATAATATTAATAAATTAAAAATTAATTATTAGTAAATTGATGTTTAATTAATAGTAATTTTTAATTAAAATGAATTTATATTTTTATAATATTATTAAATAAGAATTTTTTTTAATATTTGATGAATATGTAAAAAAAATATTTATTTTGTAAAATAATTAAATAGTATAAAAGTAATAAAAATGAATATAAAATAAAATATAAATAAAAATATATATATAATATTTTTTTGATGTAAAAAATAGTGTAATGGATTGGAGAAAAATTTATGCACTATTTTAATATAAAATTTACTCCATTCTAGTGTAATTGGTAGGTGATGGACTAAAATCTTCTCTTAATTTTCTCTAATTTCTTGAACCAATTAGATGACGAAAGATATTTTATTTAGCCGAAACGATGCAACTTCGTGACGTTGAACTAATTAGATGACGAAAGATATTTTATTTAGCCGAAACGATGCAACTTCGTGACGTAAAAGGAGACTTGGGAGAATAGGCGCCGCCATTAGATCAAAGGCTGAAAATCATGAGTCCTGCTTTCATACTCCCAAATGTTATCCACCGGGAAATAACCAGGAAAATTACGAGAGTTTTTGTTTTCATGTGTACATTTTATAATATAATCTAATTATTATTTAAATGCATATAATATAATAAGCACTTAATCAATGAATTTAGATAAATTAAAACACATATTCTCACTTCACCAAAAAAAAAAATATTTTCATCTCAGAAATTTTAACCTTTTAAATCTTATAGCACTTTTGGTATTAGTTAATTTATAGAATTAGTTAATTCAAAAAAATAAATTTGACTTATTAATTCCAAGGACTTAACCTATAAATCAATCTTAACTAAAATATATATTTCCCGTATCTTTACTAATAATTTTTTAATGGAATTATTAAGGCCTGATAGATGTTCCCGTACCTTTTTTTTTTTTTGAGAAAAATAGACTTTGTAAAATGTAATTAATATGCTGAGGAACATCTATCAGGCCTTAGTATTTTACCTTCTTTTTTCTTATTTGTTTGATTTTATTTACTTTGATATCACTCTTTATAATTTTGTTTTTCTAGTATGACAGAAATTGGAAGAAGAAAATTAATGTCGATTTCTTCAGAGCTTATTATATAAGATTGAAACTGAAGAAGCAAATTCACTTGTTTAATCATTTGCTTGATCATCAGTATCATCTTATAGAGTTTCCTGTACCTCCACACGTTTCCTTTACCCCCCATACATATTATAAACTTGGATTATTTAATATTAGGATTAAAAATATTTCAAACAAATAAGAGCTAACTTAATTAATTATATAACTTAACTAAATCTATGTATCAACATTAATTCTATGACTTAAACAATCCATGAATAAAACCGACTGTTGTTGTATTAACTGGATTTCTGACCATTTAATTTAGTATATTTTCTAGTCTCTGGATTGAGAGAATTAATAGAATTGTGAAGGGATCAAACACCGAAAACATGTACATGTTCTTAACAACTTGAGTCACCTAGGTAATGTGATCCTTCCAGGAAGCCATTGTTCAGGTCAGAAACATTTCAGAGGGATCAAGCTCCGCTTTAATGCCAATACACCATTACAAAAAT
The DNA here is from genome assembly GCA_023653625.1 of Triadica sebifera. NCBI lineage: Eukaryota > Viridiplantae > Streptophyta > Magnoliopsida > Malpighiales > Euphorbiaceae > Triadica > Triadica sebifera. Next base: position 21,533,592 of record CM042903.1, on the reverse strand, counting down.
TTACTTGAGAAAAGCAAAGGAGTTTTTTTCCCCTTTTTTTCAAAGAAAAATCAGCTGTCACGCGCACTGCTTTAGCTTTTCTTATGCCATTGATGTGTTTGACAAGGCAAAGATCCTCATGTACAAGTGTTGATCATGGAGGAAACAGACAAGGGAGCCATTGATGATCAATCCTGCTTTCTGAGGGCCCCCTTTCTTTTTTCACAATTGGCGTGACTCATAAGCGAATATCAAATATGCATCATCATCCTACTGCAACAAAATGTTTACTTTCCAGGTTCGAATACAAAAAGTAAAAGAAATAAATGACGATTGCAACATTGGAACAGAATCATTCCCTTTTATAAAAGAAAAAAAAAGGTATATTTACATTACTTTAGAGACTCAATGCTCCCTTGTGATTTTTATACAAATTTACCCTTCGTGAGCTACTCATTGGAATTCCACTCCAGGACCGAGAAAGTACAGAAAAATAAAAAGGAAAAAAATTCCATTCTCACCTAAGACTCATTACTTACAATGAGACAGGATCGAGATAGAGAGAGAATGTTATTCTCAGCTTCACTCAACTCCCATCTTTTCTAGATCTCATTCCTAATCACAAAATTCTAATAACTCCATTATTTTTATTAACAGGCAGTCATCTGACTTCCACACACTTAAAAGAGAACCTTTAAACATATTTACAGTAGCAAAAGATCCCTCTTAGTTTTGTTTTCTTTACCCCTCATGAGAATTTCAAAATTACGCAACACAACCGAAGTTGTTTGCGTATCTCTGCTTTTTTAAATATGTACCTTTTTCTGTATTAATCAAAAAATGAGTTCTTCTAAGCCAGAGCAGGGATGCTACAATTCCGGCGATCCCTGTCAAGGCAATCAAACCCTTCAACTCTCACTCCTGGTTTGTTTCCAAAATTTGCCCGAACACAGCCTCCTTTCCTCGACGAGGATGTGGGAGAGGACGATAAACCTGAAGGAGGTGGAATCGGCATAGGCATATGCGGCGAGATAGGGGAGAGTTCCTCATCCCCAAATCGAGCATCTTGAATTAATGGGTTAGCTACTCTGCTCGGCGGCGACCCGCAAAAAAAAGGGGGCGACGAGGCTGCTTGTGTACAGGATTGTTCCACACCATAACCACCCTTCATATGTTCACAACAAGAAGTAAATTGTTCAGATCAAACAAGTTATTTGGTGCCAATAACGACATCAACTGTTCAAAGAAACATATATTTTCAAAGTTTAATTATGGTCCCTAATTCTGCTGTAGAATTTTCCAGTTCTGTTGAAATATCGCAATTTAAAGGACCACGCTCGCAAATTTTTTTATTGCCCCAATAATTTATTATAGATCAAATTAAGTAGTTATTGCCATATGCTCAAATTCAAACCAAAACAAGATATGAAAAATTTACCTTTGTGAGGATGACGTCCAAAAGATCCACTCCAGATTTTGAATCACAAATCTCTGCTTGGTGGCTGAAATTCGGGAAAAGTTAAAGAGTTAAAAAACATAATTAATTTGTAGAAACTAGAATCCAAACAACGAGATGAGGTAAAACAAAAAAAAAACCTGAGATGCCATATGAGAGACCGGACAGGGTAGTCGTTAACGGCGGCGCTGAAAACACCGAGACGTCTTGGTTTGGGGCAGACAACCGAATCTCTCCGATCCGAGATGGGAACGGAGACAGAACTCCGAATTTCATCCCGGGTGGAGAAGGAGCTTGTTTGGATCGCACACTGATTCATCCTTTCAGTTTTGCCTCGAGAAAATCGCAAAGAAGAAAAGTCCTGAAAAATTGACAGGCTGAAATTTTTAGCCTATTGAATGTTATTATATCAGATCTAACGCGTGTTTGTATAACTTCAACATCAAGATCTAGTCAAACAATAGCTAATAAATTACAAAAGATAAAAAATAAAAATAATTAAACGATTTTGCCAGCTTGACATACTTGACACCATATCTCAAAATTAATTCCCAGAGCAGCACGTTTTTCTTTAAATATTTCAAACGAAAACGTTCTCATTGAATTTTGAACATGAATAAAAGAAGAGAGATTTCGCAAAATTCACGACTCAAAAAGCCAAGATCTGTTACAGCCCTTTGCAAATTAAGCCAAATCATACATCCGAAACCAATTTCTTTTACAAAAATTCAAAAAAAAAGAGTCAAATTCAAAATTAAAATTCAACCATCAGATTACCTAAGTAGCTCAACTATACAGCTCTATTCCTCCTACGGAGGAATTTGCTTGAGCGTTGCTATATCTGATTTCTATTAATAGAAACAGAAAAGGAAAAAAATTAATTTGAACTAAGAGAAGCGGACGCCGCAGAGAAAACGAACATGAAACAAAGAGAAGCGAAAGAAGAAAAATTTGAAGAGGAAAGAAGGAGAAGGGAAGAGAGAGAAGAAAATCAAGGAAAAGGGCAGAAAATAAAATTATATATAGAGAGAAAAGTCGTTTGGGTATTGAGCAACAGTAAAGCCATACACAAATAATAATAATTAATAAAAATATAAAATAAAAAGAGACAAAGACTGAGAAAGTAATATTAAAAAAAAATTAAAAACTCTGTTCAAATTTTGGGAACGAAGAATTCTGCGCTGCCAGTTAATTCCAGGCGGATTAATTATCCGGTGATAATGCACTAAATAAATAAATAAATAAGAGAGAGAGCTTCTTCTTCTTCACATAATAAAAAATACTAACTGAATGTAAAATTATCTATCATTATCAAAGATGTGAAGGTACCAAAGCGAGGTCGTTTCGTGCAGTAAATCACGGCCTTTGCAGAGACAGTCTCTCTCTAATTTTATTCGACACGTGGTTGTTGAGATCTGGTTGGTTTGTATTTGGTTCGTGGTCGACATGATACTGTGATTTTTTCTTTTTAGCTATTTAAATCTTTTTATTTTTCTAAGTTAGGCACATGTACTGTCGAGGATGGACCCAATTTAAGTGCAAATATCTTTATTAGAAAATTTATTTATATTATTTGGGAGAAAATTTATTTTGGTTTAACCGTTTAAGTATAATTATTTCATAATTTCTAGAAACTAAAGTTTTTTTCACTCAATTATTATAAAAAAATTATTTCCAACTTTTTTTTATTTATTTTTGCTTATGTTGGTATTTGGTCCATTTAAAGTATTTTGTCATTAACTTAATTGCACTTTACTTTCATGAGAAATCATTTAGATATATAAATTTTTGAAAAATAATTTACACATTAAAATTTTATTATTTTCAAACATCTAGATATTTATAAAATCAAAATCAGATTAAAATCGAACAGAATGATCATGTTTAGTTTGGCTGAATTTTACATTTTAAGAGAATAGTATAAATTTGATTAAATCCGACTAATTAATAAAAATTTATTTATTTTTGAATCAATTAAAAAAATAAAGTATTACTTTAATTGGATTCAGCAATAATTCATTCAAAAAAATCAATACTGTTTAAATTAATTTTTAGGAAACTATAACAGCTATGCAGATGATGTTATTATATCAAAATAAAGCAATACTATTTGTTTCAGAATTTAAATCATAATCTCAGATACTATATCTCATATATTTTAACTATATATATATATATATATATATATATATATATATATAATGATATTAAGTGTAATGGTCTCAAATTATTAAATGAAATACTTTTATAAATATTTTCATAAAAAAAAGAATTTTAAGATTTTGATATTGATAAAAATATAGAAAAAATAAAAAATAGTAAAGATTAGAACCGAACCGATTCATTTATAGAAAAATCGAATCAAACCAAAGTATATTTAAAATTGAATCAAAATATCAATTCGGTTTAGTTTAATCAATTTTGTAATTTAATTTATTAATTATCATAAAACTATAATTATTACCATATTTATCAATTATAAAAATTAAAATCAATCATATTAATTTTATCAATTAGCATAAATTAAAATTAATTATCATAATTTTATAAATTACCATAACTAAAATTAAAAATTTATAAATTAGTATAAAAATTATCATCAATTTATTAATTACTATGAATTAAATTTAGTTAATAAAAATAAATTGTCATATTTTATCAACTATCATATATCAAAATTAATTATCATAAATTATAATTTATAATTAATTACTATAAAATTAATAAATAAATATATATATATATATATAATTCAACCGATTTGGTCTAGTCAGTTTCTTAATATTTTCAAGAAAAATAAACAAACTAACATTTCTATAAATAACCGAATAAAATAAACTAAAATGATTCAGTACACTCCTAATACATATATAAAGACGATGGTGTGACGGTGGGGACGACAAGGATACCATACTGCTACTTTGCAGTCTCTCACAGCGCTGTACGACTCATCTCCGTCCATACATTTTCTTGTAATTCTAATCCTTGTAATAATAATATGCTTTCAATAAATAAAAACACTTGATTAATATAATTGAAATGATATAGCATTTTTATTAATATATTTCTACATTAACTAATAATTAACTGATTAATTATATTTCTTATAAATAATTTAATTTTTAATGAAACTAAAGCAGCATTTAATATCATCTATATGTATTAGAAATTTAGAATGCTTTTATTTTTGAAAATATTGTATAAGGGAGATTTGAATATTTTTTCTGCTAGTATCGTTTAAAAGTTTTTGTATAATAATTAAGAAATATATTTTAAATATTGGTAAAATACTATATCATTTTTAGATTTTTATTAATGTATATAATTAATAAATAATTGTAGAAAAGATTAAAAAAATAATTGTGAAATATTAATTATTTTAAAATAAAAATAAAAAATTTAAATGACGATTATTGTGATTATTATGAGCACGTGGAAGGCGTTGTTCCCAAGAAACAAAGCTGGCAAGGGGCTTGTATCTCAGGAATAAAAAGGACATATTGGCCACGTTTCTACAAATGAATGTCTCTGTCTTAATTAATACATCAACTGGCCATTATTTATTATTATTTTTGAGATTTTGTCAACTACCCGTTAAAAATCTCTGTAAGGATTTTTATTTTTTATTTTAACAATGTGCACCAGTTGATTGGCTTTTACTTAAAAAAAAAAAACTCTTTTGGTTCAAATTCAATTACTTTGGTTCTGGCTTTTTTTTTTCCCACTTTGGTGCTTTCAAGTTCTTGTCTTGGTTTCACCTTCTGCGTAAAAAAAGCCTTGTTTTTAGGCTCTCCTTTTATGCGATTACCGAATTCCGCGTTACTCTCCTGTCTTTGTTTCTACCATAAATAGATTCTCAGGACTCAGTTTTAATATATATTAATATCCATTTCATTCTAACGGTACTTTCAGGTAATGGTACAAAAATTAAAAATATAACACAAATACACTCTTTCAATATTTTCTTTTTTATTAGTCCATTATTTTTAATAAAAAATATTTATTATCTTTTTTTAAAATAAAATTAAATATAATAATTTTTTCCTTGTAATAATGACTGGAGCGTTAAATTTTATTTTTTTAATTTACTATTATTTATTCTCTCTTTTCTCATACCACTATTCATTTTTTCATTAAAATTTAAAAAATTAAGAAAAATGAAATATATTTTTTGATTGGTTTTTGAGAATACAAATAATACTTTATATAACATTCTCACACTCCAAAATTTAAGTCAAAATTAATTCAGAGACTATATATTCAATTGAAAAATATTTTTTATAGGTTTTATAATGAAACTTATAAAACACAATTTTCTGAAAAAAAATAAATAGTGTATATGAAAAATAATTCCAAAACCAATAAAAAAAACAAAACAAAATATATAGAAAAAATAAAATAATTTGAGCAATGAAAAATTTAAAACGAAAAAAATATCATGAAGAATAACAAAACAAAATATATAGAAAAAATAAAATAATTTGAGCAATGAAAAATCTAAAATGAATAAAAAATTAATTATATTTTTATTATATTTATTTGTGGTTTTTATTTCCTTAAAAACAAAATTAATGTTTTCTTAATTATCAAATTTTTTTTGTTTTATCATTTATTCTATTTTTATTCTATTAACGATTTTAAAATAATTTTTTTTCTTAGTATAAAAATCAATCAAAAAAATTTCATAATTTTTTCAATATATTTTTTAAATTTTAATAAAAAAAATTAAAAAAATAAAAAGTGTTGTGAGATGTGAACAAAAATAGAGAGAAAAGATAATAATAAATAATAAATTAGATTTTAATATTTTAGTCATTATTATGAGAAAAAAATATTATATTTAGTTTTTACCTTAAAAAGACAGTACATATTTTTTTATTTAAAATAATAGACCAATAAAAAAGAGAGTGTTGAAAAATAATATTACTAGCATTACTCAAAACATAATTTAATACGTATAATTATAAATATAAAAATAATTTTAGAAAAATGAAAAGTAATGAATTATAATTATTTCAATAAATCTCGTTAAAAGAGCTGAAAAAAAGTTTATTTTTTTATTGATAAACTAAAGATGTCATTGAAAGTGTGTATATATATTTCAACTATAACACTTCCTTACTCTTATACTTTATAGTCAGGTAAGTTGATATTACCAACTATCTGTATAGACAAATTTGTATATATATCTATGCGTATATCCATATATATGTATCATCCATAATACATATATATATTCACATACAATTTTTTTTAAATGCATATGACTCAATATATATGTATCATTTATGATATATATATATATATATATATATATATATATATATATATGCATAAAATTATGTATAAATAAATATATCAGTTTATATAAATTATTATATGAGTATATTCATATACTACTATCTACTCACAATCTCCTGTATAATACGACATATTCACATCTCATATATGTATAGAGTAAACTTTAATTTATATATTTATTTTTATACATATATTCATATGCCCACAACTAATCATAAATATTTACAGACTGTTTATATGCATATATAAGCACTTACAAAAAGAAACAAATCATGTCCGGGTGGTTGCCACTGCTGCTCTGTTCCATGTGTGAGAATCACTTGGCAGACGACAAACTCAGATAACTCACCGCTCTTAACCCTCGTCCTGACACCTGCATGAGATGAAAAATAAACTCTCACGCTGAATTTTAACTCAGTAATGTAAAAACTTATAATAATGAACATTTTGAAGAAATATGTGTATATATAACTAAAAATCATTGAAATTCTTTTTTTGTTGTATAAAACAATATCTTTAATAACATTTACGTTTATAGAAATAATCTGACATAAATATTTTCGATAAACAAATGTAACAGCGAAACTTTTTGGAATATAAATTCATTCATGCACAAAATCATAAGCATATAATTAAAATATAACACTACATTCATTTATTAAATAAAAATTTTTATCAAACTCATATATTAAGACGCCATAAACTCAATCTTAGAGAAACAAGAGGTATCGTCAATCGACAGAAAAGTCAAGGTCCAAAAAAATAATGTATATAAAAAATAATTCCAAAACCAATAAAAGAAAAAAATCATAAAAAAATAAAACAAAATATATAGAAAAAATAAAATATTTAAGGAATGAAGAATTTAAAACGAAAAAAATATCATGAAGAGTAACAAAATAAAATATATAGAAAAAATAAAATAATTTGAGCAATGAAAAATCTAAAATGAATAAAAAATTAATTATATTTTTATTATATTTCTTTGTGATTTTTATTTCCTTAAAAACAAAATTAATGTTTTCTTAATTATCAAATTTTTTTTTGTTTTATCATTTATTCTATTTTTATTCTATTAACGATTTTAAAATAATTTTTTTTCTTAGTATAAAAATCAATCAAAAAAATTTCATAATTTTTTCAATATATTTTTTAAATTTTAATAAAAAAAGTTAAAAAAATAAAAAGTGGTGTGAGATATGAACAAAAAGAGAGAGAAAAGATAATAATAAATAAAAAATTAGATTTTAATATTTTAGTCATTATTATGAGAGAAAAAAATATTATATTTAATTTTTACCTAAAAAAGACAGTACATATTTTTTATTTAAAATAATAGACCAATAAAAAAGAAAGTGTTGAAAAATAATATTACTAGCATTACTCAAAACATAATTTAATAAGTATAATTATAAATATAAAAATAATTTTAGAAAAATGAAAGTAATGAATTATAATTATTTCAATAAATCTTGTTAAAAGAGCTGGAAAAAAAAGTTTATTTTTTTTATTGATAAACTAAAGATGTCATTTAAAGTGTTTATATATATTTCAACTGTAATACCTCTTTACCCTTATACTTTATAATCAGGTAAGGTGATGTTATCAACTACCTGTATAGACAAACTTATATATATATATCTGTGCATATATCCATATATATGTATTATCCATGATACATATATATATTCACATACAATTTTTTTTCAAGTTCATATAACTCGATATATATGTATCATGCATGATATATATATACATACGCATAAAATCATTTAGAAATGAACATATCAGTTTATAATATCATATGAGTATATTCATATACTACTATCTACTCACAATCTCCTATATAATACGACATATTCACATCTCATATATGCATAGAGTAAACTTTAATTTACATATTTATTTGTATACATATAATCCATATGACCACAACTGGACATAAATATTTATAGACTGTTTATATGCATATATAAACAGTTACAAAAAGAAATTAACCATGTCCGAGTGATTGCCACTACTGCCCTATTTCATGTGTGAGACCCATTGAACTAGCGGTATACTCAGATAACTCACCGCTCTTAACCCTCGTCCTGATACTTGCACGAGAGAAAAAATAAACTCGCGCACTGAATTTTAACTCAGTGGTGTAAGAACTTATAATAATGATCATTTTAAATATATATATATATATATATATATATATATATATATATATATATATATATATATATATATATATATATATATATATATCTAAAAAACATTGAAATTCTTTTATTGTTGCATAAAACAATATGTTTAATAATATTTACGTTTATAGAAATAATCTGACATAAATATTTTCGATAAATAAATGTAACAGTGAAACTTTTTGGAATATAAATTCATTCATGCGCAAAATCATAAGCATATACTTAAAACGTAACACTATATCCATTTATTAAATAAAATTTTTTATCAAACTCATATATTAAGACGTCATAAACTCAATTCTAGAGAAACAAGGGATATCCTCAATCGACAGAAAAGTCAGGGTCCAAGAAATTTACAGGACTGAGGTCAAATTGTAACCCCATAGCTGATCCAAGATAACCACGTGATCAGTCTCAATCCAAGATAACCACCGGATCGGTAAAATATATATATAATATGTTTGATTCGAGATAACCACAGGATCAGAGCTAAATCATAACACAAAATCTGATCAAAGATAACCACAAGATCAGTCAATACCTCTCATGACCAAGATAATCATAGGCCATGAAGTTCTTACCCTATTAAATAAAATTTTTTATCAAACTCATATATTAAGACGTCATAAACTCAATTCTAGAGAAACAAGGGATATCCTCAATCGACAGAAAAGTCAGGGTCCAAGAAATTTACAGGACTGAGGTCAAATTGTAACCCCATAGCTGATCCAAGATAACCACGTGATCAGTCTCAATCCAAGATAACCACCGGATCGGTAAAATATATATATAATATGTTTGATTCGAGATAACCACAGGATCAGAGCTAAATCATAACACAAAATCTGATCAAAGATAACCACAAGATCAGTCAATACCTCTCATGACCAAGATAATCATAGGCCATGAAGTTCTTACCCTATTAGCATGCCAACAAATCCCTGAGTCAAGTATAGGCTAATACGTGGGTAAAAATATACTGACTTTTATAAAATAAATAATTAAAACTTACACACACACATACATACATATATATATATATATATATATATATATATATATATATATATATATATATATATATATATATATATATATATATATATATATATATTACACAAAAATATTCTCAAACTCATTTATTTTCATTACATATTTCACATAAAAATCAAATTCATTTATTAATGGTCAATATTATAAATAATTACACAAATCTAATTTATCGTCTTACCACGTTTGCAGACGCTTTTCCTTTGCTCGACACAGGCATTTGTGTCAAATGTGCGTTTGATAAAATTATATTTAACTGTCAAATATTTAAAAGTATAACACTTCTTCAAATAGCGAAAATCTTCATTTCTTAAATTTAACTCAGCATCACTCACATTAATTTACGGGTTTAAATTTTATATTTTATGAAATGTACTAACTTATTATTTAATTTGCTCATTTAGTTTCCAAACTTTATTCCTTTGAATCTATTTAATCCAACTATCATTATAATTACTTTTATTTAACTAGTTATTTAACCTGCTCAATTTATTCATTACCTTAATTTAATTAAATTTTCACTTAACCAAATGATTAGTTTAATTATCTAATAAGATTTTAACACTAATTCAAGATCCATTTACCCCCATTTCGGCCCAACTTGCTACTAATTTAAGTTTGCATGTTTTAATAATTATAAGTTCTTTAATTTGTCCTTAACTTCATTAACTTAATTACACTAATTAACTTCATTAATTTTAATCTTTCATTTCCATTTTCAGTTAGCATTCCATTTCATTAAAATTAACTTATTTTCCATCATTAATCACTTAATTAATTTTTTTAATTAAGTTCATTCATTAATCTTGTCTTAGTTAACACAAATTAATTAAATTCATCCCTCTTTATGGATCTCGGCCAAATCAAGCTAAAACTTTCACAAATCCAAATTCATATCCACAAATTTTCCTTCGGCCATCATATGATTTCCTCCAATAACATGTAAAATTTTTCTTAAACTTAGCTTAAAATGGAATATTAAGATTATAAACAAAAGTTTCCCACTTATAACTCACAGTCAAACAATAGAACAACCCACAAATTTTACCATAGGACATGAAAATAATAGAATCCAAAAGAAATTCAAGAAAATGATAAATAGAAAGCTTGATGCTCTCGGTTACAAGGAAAAAGAATCAACAAAGAAGAAAAATAAAAATTTTCTCCTAGAACTCCTCCAACCCGTGGCCTCCTTTTCTTCTTTTGGTCTTCTCTTCACATCAAATCTAACATGCAAGACTCAAACAACCATTTCTAAACTTTGATCGAGCCAAAATATCCTTTTTCTTCACTAATAGGTTTTGGCCTCATTTGATCTCTCCATAATTTTTTTCTTTCATCGAGATTTGTAGATATCTAGCTTGAGTTTGTATTTAATTGTGAGAAGTTGATAATAAAATGAAAAAGAGAAGGAATGGGGTTTCGGTTGGAAAAGAAGATAGAAAATGAGAGAAGGAAAAAAAGAAAGAGATGAGAGAAGAATGGTACACGATTTGAGAGAGGAAAGGAAAAAGAAATTGAGAGAATTTTCTAAACTAGTTTGCAATAAATGGAATGGGTTCAAAGCCAACTATGGCCGGCCACCCTTAGAAAATTTTGATCAAAATAAAACCAAATGTTTAGTTATTATTTAATTTTTACTAATTATGACTTAAGTGATGTTGATTGAGAGTTTTCACATCACATGTCATTAATTTCTTCTTTTTAAGGCCTTCTGGCTGAATTTAACTCCTCTTTTATTATTATTATTATTTTTTTTCCTCACATATGTTAAATTCCTTAATTCTAAATCCGAAATAATTTAATACTCAATAATTAAATGTACCGTTATTTATAAATTAATTTTATCTATATTCCGGTATTTTTGGTTTCAAAATTGGAATATTAGAGCAAAAATTATATTTTTTCGAGTATTTTTACGGTACAATAAGTTAATTTTTATCTCATTAATTTGGTGCTCTAAATATTTGAGTTTTGATACCAAATTTTACCTAGGAGTTCGCCTTAATTTGTTTACGTCATGGTGCACTTCGTTTATGATTCGCTAACTGTGCGAAAATCGCGTATTTTACGGTCGAACGTCATTTTCATCGATTTTTATAAAAATTTAAGCATTACATATTTAAACTAAAATTTCTCACTTATTCTCGGTCCTAATTTAGACTTCGGTCATATCGGCTCAATTCTGATCCCGCATGCGCACGATTTTAGGGCGGTCCGGCGCGTCCGGTCGCGAAACACCTATATTGATCGTGGCCTAAATTGACGGATATGACATCAATAATAAACAAAAATTTGGCAAATCAAATTACCACCAAACCTCATTTAAGTATATATAAATTTATAACACAAAAAAAAAATGGTTGAACCAATTAAAATTTAATTTTTACTCTATTTATCAAGGACTAAATTTTAATTTAATTAATTTATAACACACAAAAAAATTCTGGTTGAACCAATTAAAATTTAATTTCTACTCAATTTATCAAGTGGACTAAATTTTAATTTAATTAATTTAATTTCAATTATTCAATTGAATTTAGTTTTATCAATTAGAATTCAATTTAATGTAATAAAATTCAAATAATCAATTCCAATTTCAATTGAAGTTTAATTAAATAATTAATTTTGAGCTTCAATTTAATTAATTAAATAAAATTAATATTATTAATCAATGGAACCTCATTTTAATTAATTAAACTTCAATTTAAACTCAATTTAATTAATTTAAGTTCAATTAATCAATTTTAATTTAATCAATTAAAATTTAATTTAATCAATTGTGAGTAAATTTAATTAATTGAATAAAAATTAATTTTAAACAATCAATTAAAATTCAATTTAAACTCAATTTAATTAATTTAAGTCCAATTAATTAATTAAGCCTCAATTTAAGCAATAGAAATTCAATTCAATCCAATTAAATTATTTGTAAACAAACATTTTCCTTTGTCCAAACTTTTGGCCAAACCAAATAAAATGACTTGAATTGATTAAATGGGATTTCAATTAGATATAAATCAAACGTGAATTTATTAAATATAATTTGATTAATTTAACTGTATTGGATTAAACTATAGTTCAATTGATTAATAAAAAATCTAAATTAAATTTTAATTAATTAAATTTTAATTTAATAATTAATAGCACTTAATTGGATTAAATTAGGGTTTAAGTAATTAATTGAACTTAAATTAATTGAATTGTAATACCGCATTACCCTCCTACTTCACAGTCAGGTAAGGTGGTGTCACCAGCTATCTGTATAGACAAATATGTATATATATCTGTGCATATATCCATATATATGTATCATCACATACACTTTTTTTTCAAGTGTATCTGTGCATATGACTCAATATATATATGTATCATCCATGATACATATATACATATGCATAAAATCCTGTATAAATACATATATTAGTTTATATAAATTACCATATGAGTATATCCATATACTTCTCTTTACTCACAATCTCATGTATAATATAATATATTTACATATCATATATGCATAGAGTAAACTTTAATTTACATATTTATTTTTATACATATAATCCCTATGACCATAACTGGTCACAAATATTTACAGATTATTTATATGCATATATAAGCGGTTATAAAAAGAAACCAACCCTGTCCGGGTGACTGCCACTACTGCTCTGTTCCATGTGTAAGACTCACTGGACTGGCAGCACTTGCCGCTCTTAACCCTCGTCCTGATACTTGCGCGAGAGAAAAAATAAAATATCGCGCTGAGTTTTAACTCAGTAGTGTAAGAACTTATAATAATGATCATTTTGAAGAAATATATATAAAAAAACTGAAAATTCATTGAAATTCTTTTTTTTATTGCATAAAATAATATCTTTAATAACATTTACGATTATATAAATTATATGACATAAATATTTTTCAGTAAATGAATATCACAGTGATACTTTTTGGAATATCAATTCATTCATATGCGAAAATCATAAGAATATACTTAAAACGTAACACTACATCTATTCATTAGATAAAATTTTTTATCAAGCCCATATATTAAGCCACCATAAACCCAATCTTAGAGAAACAAGGGATACCATCAATTGATGGAAAAGTTAAGGCCCAAGAAATTCATAGGACCGAGGTCAAATCATAACCCCATAGCTAATCCAAGATAACCACATTATCAGTCTCGATCCAAGATAACCATCGGTCCATAATAACCACAGAACCATGGCCAAATCATAACCCCAAATCTGATCCAAGATAACCACATGATCAGTCAATACATCTGGGTCAGTGGTAAGCCGAAAAAAAATCCATTGTGAGTCTTTCCCACTTCCACTCTAGTATAGAGATAGGCTGTAACATTCCTGAAGGTAATTGATGTTCCGCTTCACCCGCTGACAAATCAAATATCTAGTAGTAAATTATGTGATATCTTTCTTCATACCATGCCACCAATAACATGATTGCAAATCCTAGTACAACTTATTACTGCCTGGGTGTATGGAATAAACTGATTTGTGTGCCTCCTTTAGTACCTCTTACTTTAGTTCTGCCTTATCAGGTACACATAATCTGCCTTTAAAATACTCACTGCCATCAGATTCTATAGAATAATCAAGTATGTCTCCTTTATGCACAACTGTAATTATTTCACATAGCTTGGGGTCCTGCCTTTGAGCTTTCTTAATTTTTTAAAGCAAAGTAGGTTGGACCTGCAATTCTACTAGAGTCTTTCGACTCAAAGCATCGGCCACTCCATTCACTTTCCCTGAGTGATAGTCTATCACACAATCATAGTCTTTTATCAATTTCAGCCACTGTCTTTGTCTGAGATTCAGCTCTCTGTGTGAAGGTAAATACTTTAAACTCTTGTGGACTGTATAGATATAACTTTTCTCTCCATACTGATGATGTCGCCAAATCTTTAAAGCAAACACAATATCTGCCAACTCCAGATCATGCGTCGGATAATTCAGCTCATATGGCTTTGGTTGTCTAGAGGCATATGCTATCACTTTTCCCTTTTGCATCAATACACAACCTAAACCATTTTGTGATACGTCGCTGTTTACCACAAAGTCCTTCCCTGAAATGGGTTGCATCAGAACTGGTTCCTCTATCAATAAAGCCTTCAGTCGGTCAAAACTATCCTGACATCTATCTGACCACTCGAATTTAACATCTTTTCAAAGCAATCGTGTTATGGGTGCAACTATAGAAGAAAATCCCTTCACAAACCTTCTGTAATAGTCTGCTAATCCCAGAAAACTTCTGACCTCTGTCACATTCTGAGGTGACTTCCAATCCATAATAGCTTCTATCTTATTAAGATCAAATCTTACACATTCAGCTAATATAACATGGCCTAAGAAGTCCATTTTTTGTAGCCAAAATTCACATTTTGACAATTTGGCATACAATTGCTTTTCCCTAAGAATCTGGAGCACAATTCTCAAGTGATAATTATGCTCCTCTCTGTCCTGGAGTAGACTAGAATGTCATCAATGAAGACTACCATAAAACAATTAAGGTAGGGTCTAAAGATCCTATTCATCATGTCCATAAAAGATGCCAGAGCATTTGTCAAGTCAAACGGCATAACTAGGAACTCGTAGTGGCTGTAACGAGTCCTGAAAGCTGTTTTGAACACATCACTCTCTTTGATCTTCAACTGGTGGTATCCTGACCTGAGATCGATCTTAGAAAATACCCTAATATCCTTCAATTGATCAAATATGTCATCAATTCGGGGTAAGGGGTATCTATTCTTTATTGTCATTTTATTCAGCTGCCTGTAATCTATGCACAGTCGTAGGGTACTATAATTCTTTTTCACGAACAAAACTGGTGCACCCCAGGGGGATACACTAGGTCGGATGAATTCCTTGTCAAGTAATTTATGCAACTGAACCTTCAAATCTTTTAGCTCGACTAGAGCCATTCTGTAAGAAGTGATAAATATAAGAGTTGTGCCAGATAACAGATCTATTGTAAACTCCACTTCCCAATCTGGGTATAAACTTAGCAAATCCTCAGGAAAAATATCTAAAAATTCATATACCGTAGGGATATTCTGAAGTTTCAGACTCTCTCTTTTTGTATCCATCACATGTGTCAGATATGCCTCACACCCCTTTATGATTAGTTGTTGTACTTTCATGGAAAAAATTATATTAGTTGGTAATTTCTATCAATCATCATGTTTCTCCATGTCATCACATCCCGACCTTCTAAAAACTACATTTCCGCTCTGAAAATCCACCACAGCACTGTATCGGGCTAACCAAGCCATGCCCAAAATGGCATCATATTCATGGAAGGGAAGTTCAATAAGGTTCGCTAGGAACTGCCCATTCATAATCACTAGAGGCAATTGTCTATATACTATGTTCACTTTTACATATGGCCTAGAGGATTTGTTGCCATTATATCATATCCCAAGGTCTCTATCTGTATTTTATCCTCACCCAGTGGTGTTGTGTAAATATAAGGATGTGTAGACCTAGGATCAATTAAAACATATAAATCTGAGCCAAAGAGAGAAAATTTACCTAATATGACGTCTGGAGTGTCCAACTCTTCTATAGCCTTCATAACATATGCACTGGCTGGCGCTACTCTGCTACTCCTAGCTCGATTTACTGTATTTGATACAATTTGATTCGGCCCTATGCGGCCCCTCTGAACTGTCCATAGCTTATGCCTCTAGCTGGTGCAGATCTCTAAGTCGATAATGGACTCGTCCCGATTGACTCTGTACCCTGACTACGGAATGGACAATCCTTCCTCATATGACATGCTGCTCCACACTGGTAGCAGACTCTAGATGCCATCCAAGACTCTCTAGTATGATACTTACCACAGTACTGACATAAAGGGATATGTGGTAAATCAGCCTCCTACTAAAGCTGGAGCACTAATAGGTGAGGGCATTGAGCCTCCGGGTTGACCTCGTTTAACTAAAAGCACTTTGCCCCTGGGTCCTAGTCTGAAATCTGCCTTTGAAGGATCTGGCTTTCTTTCCCAATGAGAATCCTGTGGCTGGTGGGAAAAAGGGACTCTTGCCATGGCTCTGGGCTGCGGTTTTCCTTTCATCTGCTTCAGCTTTTTCTACACTCTCAGCAGCTCTCACCAATCTGGTAAAATCCTCAATTCAAAATGCAACTACTCTTCCTCTGATAGGTGCCCTAATACCTCTTTTAAATTGTCGACACATGTCGATCTCATCTTTAATAATTCCCTCTGTATATTTGCTAAGTCGACTGTACTCCTTCTCATATTCGCTCATTGTCAAGTTATTTTGCTTCAAGTCTAAAAACTTTTACTCCTTTAGATCTGAATACTCTCTAGGAATATATTTCCCTTTAAATTGTTTCAAGAAAAAGTCCCAAGTGGGAAGAACTGAGGTATGGGACCTCTTTTTTACTATCCTCCACCAATCTTGTGCCCCTTCCTATAATAGAGACATTGCATATCTATATTTATGCTTTGTGGTGCAATTCATATCCTCAAACACTCGCTCAGTCCTCTTGAGCCAGTATTCTGCTGCCGTAGCATCTTCCTCTTTAGGACAAAAAAAGTCAGTTGCTCCCAATTTACGGAGTTTGTCAAACCTTAACTATATAACAGTAGGCCTGACTGATCTTCACAGAATCTCAGCCATGTCCTCAAGCAATCTCTCTCTATCTTGCCCTGCAAGTGAGGCATGTCTGTCCTGTCTAACAGAAGATGTACCACCCCTAGCTGCCTATTGTGGGGGACAATACGAAGAATTTGTACTAAACAACTCATTTAAATCAGGAATCTCGTCCCTTGCTCGTGGTACTCTCAACGTTCGTTCACCCAAAAATTTAAAACAGTGACCCCATATTAGAAAACAACAACAATAATAACTTAAGGTTATAAAATATTTAATACCAATGCATATGTGTGTACATGCATTTTCTTAATTCTATCCCACTTCTGTCCTAAAACCGCCTAAATCGTACTATGATACCACTAAATATAACATCTCCTTACCCTCCTACTTAACAATCAGATAAGGTGATGTCACCAACTATCTGTATAAACAAATATGTATATATATTTGTGCATATATTCATATATATATATATATATATATATATATATTCACATACACCTTATTATTATTATTATTATTATTATTATTATTATTATTATTATTATTATTATTATTATTATTATTATTTTAATTCATTTTCTCCAAAGTTGTTAAATCCATTAATACTATGCCCATAATAAATAAATTTTCAACAATTAATTATACCATTATTCACTAATTAATTTTCTCTACATTCCGATATGTTCGGTTTCACAATTGGAGTACCGGAGCAAAAATCATATTTTTTTCAAGTATTTTTACTGTATCGTATGTTAAATTTTGTTTCTTTAATTTGGTTCCCTAAATAATTGAGTTTTGACACCAATTTGTACTTGGGAGTCCGCCTCAATATTCTTTACATCTTGGTATACTCCGTTCATGATTTACTAACAGTGCAAAAATTGTGTATTTTACAGACGGAAGTCATTTTTATCGATTTTTGTAAAAATTTTAGCGTTACATATTTAGACTAAAATTTTTCATTTATTCTTGATCCCAATTTAGACTTCGGTCATATCGGCTCAATTCCGATTGCACATGCGCACGATTTTCGATCGGTCCAGTGCGTCTGGTCGCGAAACACCCATATCGACCGTGTCCTAAATTGACATATTTGACATAAATTGAGTTTAAATTGAAATTTAATTGATTAAATTGAAGTTGATGAATTGAATTTTAACTGATTTAATTGGAGTTTAATTCATTAATCTAATCAATTTGGATTCAATTTAAGTTATATTGTAAAGTCTAATCCTAATTAAAGTAATTAATAATTTTACAAATTATAGTTAAACTATTCAATCAATCAATTGAATCTTAATTTAATCAATTTAGATTTAATTAATAATTCTAATTTAATTAATTTAATCAATTGAACTCACTTAATTATCTACAATTAATAAAATTAAACTCCAATAATTAAAATAAAATTGACTAATTGAATTGAATTTGATAAATTGGTGTTTAATTTATTAATCAAAATTAAATTGATTATATTGAGTCTGAATTGATCTAATTAATTAAATTTTATTTATTAGATTAACCTTAAAATATACTTTAATAGATTAATTAAATTTTAGTAGATTAAATTGGGTTTAATGGAATAATTAAAATTAAATTGATAAAACTAAGCTCAAATTGAACTTTGAATGTAAAATTGAGATTTTTAATTGATTGATTGAACTTAAATTGATTGGTCTAAATTTAAATTGAATTTTAATTATTCATTTAATTAGTTTGCACTTAAATTGATTTTCAATTGATTAAATTGAACTTAATCGGATTAAATTGATGTTCAATTGAATAAAAAAAAATTCAAATTAATAAAATAAATCTCAAATTGAACTTTAATTATTAATTTGAGGTTCAATTAATTAATTAAAATTAATTCAATTTATTTAAAGTTCAATTGATAAATTGATTCAATTGAACTTAAATTTAACTTCAATTGGATTAAATAGAGATTCAATTAATTTAGGATTTGAATAAAGTTAAAATTGTTGAAAATTGACTTGAATTTAGTAAATATTTATATTTTAAGAACTAAATAGAAAAAAATAGTTTGAGGACTTATTTGTAAAAATCTCAATCATATTAAATTTTGTCAATTTATCAATTTCAGGTTTAACTAATTGAAAACTTGAATATAGTTAAAACTGTTAAGGAAAATGACATGAATATAGTATCAAAATTTAAAATCTATTTAAAAAAAATTAATTTAAGGAATAATTGTAAAAAAATTCAGAAATTTCAGAATTCAAAAACTTCAAAAATCTCATCCCATAAAAATTTAATTTGAATCGAACAAAATTGAATTATTTTAAATATTCAAACTATATAAATAAGAATTTTGATTGAACCAGAATTAAATATGCTCACCCCTATAAATTAGGGTTAATAACTTAGGATAGATATCACAATTAATATCGGCTTACATAGAAAAATGTAAATCACAATCTTAATGTATAATTCTTAAATATGAGATTATATGTCTTAAATGTGTCTCGATGCACCGATTATTGTGATATGCTAAGATATTGGCATGAGAGTTACGAGGCTTATAACTTACTAATAAATAGATTTCATAAAAATTATAAACTACATAAATAAACTACATAATCAATTAATACTTACACTAATTTTTTTGATGATTACTCACTCTAACCATTAAAAACTTATATATATATATATATATAAACTATTACATAGTTAGAATTTTTTTAATAATACTCTTTATTTTAAAGAACATTTATAGTATAATGAACAATATCTCAGAACATCTATAAATATATAAAATAATTTTTGTATAAGTCCAATAGACTTTTTATATTCATATTTTACTTTTTTAATGCAAATTAATATTTAACAAAAGAAAAAAGTTTAATGACTTTTATTGCAAAGAAAAAATAATATTTTGAGAGGAATACACTAATAACAAGATATAATATGTATATAAAATTAAAGTGCATTAATTACAACTGTAATAGAGAGTGAAACTTGACTCTTTAAATGTAAAAAGTTAAACTTACTTTTTATTCTAAATTTTAAAAATAGTGTATTTAAAAAGTTATTTCATAAAAATGGTATCCAGTGTATTTTATATCTTAATTTAAAGAAAAAAATGAGTTGGACTACAATTTATTGGTATGATCTTTTCTAATTATAATTAAGCCAAATTTCACTATCTATTTTTTATAATTAATACATCGCTATTTTTTATGCATATTCTATTTTTTCGTTGGTGTATTTCTCTAAAAATATTTTTCGTTTTCCTTATAATAAAAGTCATTTATTTTTTGTTAAATATTAATTTATGTGTGATAAAATAAAATGAAGAGTTTTAATATAAATAGTCTATTGGACTTATAAATTTTTTTAATCTCTATATTTAAAAATATTTTAAAATACTCTTTATTCTACTAAATATATTTTTTAAAATAAAGAACATTGTTGGAGATGCTCTAAGAGTATTGTAGAGTATCTCCAATAGAATACTTATTTAAGGTATACTATTTTAAAGAGTTATTCTATAAAAAATATCTATAATAAACTTTATATATTTAAAATTTAGAGTAGAAAATGAGTTTACTTTTAACATATAAAGAGCCAAATTTCACTTTCTATTTTAAATTGTAATTAATGTACTTTCATTTTTTATGCATGTTTTATCTTTTTATCAATATATTTTTGTAAAAATATTTTTCTTTTTCCTTATAATAGAAGTTATTTACTATTTTTTTGATAAATATTAATTTGTATAAGACAAAGTAAAATGAAGAATAAAAATATAAAAAGTCTATTGAACCTATACATTTTTTTATTCTTTTATATTTAAAGATGTTTTAAGATACTTTTTAGTTCAAATAACACTATTAGAGATGCTCTAAAAATAAAATTAATTCGAAGTCTTTCTATTTTACTATGACGATGATAGGCATCTCATAATTTAGGTTTTTTTTATTAATAATTTTGACATACATATTTTGAAATTGAATTTAGGTTTTCTAAATCATAATTAAATTTTTTATTTGTCTAACATTATAAAAGTAAATCTGTTAACTCTGATATCATGTTGAAAAAAAATTTTAATCTAACTCATTCTAAAAATTAACTTAATAATAAAAAAAATTATTTAAACCATTATAAATAATATTTACATCTTATAAATTAGTCTATTGGAATTTTCGACAATAACTTTTCTTAACTATAGGTATCTACAATATACATTTCCTTGTAAAAATTAATTGGAATATAAAATACTCTCATCAATTTTCTTTCTACTATAAAGTTTTGGGTTAATTATTATTCTTATTTTGGTGATACATATGGTTTAGATAAATGGATTGTCCTGCACCTCAATTTTCCTAGAATAGATCAACAAATTTTTCGAATAAAATATCTATATTTAAATAAAATCACGCATTCTCCGGATGCATAGAATTTAATCTCTATGAATATCAAGCTTAATTTGTCAAATTAAGCATGCTAATTAATGGTGAATTATTTTATTGGACTAGCTTAAGATGATGGAGTGGAATCCAATTTAACACGAAACAAACTAATTAATTTCTATTTGTTCAGTTCCATAAAATTAAAATTTTGCGACTTTCTTATCTACCTGGATTAACTTTTTTTTTTTAAAAAAAAATTTAAACTTCAAACTAGGCTTAATAATTGTCTCTAACTATTATTTTTAAAATAATATATTTTTTTAGAGTTAATTTATCTTTATGAGACATCTTGGAATAAAAATGATGTTCTCATTTCAAATTTGACTTTAGTATCTTATACTGAGTTAAAATATTTAAGAATATTATTCTGATTTATGTATAGGAATTCTTAATATTTTAAATTTGTTGATATTTAGATTTTTTTCTTTTTTTAAATAAAATATTTTATATTTCAAAAAATCATCTGAGCAAAATTAGACTAAATATAAAAATAGAATTTCAATTTATATTACATGAACATACTAAAAAGAAATATTAGAATTCTAAAACACGAATATGAAATATAATTTAATTTCTTATTTTTTTTGGGTGTACCAAATGGGCTATGAGTGTTTATCATTTTTCATATATTAACTATGTGAAATTTTGTGACCCACAATTTTTAATGTTCCCCTTCTCATCTTCCTATTTCAACTTCAATTTTCTGCACATGTAGGAAATTAACATAATCTGTAACTTAATTTTTCCTCTTCATAATAACGTGTGAAGGAAAAACACAAAAAGTTGATAATTTGTTGATGCTGTCTCCGGCAACGGCCAATCATTCTCAACACGTGACCTTATTTTGATGCTGCCACTTGTTGCCACTAAGATAAATCAATTTTGTGACAAAAATTAAACAAGATAAGGGTAATATCATATTACCACCTAGTGTCATAGTGTATTCAAGTTGAGGGTCTTTTTCATATTTACATAATCAAGTTGATTTCTAGATGCAATAATCTTTGGCTGAGGCTGAGGCTGAGGCTGAGGCGGCTAAATTTTATTATTATTATTATTATTATTATTATTAGCTGAAGTTACGTCTTGCAAATTTGTGAAAGAAAATTATTTTAGGTTGGGGGGAGACCCACCAAGCATTTTCTGAACGGCAGGGCTTTGATGGATTAATTCTTTGTCAAATTGGGGAATAATTCCAAATGATTCTGCTCTAATTGCAATGGAATTGGAATGCGTCCTTTTCTCTGCCACTCACCAATTGACATGCGACGAATTCATCAATCTAAAATTATTGCGTCAAAGACCAATATCAAAGTGTGTATATATTATAAGCAAAATCCGATGTGACAACATATTGAATCTGAACACATAATGTTGACTCATGTTAATCCTCTATTTTTGAGATTCCTATTTTTTATTTATTTGTTAATGTCAGTCTCTTCCAAATTTAAAATGCAAGGAACCATCTTATTAGATGTTGACATTAAAAGTATTAAAAATCAAAATGGCCCAGAATTTTATTTGAATTGGTATTTTCTCCACAGGATAATAGCCACTCTAGGGAAAACATTAGCTATCCTCATACACAACACGCAAGAACACAGAAGGGCATTGAATTAAAAAAAAATACAAACAAAAAAAATATAAGTGTGAAACAGAAACGCCTAATACTCTAACAAGGAAAAAATAAAAAATGAAAATAAAGAATACCATGCTTTATATCCCCAAATGATATTTTACATTACTAGGTACTGTAAAATTGAATCAAAAGTTGTTCAAACAGATGCTGTCTCGGATGCAGCAGCTTTTTCTTTGCAAAAGTATTCCTCAGCTCGAGCAAGTTTCTTAGCAACCGGAGGTTTCACCCACTTCTTCCGACCGGTTAATACGGTAAGAGAACAACCAGCTGCCTCAAGCTTCTCCTTGGCTGATGCTGAAAATGCACGAGCCTTGATGTTCACTTTCACGTTTAGGTCCCTATCACCAAGAATCTAAATCCGATCGAAGACAACAATCAGCAAATTTCAAACTTAAACAGTCGAAACAATATTTTACTGTTCATCACATGCAGCAGCAATCATTTTAATTCACACAATTGAGTTGCTGGCAGCTTAGAGTCGTGGTTGATCACCTTCTAGCTTCAGTTATTTGCAATTATAAATTCATATTGCTCTTTAAGAAGTGGGATTCAATGGAGAAAAACAATAATTACTGCTTGGTTTCCACACTTGTCATCTTTGTTCAAAAACAGGTAATACACGTAGAATAGAAACTCTTAGCTTGCTGCATGGAGGACGTTTCTTGCACTTTGATAAAATACAATAAACGAAGAAACTCTTAACTTATAGGTCGAGAGATTTTGATTTATTTGAAAGTTGAAGGGAAAAGTTTGGTGTGATGTTGAATATTTTTTTTCTCATCTATCACCTTAACATTGTCGTTTGACTCCCCCAATTATGAAGAAAACACATTTACCTCCAGAGCCATGAGAACCAGACAGACAATATTTAACCCCTTCTATGATATTTTCATATCGCTCAAAATAAAAGAGAAAAGACAGAAGATACTATACTACAAACATCCAAAGGAAGGAGCTATAACCTATGATTCAATATTCTATCTTTTGGAGCTTCCCAGCAATGTCAAACAGGGTATGGGCAAAAACTTCCAAAAAGAAATTACAACAAGGTAAATGGGTGTAAGTCTCATATTAAATATTTTTCCATATTTGAGTCAGTATGCTACTACTTAATTAATATATGTTCTGCATAAGCAATTGAGGAGCAAGCTCACCAAGATAAAACTTAATCAAACTCCTTTCATCCTGACAACCATCCACATTCTAAAGATGATCATCCTACCAGTTTCTAAATTTGTATTTGAATACTTTCATTTAAGATCTAGATAAACAGATAGAATACGAATAATATCAACCAAGAATCCCTCGGTTTATAAGGAAAAAAAAACAGACATTGGAAAAATGCAACTTCAACAGAAATGTTGCACTATGATTGAAGATTTTATGTTTTCCTGTGCGACTGATATTTATTCAAATCAGGAAAGATGTAGAGATGTCAATATAAAGATATGTAATAGATGTGAAAAAGCTAGAAGTAACTGAAATTGTCATTTATAAGTTAAAAATATCATTCATACCTTCAAAAGAAGTTTCCTTTATCTTCCAGATGGGTTGATCAAGCCCTTCTCTTTCAAAGTCTCCAATGACACCTCTTCCCCTTCTTGAAATCCTGCTTCTCCTATGTCTTTTAAGTTCACGGGGACGTATTTAGGTAAACCAGCATGCATACATTCATTAAAAAGAGAGGACATAACTACAGATTTCAAAGTATGGAAAAGCAAAAAAGCACCCAAACAAACTAAAACAATTCTATTTTACCTGATTTGTCAACACTTAAAATCACAAGAGGTGGTCAAAAGAAGCTGGAACTAAATATTTGCAAAATATATTGATCATTTGAGTTGCGCACGGTCTAATACAACATCAAGTCTTCTCCACTTAAGTGTCATGACATATGGCTTCGTTTGAAAAGTACCTAAACAAGCCAAAAAATAATAATTTATACATCGATTTTCACCACTTTAACATGAAAATAGGTGATCAAAAGAAATTTGTACAATGACACAATATGCTGGTAGTTAAAATTTGCCATCCTCAATTAGGTAATTAAATTTCTTACAGTGCATACTAAGGTAAAATGGGCTAGGCATTTCCTAACAGCAAATCTAGTTGAAATATCACGGAAATATCAGAAATAATTGACCATGATGAAAATTATTGCACCGAAGCAAAGTTCAGATTTCAAATTTCTCAGAATGCTCCATGTAAAACGAGTAACTTGCATTTATATCATCTTAAAGTTTTTTGAAAATTCGGCCTCAAAGCTTATGTATTTTGAAATATGGTTAGCTTCCTTAATTAATTCCAGTAAAGCGAAAGACCAAATGCGATAAATCATGAATCCCAATACTTTAGTTATACCTCTAAAAAAGCAAATTGACATTTCATCAAACATAATTATGGTTCTAAAATGCAAATAAAATATAAAAAAGGTTGTCAATTACCTCCAGCAATTCCGCGCAATTTGGGGATACGGCGGTAGAGGGGCATCCGGCCACCTTCAAAGCCTTTTTTAACACCAGGACCAGAGCGCGACTTCTGGCCTCTCATGCCGAAC
The DNA here is from genome assembly GCA_023653625.1 of Triadica sebifera. Lineage (NCBI taxonomy): Eukaryota > Viridiplantae > Streptophyta > Magnoliopsida > Malpighiales > Euphorbiaceae > Triadica > Triadica sebifera. Next base: position 21,507,343 of record CM042903.1, on the reverse strand, counting down.
CCACAACTGTTTCCTTGTCCAGCAGAGATACCTCTCCCCTTTCTCTTTCTATTCTTTCCGGAACCCGGTTGAGGCCCCATATTTTCCAGCCTGAATCTCGCATTTGAAACTGGTGATGAAGCGGAAGCAGCAGCTTGATTGAGAACTAGCAGTTGCTGTCTACCGTTTGCTTTGCTCTTCAAATGGTGTTTAAGAGGAACCAAGTTACACGTCTTCAACTTCAAATTTCTCTTGAAATAGGAAGATGGGTAATTAAATGCTGCTGTGTTTTTGAACGGAGCATTTGAAGAGAGGGAGAGAAGAGAATAGTTGCCATGTGACAGATGATGAGAGTGTGTTCACTGTGTTCAACTTTCCAACATGTAAAATGGATATTGATAGGCGACGACAGAGGCAGATTGGTCTTTTCAAGCATATCAATTCTACGACGTCGTTTGAACCACAACAAGCAAACAGTTATGAAATGCGGGCCTGTATAGGATTAGAAAATGGATCCATCAAATTGCAATTGTTAATTGGGCCGAATAAAACCAATCCAATTAGAAAATAACGGCCTAATTTCAGCCTTAAAGATTTTTGTACCATTGAAACACTCATTAAACCAAAATAAAAAATGAAGGAAACATTATCCATGGGAGTAGAATTGATCTCTTTTCAGTTTATATTCTGGATATTCTTATCTTGCTGCACATATAATTAATTAATTATAGAAATGAAATTTAGACATTGTTTGGTAACACCAAAGTCAATTATAATATAATTTGACCATAAAAATAATATAGTTTAACTAATAATATGTGTTTAGTAAAGTAACTTATTTGGAAAAAAAGTTAGATTATAATCTCCAAAATAAAAAGTTAGTAGAACTAGTTTTTTTTTTCTTTTTATTTTTAATAAGCTAGCAGATTATGATTTTTTTTTTTTACCCTTATTTTTGTATCATTTTATAATAATAATAATAGAATTATAAAATTATATATAATATAATAATAAATTTATTGAATAATAATAATAATAATAATAATAATAATAATAATAATAATAATAATAAAATTTTATATAATAAACATAGACACATTTATTATATTGGTATAAGATATTTAATATAATTTAATATGCATATATATTTATATAATTTGTTTGTATTATGTATTTAAATAGATTTTATATAATATTTTTAAATAGTATAAACATATCATTTTACATTTTTTAGCTAGTTTTACCAAACACTTTTAATTAAATCAATTATATTATTTTTAGCTATTAAGTTATCAAGTACAATTAGATTATTAGGTAACAACTAGATTATCAGTTAGTTTTACCAAACAAAGTCTTAAGTAATAATAATACACAAACTCTTTCGTTTGCACCATATTTTCATTTCCACTCCATTTTTTAACCAGGGATAACTATGATTCTGAAATCATTTTTAATGAAAACAGAAGTTAGTTGAAGTTCAACACTTGTGGAGAAAAATATATAATTAATTACCTTTTCTATTTCATAATCTTCACTTTTTAATTAATAAGGTAACGAACATTATAGGTAAATTGCTCCCATGAACCTTGGATTTTGATACTTATAATATTTTGATAATTGAATTTTAATTTATAACAAAAAAATACATAAAATTAACATAAATATAATGTTAAAATCTCATTAGCTTATAGATAAAATTGTTTTTTGAATATGATAAGATAATTTTTTTCTCTCATGTATTGATATGTCAATATTTTTTTTTAAATTCTCTCTCCTTCCTATTTTCTCTTTCCACCTGTTAAGAAAAACCAAGTTATAAACTTCAATATAGTTTACCAAAAGAAAATAAAACTACTATTAAGAAAAATTAAGTAAAAAAAATAAAAGGAAGGAAAATTTTTTGTAAATTAAATTCATTAATAATATCTATCTCTTTGGTTATTTTTAAAAAATAAATTTTAAATATTTTCAACTCTCTAATTCAATATAGAATTTGAAAATATTTTTATTTATTAAGAGAAGATAAAAATTTATTTACCTTTCAATGTTGTTTAATTGACTAAATTTAAGAGAGAAAATAGAGAGAAAAGAGAATTAAAAAATAGTCGCCATGTCAATTTGAGAAATAATTTTTTTTGTCATATCAAATTCAAGTATTACAATATTGCCTGCAAACTTTTTAATGGGATATTAACATTATATTTATGCTAATTAGGTTCATGTATTTTTTTTTGTTACAAATTGAAATTTAAGAGTTAAAATGTTACAAACATTAAACTTAAGTCAAAAGTGAAATTTAATTATCCAAGATAGAAACACTTTATATTAGTTATACTAATCATGGTGACCAATATTGTAAAATTTAGAATTTGAATCCCTACTCTCCTTGTAGAAAAAAAAGTAAACTTAGTGTTATTTATTAACAGCAAATCTCATTCCTAGTAACAAAATAGATAAGATTGGATTGCATAAATCCTTTTATTAGAATTTTAAGCTTGAGATACCTAAAAAAATGAAATAGGCATATAATTAAATAAATATTCCAAAATTAAATTATATCAAATGGACAATATATGGAATACATATTTTTGTTTTTTTTTTCATATCGAAATATTAGTCCTTTTTTTTTTTAACCCTCAGATAAATGGAATAGAAATTATATAGGGCCGGGTGGGGGTGGGGGGTTGTGGTGGGGAATAAACAGGTAGGGAGTAGAAAGTATTATGAGCTTTAGGGGAGGAAGGGTATATATGACAAAAGAAGACAGTAAAAAAGTTATAATATATATTGTAGAGTACTTGTTAGGACAAATTGGCCTTATATTTGAATGACAAGTTCTTGTCTGTAACATATAAACGAAAAGAAAAACACAATCACTGTTGAGATTTCAGACTAATAAGGCAGCTTTCAAGTTTGAAGAAATCTGCCTTAGATTCTTCGTACGGAAATTAAAACTGCATAAAATCACTAGATAAGTTTTCTTCCTCAGAAACAACAGTCTGCTTGACCCCATCCATCCAAAAACAATTTCTATATATTTTCACATACCCAAATTTTAAGGTCCAATCATCCTGCATTACCCTGTAGGAGTGCACTGGATATTTTATTTTATTTTTCTTTTTTTTTTACAAGAGATCGACTCAATTAAATTTTTAACTCGACACTTTATAGTTTTAAATCCTATATCACTACCATTAAACCAGAGTTTATTGTCTAATATTTCATTCTAATTTCTTTTAATAACTTTCTGACGCGACTGTCTAAATTTAAAAATTTAATCCGGAATCAAAATCAAGAAAATATAATTGAATCATAAATTTTTATTTAGGTTTTTATTTTTGATTTTGAGTTTTTATTTGAAAAATTATAACACCATTTTAATTAAATAAATGATTACTTATTTTTGAATTGTTGACTCAAAGAATGTTCATGGACCATTGTACCGGAAAAGGAGGATGTAAGAACATACAAAAGAAGAACAGCAGAAAACATAACCGAAATGGATTTCAGAAAATATTTTTTTTCTGTGAGGTTGGAGATCTCAATTGGATTTCGATTAATTAAGTGGAGCCTAATCAATAACACAATTGAGTATTTATTCTTTCATTTGTTCTTTTTTACTTTTCTTCTTGTTGATGAACTCTTAACTAAGGTTAACAAAGATATTGTCAAACCAAAAAAAAAAAAAAAACAAAGATATGGGATTTCTTTTCTTCTTCTTCTTCTTTAAAATAAGAAAAGAATTTACTGAGTTGTTGATCTGAAATTAATATGTTTTTTCCTATCTTTTGCAGTTTAACATGCTCTGATTGTCTTATAAATTAATATCTATTTATCATAAGCATATTCATTATGTGAAATTGGAATAAAAAAAGGATATGAAACTCAAACATCAACTATAACAAATTGCGAATTTAAAGAAATTCTATTTGTTGTAAGTAATTTGCTCCAAATATAATATGTTTATGCGAATATGGAGAGGATGCTAATTGTGAGATTCTGAATTGCTCCTAGCTTCTTTTCTTATGAGCAAGTTATATTTTTTGAATGACACATGCTCTTATTTTTTTTTCATATTGATTTCTTAATATAAAAAATTGTTACATATGTTTACCAAAAAAAAAATGTTACGTATCATATAAAAAATATAAAAGGTAAAAAAGAAAGTCATATGATTTTTTTTAGAAAAAAAATGATATTAGTACTGCTCAAAATTTCTTTCCATATAACTTTCTTAGGTATCTGTTGTAAATTAAAAAAAAAAAGAAGAAGAAAAAAAAACTTGATTATAATCAATTAATTAAGGTTCAAAATTCTGTTATATTACCGTTATTCTATATTACATTATGCTATATATAAAATTTACATCCTTCCCTAATAATAAATAAATAAAAAAATCTCAAGCGTTTGGTAAACCGTAATTGAATGATGTAATAAAATTATTATTTTTTCATTTATGTTGCATTTAAACTTAAATTGTATTTAATTATTGCACCATACCAATTCCAAGCATAAGACATATAACACTGCAGAAGGGGAAAGAAGCAATAGAGCAGAGCAAAAACAAACCGAAATAAGAAAAAAAAAATTGAACTTTATAGAATGTAATTGGGTCCTTGTTTTTGTTTTGGCTAAATTTTTTTGAAAATATTAATTTTTCGGTTTAATAATTTGATTATGTGTTAAAAATGGAAGAAGCCAAACTAACCAAACGTAATATATTTATATATTAAGTTTAGTTCAATATATATTTGTGGATTAGTACTGGACGTATGATGGGATGGACCACTTAAGTAATAATCCAAATATGTAAGAAAAATTTCAGATGTTTGGGCATACATGGCCTTTGCCTGTATGCTTGGCCTGGCCATACAAATATGTTATGCTAATCATAATCAATATCTTCAAGTCAAGGCCAAAAAGAATAGAGTGGTCCATGTTTATGAACCACCTGCTATTTAATTTGCCTCTTGAAAAACCCAATGAGCTTCTATCCTGCTTAGTTCTCATTTAATTTTCAATATGTATCATGAATATTATAAAATTAGTCTTATTTTGCTTATTCATGTGGCTCCGACCTAGAGTAGAAACTCATAATCTTATAATATTGGAAACCATTCCATTGTTGCTAAATAAACAATAACTTATGGACTATATCTTACCCATGTTAATTAATGTGATAAAATATTATTGTAGGGAAAAAATAAGAAAAAAAAATGAAAGGAAATAAAATAAGAAATAATAATGATAATAAAAAGGAACAGCCATAAGTAACCTGGTTTCAGAAATCAGATTGATTTGATAATGACAATGAAGAAGCAAACTAGGAAGTTCCAAAGAATAAAACAACACTTGTGTGGGGTTGCTTCCATATATCCCAACTTAGATCTCACAAATTAAACCCTAACAATTACATGCTGATTGTAACACTTCCATGATCCACGGCAGCTCCTCCAGGGGGTACAATATATATATATATATATAAAAGAAGCGAATCGCTACGAACTTATTGAGATTGAGCAGAGAAATTACACTGCTTTATTAATGGTGGAAGCAATGCAAAGGACATAAGTGTTTGATTGCCTATCTTATGATAAATCATAAATCTATCTATCTATCTATCTATCTATCTATCTATCTATCTATATATATAACTATTTGATTGAGGAAGATAGATAGTAGTAGTTAATTGTAGGGGAATAGAGACCTATCTAGCCCCCTTCTTCTCATAGTGATGCAAAAACTAAGGCAACGTCCCTCTCAAACCTAACCAAATGACATAAACCCACCTGTGTGGCTTAGCAATTAGCCTCCTTTCACACAGAGAGAGAGAGACAGAGAGCCCCTCTTCTTCTACCCCCCTTTTAAAGTCACGAGAGACCATACTGTCCCTTTGCTGTTCTTTGTTTCAATTAGAGAGAGAGAGAGAGAGAGAGTCCAGAAGATTTGGCAGATTAACTGATAGAGAACTTTCAAAGCGCTCTTTTTAATTTCTCCACCTTCACTCAACTAGCCTCTATATTGCAGTCTCAAACTGCAAGTCTTTTAATTTTCTAAAGCCTTTTTAGTTTATCTCTTCCCCCATCTGAAAGATTTTTTTTTTTTAATTTTATCCCCTCTTTTCTAAATTTTTTTTGCTTCATTTCTGTCTTTCTCTGTCGTTACCATGTAGGTCTTCCCCACATCCCTTCGTTCATTCATCTTTTTTACTATTTACACACTCTCTCTTTCAAGTCTTCATTTTGTTTTGTGACTTTGCTCTTTTTTCTTTATTAATTTCCAGGAGACCTGTAAGGAACCCTTTAGACCTCAACAACTTGCCTGATGATTACACTCGCGATGGTAAACAAGTCTTTGATGACACCTCTTCTTCTGGTATGTTCATTGTTTTTTTTAATTTTTCATTAACACTATAACTAAATTCATTAACGCACAAACCAATTCTTTTCAGTGAGGAATTAGGAAAAATGTCTATTAGTTAAATGCGATCAAGAAACACAAACAAAACGACATCTTCTTTCTCCAACTCCAAGATTTTAATTTTTTTTGGTATATATTATAAAGCTTGAAGTTAAGGAAGAAATTAGAGGAGGAAGATATTAGAGTTTTGAAATGGGCAAGTAGCAGGCTAAGGTTAATTAGGAATTAAGAAAGGTGGGATGGAAGTGGGCATAATCTAATGGGGTTGCTTTGCTTTTAATTTTGCAGGGTATAGGAAAAAGAAAAACGGCGCTAAGGATGGGAAAGATGAGTGTGGAAAGGTCTATGAGTGTAGGTTTTGTTCCCTCAAGTTCTGCAAATCTCAAGCTCTTGGAGGCCACATGAACCGACATAGACAAGGCATTTCTCTTCTTCTTAATTATTCTAATATATATATATATATATACACACACACACATTAATTAATTAATAAAAATGGTTTCTTTTAATGTTTGAAAAAGAATCGGGAGTGGTTGTTATTTACAATGATTTGATTTGGCATGAAAATTTAAATTAACTCAGTAACACCTAGCAAATAGCTTATAGCATGGGCTATATAATCAAATCTCGAGGAAAACCAAGTTGGTGTGGTATTGTTGAAATTGTTGGTGGTGTTGGATTTGATTTGATTTGGGTGGTCAGAAAGGGAGACAGAGACGCTGAACCGAGCTCGCCAGCTGGTCTTCAGCAGTGATAACCTAGCCGCCCCTGCCCCTCATTTAGGGTAAGTTTACTATAAACGCTTCACCAAAGCAGGCATATATGCATCCTTCTTTGATTTTATTTGTATCCCCTTCTATTGTGAGGATCATTATCATCTTGCAGTTTGTTTCATAATACTGAAAAAAAAGGCAGTGAAAATTAATATATTATCTTGTTGTTAATTTAGCAGATGCCATCCAATGGGACCAGGAAGCTACCATCCATCGCCAAATATTGGAGATCCATACAGATCAGTATGTCCACCAACGCTATTCTCTGGATCTTCTTCGTCAACCCACTTACCGCCACCGCTAAACCCGCAGCCGCAGGCTTCATCTCATTACCCGTATCTCTACACATCTCCTTCTCGCCTCCCGCCCTATTCCACCACACAATACCCTCAACAACAACAACATCAACACCAACCCATTAGCGATTACTACATAGGCCACGTCCTTAACCCTCCGCACCAAACCATGAATTATGCAGCGGAGTCCAATTACACTTGCATTGGTGCACCAATAGGACATGGCGGGTTCGGTGGCAGTTCGAGCCGTGGAGCAGAGGCAAGTGGTAGAGACGGGTCACTGAGCTATGCAGCAGCAGTCGCTGGAGGAGGAGGAGGATCGCAGCATCAGCGTTTGGATCCTGGTACATCGTTCAATCGGTTTCAAGATGGGTTTTAAAAGCTTTTATTTTATCTTAAAAGAAAGAAAAGAAAGGGAAACTTTGTTGGTGAGGGTTAAGAGAGTCTCTACGAAAAATTTGATGGGGGGTTAGAGTTAGACACGGCACCCAGAGAGAGAGGGACCTAACAAACAAACTGACAAACGGGGCCATTAAAAAACTAAGTAATTTTATGTACAGCAATACAGGGCAACTGCTTTCTGATCTCATTTACACTCTCAGCTACTTTGGCTTCAAGCAATTGGTGTTTATTTACTTATTGGAGCATTGTTTGTGTTGCTGTAATTGTACTGTGACCCCCCCCCCCCCCCCCCCCCCAAAAAAAAAAAGGATAAGCACTTAGATTTCAACTGATAGTTCCTAAACCCCTTTTTGCATGACCATTGTAATTTTTCTTTTTCTAATTATTATTTCGATTTTTCTTTCTTGTTTATTGTGGAATTCCTTCCAATAGTTTAATTTGTCTTTGACCGCATGAAGCCATGGGGATAATTGTTACTTCTGTCTCTTCTGAAACTGGATCGGTCGGTCACAAACAAAAGAAACCAAAATTGGGATCTTTTAGTTTCTGGAAATAGTTATATTTAGGCATGTATTGTACAATATTACACGGGGCAAAGTGTTGGACATGCGGTGGATAAATAATAGTAAAATTACTATAAAACACAAGATATATAAGATATATGAAGGATGAAAGAGAGAATTATAAAAATCACACTTAAATTATGGTATGAACTACGCTACTCTTATGAAGAGTATATTCACTTTTACAAATATATTACAGGAATGTAATCGAGTTGAGTTGATACAGTTATATATTCAAACTTAAATCGATTAAAAAACTAAAAGTTTGGATTCGAATCGAACTCTATCGAATTTTTTTTAATTGTTTGAAATTCGTCTTGAAAAATATTTAAACTGCTCGAGTTCGACTCGATAAAATTCGAATTAACAAAAAAATTTAATAAATAACATACTTGATTCGATTTAACTCGAAATCAAATTGAGTTAACTTGACTCGTTAAATCTCGAATATATTTAAATATTTAGAGTATAGAAGTAATTTAATAAATAATAATAAAATAGCTACTCGATTAAACTTGCAAGCCTTACGAGTCGGGTATTATGATATTTGAGCTCAAATAGACAAACAATCGAGTTTGAGCTCGATTTGATTAATTTCGAATCAAATTCAAATATTTTATGATTCAAATATTTTATGAGTCAAATTTGAGTATATCATGAGTATTTTAACTCATTTACACTTTTAATCTATTCATAAGGCACACATATATATAGTTAATACCAAATGAATAAATATCATATTAAATATTTACACACTATTCTTAGTATACTTATCACTTACATTCATGTATCATACAAAACTAAGTAAACTTATCACTTTCATTAATTTATCCTCATCTTATTCATAATAACTCGTATTCATCACATAAGCACACAACCCTATAACTAAGAAACAAACAAATCTAGAACATCTAATTCATTGCAAATTAATATTTCCAACACTCCTCTTAATTTGCAATTTTTATACCACTTCAATATTTCAAATGTCTTATCACATGTAAAACAACTTCATTTTCAATATTCTTTTTTGTATGTCTTTACATACTTTGTGTATATTTTCCATACATATCTTCAAAAATAATTTTTTCTATAAAAATTGATTAATGATTTGGTCCATTTTTTGGCAATCCCAACTTTTCAAGTAATTTTTTTAAAATTGATTTGTATGGAACCACCACAACTATAAGCATTTCACCCTATATTTTTTCATATTTTCATACTATTGAAAAAGCACTTTCAAAGGCTTTCTTTTTAATATCACTATTTCTTTGAATATTTCTCTCATCTTCCTTTCTTGTGGAGTCTTTCCCATGACTCACACACTGTACATATTATCTTTTTAACAAATCTGGAGATCATATAATACTCTCTTAAATGATGCTCTTTTCTTCAAATCCAGAGATATTAACACATGCAAATAGCATTTTAAATGGAAATTGTCTTTCACACTAGCCAACCTAAACTCTGGTTTATTGTCGCTTTCTATGATCCTCAACCTTACTTTGATACTACTTTGTTGAAAATTTGGTAGAAAAATAATAATAAAATTATTAGAAAACACAAAATATAAAAAAAGTAGAAGAGAAAAAATTATAAAAACTATACTTATATTATTATATGAACTACTCCACTTTTACGAGGAATACCTTCACTTTTACAAATCTATTCACAAGGCTCACATATATATAGCTAATACCAAATAACTCTTCAAATTCCATATTAAATATTTACACACTATACTAAACACACTTATCACTTGTATTATGTACCACACAAAACTAAGCAATCTTATCACTTTCATTAATGTATTCTTATCTTATATCTAATAACTTGTATTCATCACATAAACACACCACCCTAGAACTAACACAAAAATCTAAAATATTTAATTAATTGCAAATTACTATTTCAAACAGCAAAAGAACTAACTAACTACACAGAAATTGTTGGGATATATTCTATTCAATACTTTGATTTCTGCTCCAAAGTTGCTTCTTCATGAAATTCACTTAAACAATATAATCAAAATCACTCATGAAATAATAAGCCTTATAACATATACAAGTTATCTTGTCTACACTCTATTTATAACTTCATTCATGAACCTAGCCAAATAATAAAATGCTATATAAGCAATATTTTCATTAGCTAGTTCGATCTATAAATAAAGTCTACTTTCAATTCATATATGCATGTTGTATCGATTTGCATTTTCATTACAGTAACAAAATCTTAATTTCTGATCTCCTAACTGAACATATGAAGTGCCAATTAAATTTTCTGATTTTAACTTCTAATCCACTGCGCCAAGTGCCAATTATATTTTCTAAAATTTGACTGATTATTTTTTATCACTTCGTTTTTGCTGAATCTGCTATGGAACTAACTGGAAACCCACTTTCTTATTTGCACCTTAACATTTACTTTCCCAAATAAGCAAATAGCAAAATTTCTCTCAATTTTCAGAGATTGATATAAATTTAATCTAAAAGTGGAGTTGGTAAGTTTTTAATAACATTTAAGACATTGATGCTTTCCATTCTATTCCATCGATAAAAAGGTATTCGAATGTACTAATTCATATATATATATATAATGCAATTAGTTCATTCTATTGAACTCGTCCAATTTGAACTAAGGTTAACTATCAAGTTTTTCTATATCGTTGACTCAGCATAATTTCCTTTGGTTAACTTCTCCTAATTATAACCCATAAAGCCATCTCAATGAGAAGAAAAACAAAAAGCCAAGGAAAATGAACACTCAATTGTTTGCAGCTTTAATAAATTAAATGCAGAAGCAATACGCCAATACCGCCAACTGTTGTTTAGGAAAAAGAGACAAGTTTAAACGAATTCATCAATAAGAAGACATCCTTATGATTTTGAATTTTTCTCAGGCGACAGAAGGAGGAGAGAGGCTGCTTAAGATTCAGAGAAGGATTTCTTTGTTCAGAAATTAGACTTTTATCCCAATCTGCATTCCTTTTAGATTCTTCAATTCTTATATTTTTATTTTCTTACTAATAATTAATAGGATTTGTTTCTTTCTGCCTTGGACTATTCATATCTTCAGACTTGTAAAGCTAGTTAAAAGAGACTCTATGAGTTTTTTTTTTTCCAAATAAAAAAAGAAAGCCTCATTGTTTATTATTTCCTACTGAGAAAAATTTAATGAAGCCTGGAAAGCTAGCATTAGGAAAAAAAAAATGTGGCCAAATTTTTTTTTTTCACATAAATTTTCAACAAGGTGATGAAGAGTTTCAGGTGCTAAAAAGTGGAACATTTATGAGAGATTGAAGAATGATAGAGTAGGATTTGGGGTTGATATTTACCTGTATCAGCAATCTAATATGGGAAGAGAGCATCAACAGACAAACACAGTATAGGAGCTATAGAAGAGACATTATATTATTATTATTATTCATAAGAGGCAAATGAATGTAAACCCTAACCCTAGCCCTAATATTCACAGACTACTCAAGCAATAGCTAGGTATGCTGGACTACTGCAACTGGGGTCACCCCCTTCTTCAAAATTTTTAATACCAAAACTATTATCCATGTCTGCTACATCATGGCCCCATGTTAGCTTTGCTTATCCTAAAATGGTTACCCAGCTGGAACCACAAATGTACATATATTAAAAGTTTTTTTTTTTACTCAAAAGATTTTTATATAATTAATGTTATTTATTTTATTTATAAATAACTAAGCAAGAGAAATGATGACAGGTTTTGTTTCCCTTTAGTAGACATGGATTAAGTCCGGAAGGTGAATTAAAATTTATAAATTGCCATTATTTCATTAATTAAGTGAAGAATTTTTTTTAAAAGGAGAATAGGGTCTTATTTTCAAGCAATAATACTCTACAATGTCTATAAAATAAATATTATTTAATATATATGAAACAATATGATTGAATTAACCCGCAACAAAAATTCGCTTAGATAATGAGTCCCTAATTACAAATTTAATGTGGAAGATTCTCAATCCATTTTTTTTTTCTGAAAATAGCACACAATCCGAATATGAATAGCTCATCTATAATCTTGTTGAATATGATAAAATAGATTTATGATGTGTTACAGGTTTTATTGTTAGGAATATTATTAACATTAGATGAATCTTATCCCACCAGTTTGATTATTGTAGATTAAGATTTAAGATTTATCCATTTTGTTCTAAGATTTCATTCATACTCGCTGAGTTATCTAATGTATTTACGTACCTGCTATAATTCATTAATATGCATTCGTAGCTTAATTAACATGATTTCCCTATTTTATCTTAAAAAGAACAATTTTATCATTTTATTAGAAAAACTCCAATTGTTTAAAAAAATTTAAAATAATTTTTTTTAATTAGCAGCTGTTTGAAATTTTTATCAGTTATCAAATGTTATTACTAAACACTTTTGCTCGACTAGCTTATTGAGGATTAAAAAACTATAAGTGTATCCAATGACTCCTAAAAGGACTAATGGGAGTTATAAGGAGATTGTCGATCTCATAAGCACACAACAAATAATTTATAATAAAATAAGAAAAAAATATAGAGTTAACTTTGGGTGTTGAGATTAAAGGACTAATTAATAAATTATATATAAATGTTGTCGGTGTAAAATTTATAATAAAAATAGACTAAAAAATCATACTTAACAATTTACCTCCACGTCAATATACAATAAACAAGAAGCAAATTCATTTTTATTTATTTATTAAGGGGAGAGAGGGTTTTTAATCACTTCAGGTAGAGTGGAGTCTCCAACCTGAGACTGTAAGAGATTGTGTAACTCGTAATGCGGCAACATGAAATTTACAATGAAAAGGGCAACTAGTAGCTATGAACTTCTGGATTTAGGACATCTCCTTGATGGGTTCAGGTTTTGAAATATTCTGGTGGCACCTACAGTCAAGCTATTCATGTGGAGATTATGTAAGAATTTGATTCCTACTAGAGAGCATCTTTAATGAGAGGGTTCATGTGGATAGTTATTGTGCTATCTTAGGTCAATATGGGGAGCATGCCTTGCATCTTTTTCTATATTGTTATTTGGCAACTGAGTGTTCGGCAGAGTTGGGTATGGATGTTCCCGGTGTCAATGTGATATTTTTGGCTATTTAACGTCAAATAAATAATTGGCTATGGAGTAAATAAGTGGTTTTGGCTCCTAATCAATATTAATCTCTAATTTTAACATGGTATTTGTAGGTGTATGCATTCATACTAGTGGGTTTGGTACGGTTTCCAAGTATTCAAAAACCGAATAAACTATGAATCCTCCTTAAAAACAAAATAGAATTGAACCAAAATATTTCGGTTCATCAATTAATTCCATTTTAGACCTAATATATATATATATATATATATATATATATATATATATATATATATATATATATATATCATTGGGTTTAATTTTTTTGACTTTTTAGTATTAATAACCAAGCTGAACATTTTGAAAATATCAAATCAAACCAAACTAAAAAAATCAAACTGAACTAAATAAACTGAAATAAACCGAATAGCCTTATGAGTACAGCGCACCCATTAATATTTTTTGGGCACAATGAGATCATCTTCATCTTCCAAATGACACAAAGGTTTTAAGGCAATAACCTAGTCTCTCTTCCATGTAAAAATGAATGAGGCAGTTTCATTATGAGGGTGTTTAGGATTGCTGTTGGGTGTTCAAAAAGTAAATTTATAATTTTTTTATTTAATTGATTGATTTTTTTAATTTTTTATAAAATGATTTTTTTAAATTTATTTTTGGAAAAATCATCTATTTAACTACTTTTTCAGTTTTTAAAACTCAAAAAACTTAAAAGTAATTTTTTTTGAAAATATTTTTGATAAATGCAATACCGAACAGTCGGAGCTATATGAAGGCAGAGGATCTTTGTCAACCCACAGTCCCGTACCTTTCTCGAATAAATCTCGGGATCAAACATCAAAGAGGGAGAAAGTTAATTAATTAATTAGTATAATTTTGGGATATGCACTTATAAAGCCAGAACTACACTAAAAAAATTGCATACCAACTGCCAATTCTGAAAAATAAGGGAGAGTGTGCAAACACAAAACAGTAAAAGTAGACGGCTATGAGATTATAGACTCAGCTTATTACATAAAATAACAAGTGCATTAGAATGTTTAAAGCTGCTCTTTTTCTTACTTTATTTCTCATTCATCAACTCTAATTATAAACCCTTTATCTAATATAACCTTATTTTAATTTGTCTGTTTTTTTTTTCTTTCAGAATCTGATAATTATTTATATATTTACTTATTTTCCCCAATTTAGCAGCTTTTTACAGCAAGTTTTCTGTCACTTGCTCTATTCCTCAGTTGATGTGTCTTAATTAACTGTTGCCTTTTTATATTTTGCTAAGCTCCATCCATCCTCCTCCCCCTCCCATTTTTTTTTTCCGTTTTGATGAAAGGGGAAACAGGATAGACATCTTTTGATGAGCACAGTAACATTTTTTTTCTTTTCCGTCCATCAAAGCAATTTGCAAATTAAAATTACATCCTTAAATAAATAAACAATTGTATATTACAATTAATTATGGTCTAATCCTTTAATTAATTGAATCCATTCAGCATGCAACGACGTGCTCCTTAATTAATTTTACTAAAATATGCATTGAGGCCCTTCGAGAAAATTAATTTTGTTTGGCAGTTATCATCAGAGGCGGGTTATTAATCTTTGTTCTGAAAATTTATCTAAGATTGAGCCTGATAAGGCTGAGAAGAAGAAAAGGATGGAAGAGAAAATGGGTGAATTTTCTTTTCTACACTTAGCAGTGCTTGGACTTAAAAGAAAATATTTGTTAATTATATGTGTTAATTACAGCACATATTCAAAAATGATATGATCAATGCAATATTATTATATTTAAATAATATGGGTTAGGCTCATACTCATTAGTTTAATTCAATTTTTAAGATGAAATGAGTGTTTGGAAAATTTTATTTGCTTAATTTTTCTCATAAAATACTATATTTGAATGTTTGGTAAATTAAAAATAATAAAAATAAAGTCAATTTTTACCATTTGTATTAAAAGTTAACTATTTATGAAAATCTAAAATTTTTACCTTTTAATTCATATCAAAACTAGCTTTAAAATATTCAAAATATTTTATTTTTGTTTATATTTATAACAATTTATGATTTTTTTTTAACTAAAAATTATATTTTCTATTATGATCTTAAGTTTATAAGTTAATATTTTTATATTATAAATGATAAGTATTAATATATTTATCACATAAATAACATAATACAAAAATTATTTACAATTATTTTATGAATTATAATTATTTTTCAACACGGCTAATTTATCAAACATTTTTAAGACTAATTAAAAATATATATAAAAAAAATCAATTGTAGTTGCATAAAATTATTGCTATTATTAATCCATGATAACGGATTGACAATGCTATGTTTGCTCCCATTATCAAAGGTTGTTGCAATTGTTTGAGTATTTTATTGCAAAGGTTAAAATTTGAAACTGTTGTTAAGATATTTGTTGTAAGATTTTGAGTTATGTTTGATAATTGTAGTCCATCATTATTGTAAAATAATTTAAATAACAAGTCTAAAAAAATCAGATAAAGACATATTCTATGGGAAACACATTGTCCATCTTATCTTGCATTAAAATATCTCTAATCAAATCAGGCATAATATGAAGATCATGATACCCCAGAGTCATGATAAAACTCGTAATTGACAAACAATCAATATAACGATTAACTTTTCTATAAATATAGTCTGATGTACTTCCCAATCTCAAGCCATCATAGCATGGATCTTTTGAATTAAAGCTTTGTGGCACTAAGGAATAGGAATTTTCCAATTGACCATATATGTCAGTAACTTGTTATCCACTTCAACCACCACTCACTTGAATCCACAAAACCAAGCCAGTCTCTTGCCATGGATCACCGCTCAATCCACAAAACCCAGCCAATATTACTGCAACACTATTGAACGATATAGTAAAATCCTCATTAAACAGAGTACCATTATGCCACTTCTATAGCAACCAACAAGTAGTTCCAAAGGGTACTCCAACTAACTTGATGTTGAATGCCCCATTTATTAAGTAAATTGGCCACTATCTATTTGCTTAAAAGACATAGACACAAACTCAATGAGCTTATTAGAAGGTATAAAAAGATCCTATCGAATAGAATCTTCCATCGAGAGTTGAAGGAATATAAGTACTTATAATTATGGTACAATTAATCTCAAATTGACTTAAGTAATTTTGAAGTAATAGTTAATCCACAATTATCAAGCATGACATTTAAACCAATCTAACTCTAATATGATATCAGAGTCATGAGAGAACTAATTGTTACATAACTGTGAACTTTATGAGTAAAATCTGAGGCCCAATAAGTGGAAGACCCAAATTAAATATTATGTAAGTATGTAGTTCAAGAAAGAATAAAAAATCTAGATAGATATGGTAATTAAACAAGTGACAGCTGGATTAAGACCAATTGCATTTGAAAAAGAATGTTAAAGAGAATATCATATCAAAAATTTAAAGGATAGAAGAAAAATTTATAATTGTAGTGCAACTAATTTCAAATTTACTTAAGTCATTTTGAAGTAATGATGATGTAACATTTTTAGGCAAATCCTACATCAATAAACACAAAAGAGATTCTAGGGTCTCATATAGTTAAACCTGGAGATGTGTTAGCTTGACATGCTAGTTTCTAAATCCCATATCAGAAGGAAATGAAGAAGAATGAAAGGTTTATAAAACCTATGTACCAACTGTTAGTAATAATCTGTGTTAATTATTTTAGGCCGCATAATTTGATCATTTATAGGTTGTTACAGGATAATTGGATATGTGCTATTACAGTTTGGTATTATAGCTATTTCGCGTGTAACCTTAAGCGATGGTGGAACAAATCTCAGTGAGAATGCTGAGTTTTATATGGAGATGAATTATAATATTCTAGAAAAATTCTATATCAGCAAAATTTGAAAAAGATTCTGAGGTTAAATTTAGTCAAATCTAGAAAGGTGCTAGCTTGAAGTGCCAATTTCAGAATTTCACATTGAAAGGAAATGAAGAAGGATAAGAGATTTATAAATCTATATACCAGCTACTAGTAATAACTTAAATAATCATTTTACGCTGCATAATTGGATCATTTGTAGATTGTTATAGGATAGTTAGACATAAATCATTACAGATTAATCCACAAGTATCAAATCCAAACTGTATAGACCCATCAATTTCTAATAAATCAAAACCACAATAACATCCATATTAAAAAAGATATCTTTTTATATTTTAGCGATATGAGATTCCTTATCATAGCACTCTTATATCTATTATTTAATAAATATGGCAATAATTTTGTATGCACTCCTAATAATGTATCATATAAACCCTATTGATGCAGTAATATTTAACTTCGAATGGTCCAACAGAAAAATAAAGACTTGGTGTATAAATTTTCGAATGAAGTGTTTTGATCAATAGCATCATAAACTTTTTTTTTTAACATCTATTACAGATTAATTTGACCTCAATTTGTTTGGTAACATTTAAGCATTTGTCGTCTATTATTAATATGTATCAATTTTATCGTTTACATGTCAATCGATTGGGAAAAGGAAAAAAAAAGGAGTATTTCTTAAAAAACAACAGCAAAACTTTAAGAGTATCATTCGATCAATTCAAAAAAGTTTTTTTTTTTTAAATGTGAATCTATGTATCTACCTGAAAAAGAAATAAACAAAAAATTAAAGGGAAAATATACAGATGTGTTGAAGCATTTCTGTGGTTAAACGAATATCAAGATGAAAAGGACACTTCAATTGCAGAAAATCAAAGTGGGTTATAAGATGAGATCACGCCTTTGATCAACTCATATTATATTTGGGATAGCATTGCCCTATCCAGGTTTTTCTTTATTCACGTTTACTTCTGTCCTTAGTTACCTTCTTCTGCTAACTATAGACACATCTTTATCACGTCTTCTCTTTCTGTAAATACAAGTACATATCATACACACGTGTACGGTCCTGGATATGTTACAGACTTAATTTGTCTGTGATGGAATTTTCATGCATGAGTTCCTGTAATTGCTTGATATATATATATATATATATATAGGGATAATTCTAATTATTAAAATTGATTAATTTTTTCTTCCTTAATTAATTATATAGTTTTAACTACCGCTAAACAAATCAATTATAAAATGACATATAATTAAAATAATTTATATGATATTTTTTTTGAGAATAATATGATATTTTTATTTTTGAGTTGGTTCATGATATATCTAAGTTTAGACAAGAAATTTAAGGCCTAAAGACATGAAGACTTTTGTATATGTGAATGTTGGTACTAAGTACCAAGGGAGAGTCTATATGTGAGGTAGGTCGGGCTGTTTGGGAATAACAACAAACAAGTTTTTATGACCTTAGTCTTAACCAATTAAACAATCAATTTTGATTTATGAGGTTCCTCTCCTTTTCTTTTTCTATTCTAGTGAAATGTTAGAGAAGAATGTCAATATCCCTATTGAATTTTCCTTCTAAACAATCATCATATTCAACCATATGCAACGGATTGTTATTCATCTTTTTCTTCTCCTTCTTTTGTAGTTTTATTCCTTTAGCAAATTCCAACACCTATTGATTTTTATATTGTCATAATTTCCCCGTTTGTGCATTTTCGTAATGTTGGGCTTTATAAAGGAATTTTCAAATTTTATTGTGAACTTAATTAATATAGAATTAAAATGTGAAAATTTTATTTTCAAATGACTGCAGTATATTTAAAGGGAAAAAAAACTTTGAAAAGCATTGAACAGGCATTCAAAATTATGCTTGAAAATGTAGTAACCGAATCTATTAGATTGCTATTTAGATTGAATCATTATTGGATCTCTATTTAGAGTCATAATCGATTTCAAATATTACCCCTCAAATAAATTTGAAAAATGAAAACAAATACAAAATATATTTTATTATACAGAGTTAATTAAAAACAAAACTATTATAATCCTTAAAGTCATTATATATAATAATAACAACAAATTATACCAAATGAATATGAATCATGACGGGTAAATTGCATACATATCTCTCTAACTTATTACTAATACACAATAATATTCTCTACCTTTAATTTGTAATACTAATATCATCCAATTTTAATTCATGTGATAGAAATATTCTCTTTATTTAAAGCAATTGGTTTTAAAGGTTATATTGATGATTAGGTATCACGTCACCGACTACATAAAATACACTTGACGACTAGGTGTAATATTATCACATACATGTAATATACAATTTTTTTTTAAAGAATTGTACTTAAATGAAATTTATTTTTATACTTATAAAATTGTGCTTAGACAATTTTTATTTTAAATTCATTATACTGTGTGATTATCAAAGTATTACCCTATCAAAATCATTAAAGAACAAAAAATTCCAATTAAGCATAAATTTTAAAAAAAATTGTGCATTTGATGTACATGATAATGTGATACCTAATCATCAAATATAACTCAACCCGTAAACTTATAAAAACAGATAAAGAAGATATATTTGTTATATGAATTAAATTTCAGAGATGTTTTTATAAATTATTTACAAAAATACTAAATTGAGGAATGTTATAAATTAAAACTATTATAACCTTTAAAGTCACTGTATATAATAACAGGAAAAACTATCATATCAAATGGATTTGACTCATGACCCATCCTACTCTAATTGTTTCATGTCGATCCATCGATTAACGCTCACCCAATTCAACACTTTTAAGATCATTTTCCAGCTGACCGACTTATTCAGTTTTTTTCCAAAGTTTGGATCAATTCTTATCCATCTAAATCGGAATTTTCGATTGAAAAATAAAAATAAAAATAAAACAAGCAAGAGCGAAAGGACAACAATACCGACTATTGAGCCTCGAGGCTCTGAAACCAAACAGTCTCAGGTCTTAAATTGTTATTCATCTTCGGTGTCCATTTATTGTTTGATAAATGCATTTCGCTAGAGGATTGCTAATCCAAATGACAGTTGCAAGAAAGAAACCCCGAATTTATTGTAAGGAAAGCAAATATTTTCGACTCTGAACTATAATATAATTTTAAGGCCCGAAAGAAAAACATGTGAATTACGTATGACAATGGGTTTTCTTGGTCTTCTGGCAAAGAGCTGGTGATAATGTACCTCGGACCATAACATATTCTCTATGGAATTTTACAGCTTTCATCCGATGATGTTTCATGTAGTGTAATGTACATTTTCTTTCAATTTTGCATGCTTTCTATCGTGATCTCAATCAGTAGCTGCGAACTAGCATCAACAATAGCTAAAGATCAGTAATCCAAGCATTATGATTTCCCTTCTTCTAGCTTCAGAGAACTCAAGTTAGCATTTACTAATTCAGCAGCAGCACGGGCAGCTGCAGTTGCACGCTCTGCAGAGGCAATGGCAGCTCGAGCTCTCTCCAAGACATCAGATGACTGTGATGCTGTACCCCTTTTAGTGTCAGTAACTGATCCTGCAGCATGATTCTTGATTGACGGTTCAATTTCATTAGCATCCACTGAGGTCAGGTTACTCACGGGGCTTGGAGCCTGAGTATATTGAGATCCTTGCTTGCTATCTGTAAATATTATAGGACTTGCCCCATTTGAAGGTGGAGGTTTATGAGAGCTCTGTTTCATGGGAGCTTGAGAAAGTCCAGCTTCAGCCACGATATGCTTTGATCCACCCTAAAGACAACAGAAAAGGTCACAACTCATTTCTTAGGTATTCCATAGACAACAATAAAAATGACATCGTAAAAGGCACAACATAGTATTCCTGAGCTACGAAAGTTTACAAGCAGCTATTACCATTTTGTTCAATAGCATTGCGTAGTTTTTGAAAATGTTGGCTGAAAAAGGAATGACAACCAAAAGAGAAAGTAGAAAGGGGAGACAGGAAGAGGCTCATGTATCAAAAAGGGCTATGTGGCTCACGATCATTGAAGAAAATTTCATAGGAATCTTTACCTACTTTTTCCTCATACGAGCAAATAAACAAGAATATCCACAGAAAAGAATCAGAATATTTAAGACATCTTTACTAATTTAGTAGTTTCCATATATCAGTTGTTAAGTTCTTCTACGAACCAAGGAATAATCCCTGAATGAATTGCATAGCATAATCAAATAAAAATAAAATCAGAAATTCAAGTTGCCAAGAATACCAGCAGATCTTCATGCTTTTTACCAAGCTCAGCTTTTGTACCAGAAGAATCCCACTCCAAGTTATATTCTCGTGCAATTTCTTTCAAAACCTCGAGCCTCGACTCTGCTGATGGAGCACTGGCTGAAAGCTTTTCAATGATCTACACATACAGCAAAAGATTAGGTAAGAGAAACCAGCACATTCTAGTTTCAACAACTCCTATTGTAAAAATATCACATTGGCAAATAAGTTAGATCCAATTAACTGCACGGTTGACACCAGAGTCAGGACGAAGCTCAGAGGCAGCCATGACAAATTCCTTTCCATATTTTGCAGCAAACAAATTCTTGAACTGCAACAGATCTGGCACCTCTGAACATCTTGGAGCAGCAAAAATTATGCTTGCAATGGCCTCTCGCAATTCAACCGGGCATTCCCTGTCAAACAAAAAGATGATCAAAGAAGTTGTGCGGAATGGAAAAGTTGAATATCATAAGAAAAACAATTTCCCGTTGCAAAATCATATTGTTCTCTTCTTGATGTTGCCAAATTCAGCCAGCATAGCTCAAGAGGCACTGGGAAACAACCTAGCCTGGTATTATTTAAAGGGAAGAGTTCTCAAATAAATATTATACGCTAAGGAAACGAATTTACTTACTTTTGTAATTTTCTTTATATATTTTAATTTTCTTATTAAAAAGATTTCTATTTCATATTTTATTTTTCATGCAAATATTAATTATTACATCAGAGAATAACCTAACACCAAGATAAGAAAACTATCTCCCACAATTCATCAATTCAATCTGCCTATTTAAGAGACCAATTTTCGTACATCCAAGATTTCATGCGAGGCAAAAAGAAAATCATAAAACCAAATTTAGGTCCAAAAACCATTTCAATACTAAATTAATGGACATGAACTATTGATGAAATGTGGTTAGTTCCTGGTAGAATTATAATGTTGCAGAATAATTATATCCATGAGATGTTTGGAAAACAATACTAAAGAACAATTTACATGCACCTACTTATGACCCCATCGTATAATGGTTTGTAGATTCAAACTTCTACACACATGTACATCACTTAGAACTGAGGGCATTATTACTCAGAAGTAGCAGTTGCCTGTGTGAAAATAACCACGACTCTAAGCTTTCTCATGAAGATTGTGGTTCATGATCTAATAATTGACTAACACTTCTATCATTGTGTATACTGAGGTCTGATTAACTTACTATCCTCTCTGATCAAAATGCTGACAGCAACTTGGATCTAGCAAATCGGAATAATGACTATGATTCAACATATCTTGGAAAAGCAATTGATTCTTGCTTGATGTCAAGATGGGTGCATTTCCATATTGAGCCAATGATAAACTATTTCCAGCAAATTTTATATGCCGTCACCATGCTGATCACATACTTTTCAGTTAAACATAAATCGTCCAAGTCAACTTAGAAAATGAGAGCCTCACATTCTTGATAAGCCTTATACAACAGATCCCTTACAGAGATATATGCCATGACTAGGAAATTCAGCCATTATAACAAGTGTTATAGCTGTCACTCCTTTGCTCAGCATGTGGATCTGCATTGGGCCTTTCTGTAGTCCTCCAAAAGCCTCACACTCAACTACTTCCATTGCACTAACTTCACTCCTGCTTCCTAACATATGGCTAAAACAACTCAACCAAATATTCACAATCTTACATTCAAATCATCTGGTGCAATATTAGACTTCAAATAAATGCATTTATCTTCCATTTTGTGAGTAGTTTTTTCATATATTTGCTGCATCAATCTCGACAAACTTGATTTACTCATGCAATTTTTATGGATCCGTTTGCTTTTTGACTAATCTGGTACCATTAGCAAATCTTTTGCCTTTAGCCAACAACTTTTAAATGCGTACCTTGCAACTCAATCAGAAACAGATACTTTTGCATCCAAAAGACAGTTAGATAACTGGTAGCTAAGAAATATTTCACATTCTTGACTTCAGTCAAAGAGATATGTTCATGCATAACCAAGGTTCAATAAATTCATACCATATTCCCTCAAATAGTTAAGGAGCAAACCTTATCTAACCTCCACATATAATAAATTGTGACATGTTAGTAGATCTCCCAAATTCTGGCAATAATGACTCCACATAGCCTGCTGTCCGAAAAACCAAAGGCCCAATATAAACCAGAAGTGCCATTCTGAATTATCTTCATGTTAGTAATCTATAAAGAACTGGATGACAGCATTAACTTCAACTCAGTGCATGAGGCTATGAAAAAAAAATTATCGTGGTTAGGAGTACTATTTAAGTTTATCTGAAAGCTAAATGTGAAGGAAATTATGTGAGCCACTAAGGTCATAAATGTCTACTCCAGATCAAAACAACAAATTTGCAGGCCCTTTGTAATGCAGGACTTATGCAAATTGGTACTGGCAGTGGTTCTATGAATTGAGAATATATGGTTCTCTGGACACTAATTGACAGTAGAATCAATAAGGACATTCAAAGAAATGTTCTAGAGATGGTGGGTTGTATGAAAATTTGAAGAAACGCCAACAATATATTTGATTTTGCCTTCTCTTACGAGGCATACCTAAGGTCCTGCTACTGCTACGTCTGGGTTTATAATTGCACCATAGTCTTCATAGACTCCAAAGATTCACGTTGTGAGAGACAGAGAGTTCCAAAATTATTGTTTCAAATAAATTCAAAGATAACGTATAAATATTT
The DNA here is from genome assembly GCA_023653625.1 of Triadica sebifera. NCBI lineage: Eukaryota > Viridiplantae > Streptophyta > Magnoliopsida > Malpighiales > Euphorbiaceae > Triadica > Triadica sebifera. The sequence goes on along the minus strand of CM042903.1, from coordinate 21,482,922 downwards.
ACAAAAATAGGCTAATTGCTACCAGTCCATAACAAAAATTCAGATCCCAAACAGGAAACTAGAAAGATCAGGTACCAAACAACCTTTACACCTTCAAAAAAAAAAAAAAAAACATTTAAAATGAGAGACTCATAATAGACTCAAAATACTAAAGATAATGAATAAAAATAAGCTGACTTTTAAAATTTTGAGATAAGACTCAAATGGAGAAGAGAATTCCCAGTTAAAATAGCCCAGTAATCAGATCAGATACTTGCCTGTAGGCATAAGGCAAAGGGTCAGGGATTTTAACCTCTTTTCTCCTTGTACAAAAATAAAAATAAAAAAGAGGGAAAAGGGAGGCTATACAGCTACATCAACCACTGTGAACTAAAGGGGAATTCAAAAAATTCATGCCATCAGTAGCAAATAAATATTTCCAACAGGACAGAGCAGTAGAGTATTAAAAAACTGTTTATTCAAGAACCCTTAATATGAACTAATTAGTTAAAAAGGGTATTCAACCAGTTCCGACCCTATATCTATGTCTAGAATTCAGGCATTTGTAAAGCAGTGGAAGAATGACATCAGTCCTCAACTTGCAGCCATAGAATTTGCTCAAAGCATGGATGCCCCATAGGAGAATGAAGTTCAATTAAACTTGTTAATTATAACTTGTTCTGCTTTATGTACATTATAGAGGTAAAAAGCATCCATCACAAAAACAGATAAAATCAACTCTAGGCTTCTCCACATTATCCTGTAATCAATTGAGAACAAATGAGTAGTGAAAGATGGTTTTCTCGAGCAGCAAGAGGAGATGAGGCTTGTAAATTTGGTTTTATGAAGTTTAAGGACAAAATTCACTCTGCCTGTACATTAACTTCATCATTGTTAAAACTCAGAATGATTGCAAGCTTTGTACCAATATCTGGTAAAATGACACTTCCTTAAAACTATAGGAGAATTTGCATCATTAAGAATTTAGTTAAGTATATAATACCCTTAAGTTCTAATAAAACAACAGGTGCAATCAACAAATAACAAACCAATAGAAAAATACCTGTAGACTGAGAGAAGCAGCATCTTCCACATAAAATTTATTGAAAACCGCTAGACTAAAGTACAGTGCTGTATAACATAACTATGAACATTAAACTCTTACTTCATCTTTTATCAAGAAAGAATAAAAACTTACTTCTGACTTTCAAGAATTGGAACACGTGCAAGAACAAACTCACAGAACAGCTCCAATATCTCATAAGCAGCCCAAATATTTTGTTCTCGTATCACATGCTCAACCTAAAAAATAAGATAAAGTGCACAAAGGGGGAAAAAGATTAAAAAAATAGCACATGAAACAAATATCCCGCTTAAGCAGTTCACCAGCAATAATCAAACTGGAAAAGTACCCGAATTCGAGCTATTGCTTCTTGGCCAGCCTGCAAAAATTGTGCAATTTCCTTGCGCATATGTTTGAGCTGCAGATCTCTTTTATTTTGCAATAATTTTATGCGTGAGATTGCGAATGTTAAGCATGTTTTGCTGCAAAAGCCAATTAACAAAGATAAATTCACAGTCTCTATACAAGAATCAGCAGAAAACCCATAATGCATTTATTGAATTCCAAAGCACCTGAAAACTAACAAATCGATTAGAGCATCCCCAATTACACACTGAAAATAATAATATTCATATGATGTAAATTAAACCAAATTATTTACAAAAGTTATGCTTATAAATCTGATTCTTGCGAGAAATTTTAAGCCGGTAGGAACCCATAAATCGAAATCGAATTGCTCATAAAAAAAGACTTTTATTCAACATTAAGAACAAATACGTTGGAGTATAAAACTGCGTACTATAAATTGACTAACAATAAAATAGATAAGCGAAAAGAAAGACAGAAAAATCGCAAAATCACTAACAAAAATTCAGCGTAATTAGGAATAAATTAAGAAGGAAAAGAAAAAAGATAACGGGGAACAGAGGTAAGAAGAGAGAGAAATGATCGTACCATTTAGTACCAAAAACGCCTCTGTTGAAGAGTTGATTTAAGAGCGACATTGATTCTCAAGCTGAGAGGACGGGCTCTGTGATTAAAATTAAAATTTAGCTTCTTTTCTGATCGATAAATATGTCAAAATCTATACGCTTCTCTATTATTATTAATCTGTTCTCATACTTCTCTACTGTGAATGAGAAGAGCTGGCAAAATTTGGATAACACGCCACCCATCAGGCATCAGTATAAATTAAACCTAGGCCAGTCAATTCGTGCGTTGTGTACACCGATTAATATTCATGCTGATTTTTCCATTCGCACCAACTATATTATACGTTGAATTGTATAAAATATTTTATATTTTTAAATTAAAATATATTTATAAAAAAATTCACAAAAATGCATATAATTTATAATTTTTGTTAAAATAATGGTTCAAAAACTACTAAAATACCATTTTAAATATCTTGTATCAAGAGACTCAATTTAAATTAAACATATTTACTAATCGTATCACTTAATTGAATCATATTGATATTATATTATATTATCGTATTGTATAAAATTTTTGACAATCTTAATTAATTCTGTTTATAATAAAAATAATACTATATTTTAAATTTATTTTTTACATATTCTATATTTATTTAATAATAAAAAAAGCGTACTTTATTTCTTTAGTGGAGATCTAAGAATAATATCATATTTTACCTATATTTTAATCACATTTCTTAATTAATGTGCACTACTTGTTATTATGTTAATTGGAAATTAGTCAAACGAGTGGCATAGGGTAAAAGATTATAAGTGGAAAAATGAAACAAGATGAATTAGTTATGTGAAATTATTAAATTAACCAATACAAGATAAATGCTTAAAGGATTTGCTGTACATTTTTTTTGAAAGGCCTAAGCAAAAGTTTTTATTTCTGAAAAATATTTTCATTTTTCCCGGTTCCTAAAGATGATTACATGCATTCGTGAGTGGATAACAAAATACAAGATCGTATGATATTTAATTTTTTTTTAAACAGAAACAATTAAATATATATTTTTTTAGAAATAAAATTGAAAACAAATTAAAAAATTAGTAAATTAAATCAAAAAATTATAAATCTGTTTTTTTTTTAATTTTATTTTGAGACCACTCCTAAAACAACAAAATCAAGCATGCATTATTCGATTTCATTGAGATAGTAAAGGTCAAAAGCTAACAACAATCTGTTCTAACATCAACAGTGCTCTAATTATATATTCTCCTTGTATTACATATATAGAGACTTCCATGTCAATTATAATTTTATATAAAATGTTATCATCAACTTTGCAAGTGAACTATGCAAATAATAGCAGATTACAACAATTTCATCCTCCTAGACTTTTGCAGGGAACAGCATTTTGGGAGGCTCGAGAGGATATTCATCTATAGAAAAAGAATAGAGCACCACAAATGCAAATTAAGTAGGGTGTTCTTCTTAAAAAAGACGCATAAAAAAATTAGAAAGAAAAATCTTCTCTCGCAATACAGCAAACTGTCTGAATGTAAAAAGAAGTTATTTATTAAAAAAAATAATAACAAATTATGATCAATATGTATATATAACTTTTTTTAATAAACAAATAATTATTATCCACACCAAGCAATTTAATAGTCGTCTTCCTCATTCTAGCACCCAAAAACACAGCATACTACACATTCATTCAAGATTCAATGCATTCCTTGGGCAGGAGAATCAAAGTAGATTTCAAAACAAAGAGATACAATCTTCTAAAATGGCTCCCAAGTGCAGCTATAATAAAATATCTAATTGCATGAATGCATTCCCTCGTGACAGATAACAATATACAAAAGCTTGCAGTCGTTCACTAATTTAAGCTAAGACAAAAGTGAAGGTATACTAAAAGCCCCCGAAATGAATACAACAAAAAATTTACACTTAGCTATTGTTTCAAAAGAAGATGGGTTTCCACTCTAAAAGACAAGATCTGCTTTAACATATGATCTGAAAGTGAATATATTCAATATAACAGTCAGTCAAAGAGTTAAGCCATTTTGCAATATCCTGATTTTACTCATATACAGTTATTAGCAAATAGCAGAAACAAACAAACAAATTGCATACTGACAAAAAGGCTGGAAATCCGACACAGGAATTACCTTAAATTATGCATATATGACAATACATGTAAAATGTAATCTTCAACGTATAAACATTTATGTGGCAACTTCGAGCAAGCTAAAGAGAGATGGAGAACTACTCGCACAACTATATGACAATTAATAAATGTATCACACAATATAAATATTCAAGAGAATTGCATTAATGAGTAAAAGACCAAAATAGCAAAAATACAGAAGCCAACTGTAAGAATGACAATTTTTATATACCTGCAGTATAAATTAAAAGAGATTACCACTAACTTGTACTCCATTAGGAACATCCAAGTGTGATAGAATAAATAACTACTTTTATCTTGCATAAATTGTTGAATTTCATCAAGTACTTCGGTTGGAATATCGGTCAAATTTGTTATTGAATTTTAAGTTGAAAGGCAAATACTTAATTAAACATTTAAATTTCAAATTGTCAAATTGATCGTTCTTCCTATCTTTTTATTGCAACACATATCGATTTGATGATAATGTCAGTAGCAGGGTCCAAGTAAGGAACTACATCTTTTGATTATAAAACATAGATTAAATGTTTGGACCCATTTTATCACACAGGGTCCTTCACAAATGGAAGGCAAACCTGAATTAAGATTCATTCCAATAACCATGTAAACATAAATAAAAAGGTATTTATTTACCTTTAAATTGTTTTTCGTCAAATTATGCATAAAGCTTCAAATTTTGAAAAAGTAAAAGAATTGTGTCTAAAGTTGAAGATTCCTTCAAAGTCTCAAAATTAAACATTATCAATTATGACTAAGAGTACCCTTACGAGATTAGTGAGCTCAAAATCAGAAAAACACCTTGTACACAAAATGCAGCAGCAATTTCCAAAAAAAAAGGTAATAATAATAATAATAATAATAATAATAATAATAATAATAATAATAATAATAATAATAATAATAATAATAATAATAATAATAATAAAAGTATCTCTAATAATCTCTGTAACAACATTCGATATAATTAGTAATAAATTCAATTATACCAAAAAATGTAATGATACATATAATTTCAAAATGCCATAAATTAAAATGTTGATGTACCATAACCATAATGCATGATTTATTAAAATCATAAAACGTCATTAAAAGAATTAAATATAAAAAAAGATTTGATACAGTAACAAATGAGCAATGCACTAGCCCAATGATTTTACAAAACAGATAATTATAAAATTACATGTTTCTGAAAATAAAAACATGTACATTTATAATTACCAAAACCCAACAAGAACAAAAAATAAAATAGTTGCATCATCCACCCCAAGTGTGTATCATGGACTCTGCTCTTAGACGTCCTCATCTGTCGATTAAGATCTAGACTTCGAATCTGCGCATGAGAATACTTATACGCTAAACAACCTAATATTTAGTGGTACATAACAACATGCGAAATATAACATACATATACAAAATGTATTATACACTTACTATCATACCAATATAACTTGTCTCGTCGTCCGTATATACAACATACCATTTATTTATGATGTCATGCCTTAATATTTTCAATACAATACTCAATTATGCATAACATAACAATATAAATAACTATCAAATATACAAATGTATACCACACAAAAATTATTAATTACCTTTTTGCTCGTCTGCTTTATTCATAATTAGACTAAATTGGATACAGGTAGCTTACGACTCTCACCTGAGCTCTCAGGACACCTGCCTGAACTTTCCAAAACATCTGTCTGAGGAAAAAAGCGTGCACATATTAAGCATAAAGGGAAGCACACCTGACTTAACTCTGGCCTTAAAGAATATTGAACGTGACCAACCTAGGTCACCTGGTACCAATCTCTCCTCAATAACATGTCATCTCTCCTTGTTATAGTCTTAATTAGAGTAATGAACTTAATCGTTTATCACATCACATACCATTTTCATAACATACATCATTCATGATTTTCATAATCATAACTATAACATGCTATAACTATACGACAGAAGTACTCTCTGCCTCAAATTGAATCAAATTCAATTCATATGTAAATATACAACTTTTCAAGATTAAACAGCTTCACGTCCATAAATACATTTTCATGGCTATGAAAAACCTCTTCATGGGTAGTTTACTGGTGAATCAAACTGTGATTCACCTGTGAATCAACATGTTCACGACCGTGATCCATCTTTCATGGGCATAGACCAAATCTTGATCCCAACAGTGAAGCTGTCTGTGAATGAGTCTGTTTCATCAACACAACTTATATTTATGACATTCATACCCATAAACTACCAGTTTATGACCATGAATCTAAAAATTTTCCAGGTTTCCAACCCAAAACATAGCATAACAATTCACATGCATTTCTCTACAATTAACCAATGTTAATCACCGTATCAACATTCCAAGACATATCTCATATCAACCAACATACCATTAATTCTCAAAATATCAACATTGAACCATATAACATTTCAAAACTATTATACTCACATAATAGCATAAAAACCCCCAACATGCAAATCAATATGAATCATGTCATTTAACACCCTATTGACCACTAATAGCATGCATTTAAGGCAAATAACACATATTCATGCAACTCAAGTCTTTGAATGGGGTTATGTACAAACTTTTCACCTAGGATGGAGCATAACCAAAACTTTCACTCTAAGCTTGTCCTCTCTATTGAGATAGACTTCAAGCTCTTCTACCATCTTCTTGCAACAAGAAAATGTCTCCATAAGCTTTCTGAAACTGGAACCAAAAGAAAGAACACCAAAACTAACTCTTTTCTTGCAACTTATAACCCTATCTTTCTTACTCTTCTTTATAATTTTACTCTCATAAAACTATATCTTTGAAGTTTCAAAAATGGAAAAGAAGGGTTTCTGATGATAAAATGGAATCAAGGTGGCATGTTTGGTTAGTTAACAAGGAGTGGGGAGCGGATTTAAAGAGACGACAGAGAGAGAAAATCACGACTGTCTCATTTGCCACGTCTGCCTAGAATTCACGATCGTGACTCATCCTTCATGGATGTGAACCACCCATTCATGATTGTGATTAACCTTCACAATTTGTTTATTAAAGACTTAACATTCACGATTGTGACACCACTTGTCACGAGCGTCAAACAGCAAAAACCAGAAACTTTAAAACTTTTTAATACTCTTTTTAATTCTTAACCCTCACCAACCATTAACATAACTTATAAATCCTATACACGGGCATTACAATCATAGAATAAAAAATTTATAATAGAAAGAAAAAAAAGGATGATCTCATTTTCATAAATCTTATGTTGAGAAGGTTTCTAGTGACTGACTTCACTAAATCGGCTCACAACCTTTTTAACAGACTCAAAGATTAACAAATGTATTAATCTCAACTTTCGAAATCCTATCCATTTTAAACCCTAATTCCCTAATCTCTATCTCCATTATAGAGTTCCTGTGACGAGAAACAACAAATAACTTGTCATATATGCTAATTTAGGCACTGAATCGTACGTGTCACTAAATTGACACGTTAGACCGACTATAAGAGTTTAGGATAGTCAAGGGTAATGATTCGGTAGACATCAAGACAATGTAAACCAGATTTGTGCAAGTTTTATGACAATAACCATAAAGGCAAAAATATTAATTATAATAATATTATAAGTATTATTAATAACATCTATTATTATAAATTAATATGAATATTTTGTAAAAAAACTTTTTTATATATGTTTATATATATGATGTTGATAGAGAATATGTCAATTAGTATGATTTGTGAGATATGTGAATACGTGACTGATATAATGTAATAAGACTATAATGGTTATAGAAATTATAAGTATTAGAAAGCCAAATATAGAAAAAGAAAATAAAGATAAGTAAATATAATATAATGTGCTATGCATGATATGACTTATATAGACAAATGTGACATAAACCTATAAATAAGCCTAGACCAAAGTAAAATAGGCTTGTTGGCATGCCAATAAGGTCATACGGATATAGACAGATTATCCAGCTTAGTTGGATCATATAGTTACATCTGACTTGACCGAAACATATGGATACAAAGATGCTTGACATTCATATTTATAGACACATTTTTCATATGGTTATCCCTTGTATCTCCCTATAGTCAAGTCTACGAAATCAATTTATGAGCATAACAAGAAAACAATTTGAGATATGTTTTATAAAGTTGCTATGTCAATTTGTTATGATGATATAAATATTATGATATATATTTATCGCTTATGAGAAAGAAGCATGTTAGCATTATAAATGCAAATTTAAATTAATTATGCGCTAGTTATTTATATAAACCTTGCATCATTGAGCTAAAACTTAGCGCAAAAGTTATTTTTCTCTCGTGCAAATAATAAGCGGAAAACATATGGAAACGTACAAGTCAAGAGAGTTACAAATCCAGTGATTCTATTAGAAGAATGCACTAGTGTCTGTTAAAGTGATAGTCATATCATGCTCTCAAAGAATTTTTTTTTTATATTTACATTAACATCATGTATATTTTAAAAATAAATACATATTTGTAAACTAAGCATGTACTAGTTGATAATCTATAAAAAAATTATAATTCATGCATGTATTTAATGATTATTTGTCGTATTTTGAGTTATAGGTGGTTCTACATATATGTTGTATATTTAAAAGTCATGTGCAAACATATCAGTTAGTCAGTCAAAGACACCGCTCTACCTGACTATGGTACAAAAAGGTAAGGGGCGTTACAAGAATCCTATAGGTCGGATCAATGATAAAAAACAATAAATAACTCTAAAGAGAAATAACTATATAATCAGATTTCAATAGAAGATGAAAAGGTTAAAAGGTTTGATTCAACTTCATTTCTATTCCAGTAACATCAAAATACTATTTCTATGAGAATATAAGAAACACCAAAGAAAATCATATTCAAGAAAGGAAATTAAATAAGAACTATGTATCTGTGCAAAACCACGCACCCGGGGGAATGGTCCCTTCTCTAGGGACAGCTAAGAGACCCACAAATTTCCCACAATGATAGTGTACCTCCCATGCTTCTGCTCACCCTACTTTTATAACTGATTCCTTCTACGTGTCCTCCCTTTTTCCTTCTAGAATACACATACCTAGTGGAAGGTTACTATGTAGGATGGCCTATAACATTTCCCATGTTACTATTCTTATTCTTCTTATGCTCTTCTCTATCATCCAACCACTGAAATTTGGAATTAGGTTGAGGAGATCTAAAGAGAACCTATTGTTTAGCAATAATAAAATCCGAAATGGGTAGATAAAGGGAGAAAAACAAAAAGGGTTGTAATTGAAGTGTCAAAGAGAAAAGGAAGAAAGAAAAGGTTATTTCTTTCTTTTATCCTTATCTCTTTCTCCAATAGATCGACTTCCACTTTACAGAGAAATCAATAAAGTAGAAGTGACTCAAAGGGCACAAATGTATCAATCTCAGCTCTCAAAATCCCCTTCATTTTAGACCTTGATTCGACACATTAATATCTACACAAATACTTAAATACCAAAAAAGAACAAAATGATAGTCAGACATGACTAGTAGAATTGCATACTGCTCTAAAGGAAAAAAAATATAGAAAACATTACACAATAATATCTGCAAATATAGGCATATTACAACTCAACATTAGGCATAACTAATTAAGTTGAATAGAAAACATAAGATGAAATCATTTTAAAAAAGACAATGCAATGAAAACAAGACCTTCGAAGAAGCAAGCTCATTTAAGCCCATTTCAACATAAAACATGCTCTCAATGTTTCCTTGTCCAGTTAAATCACTCAAATCCTTAGCAAGTTTGCTTCAATTTTTGTTGGCGTCATCACCTGTTCATAGTTAAAAAAGAAGTATTGATAGTTCAAGATAAATAATATAAAGCATAATGCTAGTGAATCTATCGAAAAAGGGGATCCAATTATGTTTTCGGAGACAAAGCAAAACATAGTAATTGCAAGAGCAATTAGTGGGACGAACATTTTTTCCAACATTCTTCTTTGGCTTTTTGTCCTGCAAAACTCATTTAAGCCCATTTCAACATAAAACATGCTCTCAATGTTTCCTTGTCCAGTTAAATCACTCAAATCCTTAGCAAGTTTGCTTCAATTTTTGTTGGCGTCATCACCTGTTCATAGTTAAAAAAGAAGTATTGATAGTTCAAGATAAATAATATAAAGCATAATGCTAGTGAATCTATCGAAAAAGGGGATCCAATTATGTTTTCGGAGACAAAGCAAAACATAGTAATTGCAAGAGCAATTAGTGGGACGAACATTTTTTCCAACATTCTTCTTTGGCTTTTTGTCCTACAAAAACAACAATTTCAAATGGAAGAGGTGCTAAGGAAGACCAGTATTCATGCTTTGATACAATAATATTTGTAATCTATACTAAGAAAAAAACAAAATGATAGTCAGACACGATTGGAAGAATTGCATACTGCTTTCAACAATAGAATAATATAAAATGCTTATGACCACAAAGAAAAAATTTCCACTTCAATAGATTAACAATATCTCTTTTATTTTCCCATTCAACATCCACAAAATCTAAATCTTGCAAACAATGGGCAATTATAACAATCATGGTATCTTTTAATATAAATGGAGCACATTACCCAAATAAAGTATTATTATGTATCATCAGACATTGGATTCCATATCATCCTCTATCTCACGAATAGCTTGAAGGGGGCCATTACCAAACATGAAGAACTGTTTAAGAGATTATATAACATGTCGTTTCCAAATAAACATACTTGTGGTCCAGTCTGGTTTAAGCGATTCCATTGTTCATTTGATAGTGGCCAACTAAAAAAAATATATTTTTTCTTATCTTCTCAGCCTTAAGACTACATGGTAGAACAACCGCATAATGACCTACAACAAATATTACATTTGTAATTCTTTCATAGAGCAAAAAATCATATTTTAGTCAAAGGAAGCATGTCAATACTAATTATTGAATAATTAGGTGTAGATTTCGTCTATCCACCTCTTCTGCACTAAAAGCCGGTTAGAAGTTTCAAACTTTGTGGTGACCTAACTATTCATTATTGATTTTTCATAGCTCAAATTGTCATACCAATTTGAATCATAATCGAACTGAAAAGAGAAGAAACAAATGAAATAAAATGGAAAAATCTATTGGTTTTTATTTTTTATTTTTTTCAACTTTCAAACCAATAATATTAAAAACCCATGAAAATTTCACTCCAAAAAATATAAATTTTGACCCATGAAAAATGTGTGAGCACAAAGAAAGAAATATATGGATTTTGCGTGTCCCAAACTAGCCAAACGGTGGAAAAATAGCCCTAATCGAGCTTACTCTAGACGACATAACGACCGTTTTTGAAGGAGTCGCCAATTTGAATAGTGCAGTAGCCACCCCGATCGTCGCCACTAAATGCAGAGTAAAATATTAAATTACAAAACTAACACAAATTCGGGAGGAAATCGACAAAAATACATTAAAAATCTGTGGACACAATGAAAGAAGCGTACGAATTTTGCGTGTCCCAAGCTAGCCAGATAGTGGAAAAATGTCCCCAACCGATCTTACTCTTGACGACATAACAGTCGTTCTTGAAGGAATCGTCTATTTGCATTGCGTGGTACCCACCATGAGGGAGGCAAAAAAGGCAGTAGGAGGAGAGGTAGATGGTGAGAATTGTGCATAAAAATTTGTCACTGGAAAACAATGTTGTTTTAGTTGGGGGAGTTTGCTCATTCGAATACAATATCATTTTATTGTTGTTGTTTGTTGGAAGGGTTCACTGTACTTAAAATGAACCCCAACCTTGCTTTAATGTATGGTTCGTATATAGACGTTGATAGGTATCTTAAATACAATAATAGTTAAATATTTTTTATATAATGAAAAAAGTTAAAATTTATTATATATTCTATTTGCTTATAAAATTTTCCTCTTTTATTTTCTTCCTTAATTTTTTACTCAAACAAAGAAAATCCGACGTTCTAATTTGATAAATCATTTCTATTTTCACATAAATTAAAAAAATATATTTAATATGGTTAAAAATATAAATTTTATCTAATATAATAAGACACATTAAATATTGAATAGAGATTTAATAGAAAATTAATTAATATAAGACTATATTTGAAAAAAAAATAAATTATTTTTAGAACAAATAAATGACAAAGTATATTCTATATTTATATTGAATATACTAACAGCCTTTGTCAAGGACGACGACACGTAGCTCAGCCTTCTCCTCCATCTCTCTCAAAACCAACAACCGGCTGCCGTAGCCAACCACAGACGCCTCATATCCAGCAGCTGACCTCCCACGCCTGCGAAGTCTCTTCTCTCCGCAGGCGACCGCCATCTCCTATTCGCCATTCAATGTATGCGAGTTAAATGTGATTTCTATTTAACTGATTTTCTTCTCCTTCTCCTTCTCCTTGATTTTCCTTTCTTTTTAACTGATATCTTGTAGACTTGAATAAATTTTTTTAATTTTCCTTTGTTCTCGTGTTGTTCCTGTGTTTTATCTTCCGCAATCACTGTGATGAAATGTTTGAAATGCTTGATTCGAAATTGCTTGTAATGAGAATTGGTTCAACAATCACTAAGTAATGATATTTAGTTTAATTGTTTTTCTGAACTGTTTGTATAGGCATGTAGAGAAACTAAAATGTATTTATATAATCATAAATTGATTATCATATGAAGAATACAAATGGTTAGTTTAGATTATTTTCATAAACTGATAAAATCATGAAAGTAAAAGTTCAAAACCTTATAAAATCATGCTTTGGTATTGTATTTTATATAAAAATAAATGGAACTGAAGTCTGGAGTTGAAATTTCATGTAGATACAACTCAGAAGTTTGGAAAGCCTAATTCTTTAGAAATTTGTTGAGGTTATAAACATTAGATTATTTTAAAATGACTAAACAAAAAAATCACTGCTCAATATATTTCTATCTAGGGTTATAAAGTACTCATTTTTTTTAGTAAAAACTGGACTGCTGCTTTACTCCTGTTTTGTAGCAGACTGAAAGTTTATAAGGTCAAATGTAAGGAGAATGAGAGAAATAGATTAGGGGAACAATGCTGTTTCGCTATAATTTATTAATAGTTGGATTAGTTGATGATAATCTGAATTATTTTAAATGTATTGTTGAGATGAAACCCCTGCTACTCAAGTGCTACTGTGGGACAATTTGAAAAATAAAAAAAGGAAAGCTGTACCTCCAAGATCAGCGTTTGAAATCATTTCAAAAAATATAATAATGAAGCTGACAGTTAATGAAAAGGTAGGTGCAGTTATTGTGCTAAAGAGTTTTTTTGTGATCCAAAAAAAATGGAACAATTACACCAAAAATCACAATAGTTTTTGTAAGAATGTCATATTACTGAAGATGGCTTTAGACAAACTCAACTAAATTTGAGGGTTGATGATAACATAGGTTCTCTTTCTAGTTGGAAATTTGATAAAAAAGCCATTAGGAGCTATAGCTTATATGATCATAACTGATGAGCTACTATTAAAATTTGTTGAGGAGGTAGGGTTTTTGAGGCTGATGTTTGTTACTTAGTCAAAGTTTAGGATGCCATCTAGATGGATAATGTCACATGATTGTTTTCAAATTTACATTGATGAACATACTAGATTCAAGGAATATTTGAATAGTAAAATGCAAATAGTTTGCCTCCTTACAGACGCTTAGACTTCCATACAAAGACTAAGTTTATATGTGTAACAGCCCATTTTATCAATGACGAGTGGAAATTCAGGTTAATGATGAATCATTTGAAAAGTACATGACGTTAAACAACTCTTTTATAAATTTAGGATAAATTTGTATATTTTGCCAATATAAAAATGTTTAATTAAGTGTGATGTTGACATGTGGGTATTAAATTCTTACAACTAAGGTTGTTAATTTTGGAATAGTAAAGATTAGAAGTATAAATTATAATAAATTTGAAACACTTTTTAGTGATTGGCCATTTTTCTTAAATTTGTTACTTTTCTTTCTCTCTCTATTTTTTCTTGGAAAACATCCAAACAGCAACCGGCCCAGATTCTATAGCCTTGGCCAGAAATACTGATTATGCACACTTATAAGCAGCTCTGCGGGCTGCATTTCATGTAAACTTATGAAATTATGAATTGCTTCTCAACAGTTCCCCCGAACAACATTTTTCTGCTTAAAAATGGCAAAAATTGCTACAACTTCAGCAAAAAAGTTGGCTCATGGACTTCTTGAAGACAAGTTCATCTCTCTTTTACAGTCATGTAAGACCACAGAACACCTTCATCAAATCCATTCACAGATTATCACCTACGGATTTGAATATAATGACTATATTATTCCAAGACTTATCACTGTTTGTGCTTTTTTCAAGAGAATGGAATGTGCCTGGAAAATGTTCAATCAAATTCCTTTTCCAAATGTCTCTAATTGGAATGCTATGTTTAAAGGCTATGCTCAAAACGAGTTTCATAGGAAAGTCATTGTCTTGTTTCGTCAAATGAAGAGCATGGATATAACACCTAACTGCTTTACTTTCCCAATTGTTCTCAAGTCCTGTGTGAAGATTAATGCTTTCAGAGAAGGGAAAGAGTTGCACTGTTTTGTGATAAAGAGTGGATTCAGAGCTAATTTGTTTGTGGCTACTACGTTGATTGATTTGTATTCTTGCGGAAGAGTGATAGGAGCAGCTTATAGAGTATTTAGTGAAATGTTAGAGAGAAAAGTGGTTTCTTGGATTTCCATGATTAAAGGTTTCATTTTTTGTAATGATATAGAAACTGCACATTGCCTTTTTGATTTGGCCCCTGAACGTGATATTGTCTTGTGGAACACTGTAATTTTGGGTTACATTGAGATAGGGGATATGGTAAGAGCTTGAGAGCTTTTCAATAAGATGCCAAACAAGGACGTCATGGCTTGGAACACGATTTTGAATGGATATGCCAATAAGGGTGATGTTGAGGCTTTTGAAAGACTGTTTGATGAGATGCTTGAAAGAAATGTCTTTTCATGGAACAGATTGATCAGCGGTTATGCACGTAATGGCCATTTTTTTAAAAGTATTGAGTTCTTTTAAGAGTATGTTAGTTGAAGGTAATGTGAAGCCCAACGATGCCACACTTGTGATAGTGCTGACAGCATGTGCAAGATTGGGTGCTCTGGATCTGGGCAAGTGGGTGCATCTGTATGCTGGGGGTAATGGATATAGAGGAAATGTCTATGTTGGAAATGCTTTAAGCGACATGTATGCAAAATGTGGTAATGTAGATAATGCAATTGATGTGTTCAAAAGCATGGATAAGAAAGATTTGATTAGCTGGAATACCCTGATTGGTGGCTTAGCAATGCATGGGCATGGAGCTGAAGCTTTGAGATTGTTTTCTCAAATGAAAAATGCTGGAGAAAAGCCAGATGGAATTACCTTTTTAGGTGTTTTATGTGCTTGTGTACACATGAGATTGATTGAAGATGGCTTTTCATATTTCCAATCAATGATTGATGATTATTCAATTGTGCCTCAAATAGAACACTACGGATGTATGGTTGATATGCTTGCACGAGCTGGGCTGTTAGTTCAGGGTGTGGATTTTGTGAAAAGGATGCCCATGGAAGCAGATGCTGTTATTTGGGCTGCCTTGCTTGGGGCATGCAGGGTTTACAAAAATGTTGAATTGGCTGAATTGGCACTCGAAAAGCTCATTAAATTTGAGCCAAAGAACCCTGCAAATTATGTGATGCTTTCCAACATATATGGTGATCTTGGAAGATGGAAAGATGTTGCACGATTAAAAGTTGCAATGAGGGATACTGGGTTCAAAAAATTACCAGGATGTAGCTTGATTGAGGTCAATGATGCTGTTTTTGAGTTTTATTCTCTAGATGAGAGGCTGCCTGAAAGTCAGTTAATATATACTTTGAGGGGTTTGACGAAATTGTTGAGATCATCAGGATATGTGGCAAATGTTATAGAGCTTGGGCAGAGAAGCTTAAGATTGGATTAGGAGGTTATGTTGTCAAGGATAGAAATATGATGTTCCCCTTATAAGACATCATCAAACTCTAGACGCTAGTTGCTTTTCCATATTGATGAAGCCAAGTTCGCATAGGTGATATGACTTTTTGCATATATCTCCACTGAGCTTGAACACAAATTTTTGTGGCACTCTCTTCCAATACCTCATTGTGGTGATATTAGCATTACTATTTTTAAAACATCATATTGCCTCTTTTGAGTCTGCAACTTGTGAACACTTTAAGTTTGGCTGCTAATGCGTTTCAAAAAGTCAGCATATTGAATGCTTGCTAGTTGAATGTTGTTGAAGTTGGTATAAATCTTCATGCTTTCAGGCGAGAAGATGTTAAATATTTTCACACTAGACAAGTCTATCCTTCTCTTCCATTTGTGATATTAATAGATCATAGACTCATACTTCTCTGCTACACATTATGTCAACCAACCTTCTACTCTATTTCCAGTGGCTTTCTGACAACATCTTCTGCATCTCTCTCATAAGGTACTCATCATTACCATTGCATCACCATCAGTGAACTGTGGGAATGCTCTTTAATTGAATGTTTTAATTGCTGTTTTTGAGTTCTGGTTACAGAATATTTGCTAAACTAGGGCTTTGTTTTTCTTTGGCCTTTTAATTTGGAAGTGCTACTATAATTGGCTTGTTTAGTGATGCTGTGATGACTTTGAAATTTAGGTATTTTATTTGTTTGTTTAATACTGAATCAGAATAGATTGATGCTAGTTAGTTGCATAGTTTTATCTACAATGAATCATTAAACCGCCTGCGAAAATGGAATTTTATGATTGCAGTCATTGGTAGTTTTTAATCTTTTTAACTGATTTGAGTTTGGTGATTGTTTATTATTCATTGGCTTGGACAGCTTTAGCCGCCTGAGTCTTTTTGTGTCAAACCATCTATCAGTTCTTCCAACTTATCCTACTACTGCTCAACATGAAATTAAGCATCATGCATCCCAACAACCAACTCTCCATGTCTTTAAGGCCTTCTTACTAACATGGGTTCCAAAAGGCTGCATCTCTTTGGCCCTCCACATCAGTTCCTTGTAGCTCTCATCATCAAAGAGCCTTATTCTGTCTAAACCCAGAAAAATCATAGAAAAAAGGTTCTAACCCAGTAAAAATACATAAATTATAATGTTCTATTAGATTTAAGATGTAGTTAATCATTGTTGTTTATTTTCCTTTAAGGTCTAATGATGCTTCATCTATAAACACAATTGAAATGCAGCTTAGCAAATGAAGCTGTAATTTGTTGAAAGGATTTGAAGCGATTGCAAGGGATTCTATAATATCTATCTATAATCTATATAAAGCAGGTGGGATTCCTCTAGAAAGCACATGAGCTTCCTTCCTGAAAATGCCTCTTTTTCGCTTCTCTTTTGATTTCTTTTAGCCCAGCTTTCTCCTTGCTTTGGGAGATTAATGGAATCAATTAATGGAAGAATTTCTGTTACAAGGGTAACACTGGAACTATACCTTGAATCTGAAATGGCTTTCTTTGTCTAAAATGGCTTCTTTCTATTCTATCTTGGCCTTCCCCTTACACTAATGGCATTCAGCAGCTACAGATTTTCTTAATTTCTCTTCTTCCATTCAATTTCACTTTGATTTCACCATTTATGTTTTTAAGCCTTGCAAGAAAATCCCAAATTTCTTTTTCTCACCAATCCTTAAACTCTTCCAAGGACCAGAGTTAATAGCCACTTGGTGTTTCTATACCCTAATTTTCATCGGCTTCCAAACCAATCAACACTTCCATCTCTGACTGCCACATCTAAATGATTTTTGCTTGATCTAGTTGAATTATGAAACTCTTTTGATCTTCTTCTTTCTCAGTAATTTTCTTCCTTCATAATCTTTCTCATCTTCCTGCACCCATCCACTGCTTTTATTTGTGCAATTTCTACTGAAAGATAACAAAGGCTTCCTGAAAGAAGCAGCAAAAGCAAGGCACGAACCTTAAGGTATTAATTTGTTTATTGCCTTGTTCACACCATACGCTCTAAATTGTTTAGCTTATTTTTTATTCTTTTGGTTTCTTTTTGTTTGTAGAATGTGGCATTTAGCTATTTTATGTTTTTGTTGGGGGTGATTAGCTGAATATGGAGCTTCCCTAATTAGCCTAATGCACTTTCAGAACTTTGCAAAGCAAAACCTTGAAATGGGAATCTTCAATGTAGTTCTATATTCATGCAGGCAAGAAAGTTGTGCTGTTAATTGTTGAAATTGTACTTGGTAGATAAAAGAATTAAGCTTCCTATTGAAACTAGAAATTAGATCTTTCTTTGGTCCTCAAATTAGGAGTCTCCATTTCTCTTTGCGACATATGATAATGATAATGGCAATGCACATTTGCACTATTATCCTCATTCTAATTTCATGTGTTGAAGCACACTTCAACGCAATGTAAAAATGTAAAAGGTCTCAATATTTGATCAGTATTTTTTATTTTTTTGTTGACTGCAATCCATATTTTTTCCTGTCCTGTTGTCTGTATTAGAACAATATGATCCTGCATTTATATTGTATTGTAAAGCCATTTTGCTTAATCTATTTCGTGCTAGCATTCAGGTTATTGCCTATGCAATACAGATTACTGTTTGATTAGATAAAATTTTTTCAGAGTATTCAGGTATTCCTGTTTGCAAATTCAAAACGCAAGATGTACTTTCACAACCCGTTGAAGCCAAGCTTACCTGGATGGCCATGTATAAGAAGCAACATAAGAATATAATGTTAATTTGATGCCATATATCTCTGGTTTCTCCTCTTTCACTTGTTTGGTAAGAATGGTTATCTAGCAATTATATGATAGGCTTTGAGAAAAAAAGATGTTTTCCCTACCTTAGTAACTTAGTTTACTGCGTTCCAGATATTGGATAATAGATTTTACTTTTTCTTACAGTTTAATCATTGCCATTGCAATTTGGCATGAAAGTTTCAGGATTTCAGGATTCAAGACCCTTAAATGTTGCACCAGTAAATTAGTTGAAGTAAATTTTAAAATCCAGTTTATATTACTGCCATCCTCTTTGATGCAGGATATTTCCCAAGAGGTTGCGAAGAGGAGGCATACCACCAAGGCACCAAGAAGACTATTCCAGGCCCATTGCGGGTGCAACCTTTGAAATTATCCAAAATGGAAGAACTGAAAACTAGAAGTTCGTGATGCTGCAAGAGAAGCTGCTCTATGGTGCATATCTCGTACATTTTTACTGTTGGCTTTTGTTGTATTACTGAAGTGTTAGCATTTTGCAAATTGATTTCTATCCCCTCATAGTGTGATGTAACTATGTTGCATATAGCTTGTTGTATGACATTGTAAACACTGTTCCATTGGTGTGAAATAAATTTGTATTTCATTACGTTTGGTCTCTGCCTTAAAGAATTAACTTATTCTTTATTATGCTATGTTATGCTGACTATACTCAGTATTCTAAAATGCAGAGAAAATTAAGTAAAGAATCAAGATAACCAGAGACGAAGGCAAAAAGGACAAGAGTGACGGCCAAGTCACAAAAGACCTAGGGCAAATGTAATGCTCCCATGAGTGCTGCTTCCAGTAGTCCCAATCTTGGTGGTGGTAGAAAGAAACGGTTTTTAATTAGGAATCTCATATAGCATTTTCTAAATGAAGATGGAAATGATTCAACCGCTTCTACATGTTAAATACATACTCTGTCCATCCCATTCATTTGTAAGTTTCTACCTGCCAGCATTATTATGTTCTTGTTCTCTTTCAAGTGCTAACAAGTTTTATTTCGTTGAATGCTGTGGTAAAAATTTATGTGCTATAGAGCAGAATTAGGTTTCAGGATTTATCTTCAACAGTAATTGCTTTCTGAAGAACAGATTATACCTTTCCTAATCAGACTGTAAAACCTCCAGGTTGGTGTTTTTCGTTATGAAAATGAAGTGAATTGCAAAATCAAAAACTTTTATTTTTATTTTAAAACTTAAAATTTGTTTATTCTGTCAGAATTTTCATGCTTGTACTGCATTCATTACATAAAAAATTAGGATGCCCGCAAAAGATTGAATGGGGAATTCTGTACATTGAACTCAAAAGCAAACAAATGAATTTGAATAACTTGAAATATTTCAATTCGGTTCGATTCTTTAAGCGAGATTGATTCAGTTTGGTTTCCTTTTTAATAAATTTGGTTTATTCCATTTTTAAAAAGAGATCGATTTGTATTTGAACCGTATTGACCAATTGTTCAGCCCTACCCTGCAAAGGAAATGAAACAATGACATAGAATGCAGATTTCATTATTCGGCCCCAAGGTTGATGCTACTGCTGATTCTTAGGCAGGACAATATTAGAGGCCCAAAAGGCTACCTTAAATCACATAATAGAAATAGTATTATTAATTCACTAATTAATAATACAGATGACACTGAACTTAAGTTGCCTTCTGGAAATATTAAAATAGATGATGTACTTAAGCTGACAAAAATTTAAGCAAATCTATCTGTCTCTCTCCATAGCACGCCTGTCATCTGCATACACAACTTGAAGTATTTTACTTAGTTTTTTTAATTAGCAGACATAATCATATTGTTGTAAGCTTCTTAACAATAAAAATGTTTTTTTATCATCGTGTAATGTTAGTCCTCTTAGTAACCTAAGCTCCAAAGTCCCTAATAAACAATGGAAGAAAACTACAATTAATCTAATTAATCTATCTTCTTTTGACCTTTGCGTGTTCCACTCTTAATAGCTCTCAATCTGAAAAGCCTAGATTGCTGCTAATATAGTAATATTAATATTAACCTTCTCAACATCAAACTAATTAAATTAATAATACATATCTTGAACGTACTATGTTCAATTTTGTCTCTACATGGGTTATTTAATTTGACTATATTATCTAATCTAATTGTATTTGGAAAAAAAAAAATTATGATGTGTGTGTTGGTTTTAAAAATATGTCGAGTTGTAATGAAGACAAAGGGGAGTGTAATCTAAGCAAGTTCTATTATTGGACTATTTTGTTATTATTTATTTAGTTGTTTTTCCAAGTTAATCCAGTTCATGAGTACCTTTCGTATAAGCTTCTATGAAATGACGAAATTAATGTTATCAATTAGGAAGCTCCGTGCTCTAGTGGTGGTCGTTAAACATTTGTAGTCAACTTGTGTTTTGATGTGCTCTTGCCACCTCTTTATTTCAATTTTTATTGTTTTTAGAAATAGGAAATAAAATAATATAAGAATCCATCATAAGAAAATAATATCTGTTTGAATCCATCAATATCATATTTTCACATTTATAATTATAAAACAAGAGTTTTATAAATCAGTTTCATATTTTCATAGCTTATTTCAATATCATATTTTCACATTTATATCATATTCGTTACATAATTTATTGTTGCTACAACTCTTTAACCTCGTAATGATTTAGAAATCAGTTTTTTTTTCCTTGGATATTAATGATTTTATCTTAAAAATTCCAAAATAAAACAAGAGTTTATAAAATGATATAACAATATTAACGTTATTTAGAAGGGAATTCTTTCCGACAAAATTGTTTAACATCAAAATTTCACCAATAAAGTAATTACTCAATTATAAACATTTATAAAGATTCTATATGAAAAATATATTGTGTATGTTGAGTAATTAATTTGAAACCATGACTATAATATTGGGATATCGAAAGTGCTGTCTCAGTTTGTGATTGAAAACTAGGGTATACGATCAGGAAACTGACAGACAGGAAATCCCACTTGGATATAAATTGGCTGCTTTCTTTAATGACAAGCAAGTAAATAACAGGATCAGATATCATCAAAATATTCAATATGTTATAAGGTTTCTTTCTATCAGTTTCATCAGGAATATGAATAAAAAGTTCATATAATTCTTTTCGTTGCACCTTCCAGCTTGCGACACGCCATGTTCTTCCTCCTGTAAAAAGTTACAAATCAAGTAGCCCTTGACGCATGCTCCTTCCACTTTGATTTGATTTTTATCAAAGCTTTTATTGTTGAATGGTCATTGGACTAACTCATGACTAAGCACATGTGAAAAATCTAGAGCGAATGTGAAGGTTACAGGACCGGACACGTGCTAACAGAAATGAATTTTATAGAAGTTTTTATTGATGAAAATGGTCCTTGAACATAACTTGGGATGGAATATGGTAGCGTCGGACATATACTATAATGAATAAACATGAACATCATGGCGGAAAATATGTGAGAATTTTGCAGAGAGTATGAAGTTAATGGGACAGGGTATATGCTGGCAAGAATGAGCCAGTGGTTTTGATACCATATTGAAAATGATATTAGACCTAACTTGTCAAAGTTAGGTTATAGTAGAAGAGATGTCCAAGACATTATAAATAGTTTTTTTATTTTTCCAGAATTTTTTTTTGCATTAATAATTTTTCTAGGAAAAAAACTATAAATAAAAAGGACGAATATTTATCATGCATGGACAAATAGCATGTTGATAGCCGTCCAATGAAAAATAATAGGAATGGAGATTCAAAATGAATGATTAATGTTTTGAAGTTGAACTGAACAGAAATGCCGACACAGATTGAACTGAAAATGTAGGATGCAAATTGTAAGATACGACTAAACAATATTGGATTTTGATTGATGAGAATTACGAATATGACTCTAATGGAGCTACACATTGTCTGTTTCATGTACGGTCTCCGGAATTCCAGCTGAGCCCATTTGGGGAATATTCAACCAATTAAATTAATTATTAACCATTTCAACAACCTACAAAAATTCAAATATTGAAAATTTGTAACCAAATTAAGGTTTCAAAATTTTGATTTTTCTCTACAGCTAGCTAGCAATAATCAATTCAAGGTTTGAAAATTTGATGGCCGACTAAGAAATTGGAAAAGGGTAGCACTCAAAAGAGATTTAATTTCTCCTTTTTCCTCTTTTAACCATGGAAAGAAATGATGACCATAATATATGGTCGTCGGCACTGAAGTAGTGTGTTATTTTTGAATAATTTGGTATTTGTCAATTTTAATTTTTTTTTTCTCTGAGTTTTTTCAATTCTAAGTTGTGAATATGTGGCGTTGAATGAAAAGAAAAATGGTGGGGAGTTGGGGAAAAGGTTGACTAGAACAAACGACTAAGCAAGAGATTAGCTATCATGGAATTTTCATGCAAGTCTATTTCTTAGCTAATTTTTCTATTTATGAGTCTTGTTGCTTCATTTTCACATATTATGGTCAACAGGTTGCTTTATACACTCATGGGATTCAAAATTACTTTCAAAAATTATGAGCGGAACATGTACATATGAATACATGTCTCCTCTTTATTTTGACGAAATCCACAGAATAATTATTTCAATATTAAAAATATTCACGATAAAATATTAAATTGTCTCTATAAATTAAATTAGTAAAAGAATATCATATGAGTAAAACTATTTATATGCATTGATATATATGCATCTTACATCTATCGAAATATGTTAACCTTTGATCCTAACATATATAGGGTACATATATAAGGACATTCCGATACACAGACCCACATATGAAATAGATTACTCATATTAAAAATATCTAGATATTGTTTTAAGATTTTATAATTATTACAGTCATCTATTAATCTTTGTACATTTCAATCAAATTAATTAGTACCATTGATAAAAAAAAAATTGATTAGTAGCAAGAACGAAATTATTCAAAAGAACATACAATAATTTATGAGGAACAATTAAGGTAAAAATCAAATATTTACGACAAAATTAAAGAAAAAAAAATATTCGTAAGAATATACTCAATATTACATAAAATTCTTCATAATCATTGCTTATTTTCCCTTGGTGAGGCCCATAAATGAGTATAAAAAGAAATTAAAGAGTCTGAAAATCGAGGTCCTCGTGTGAGTAAGACATTATTTGGAGTTTATCATCATTATTATTATTTGAGAAGAAGACATTACAGGGAGTTAAAGAGCACACTCCAGTCCTTAAAAAAAAAAAAAGCACACTTCAAATTGTCAAAAAGCATATATTGCAATCATTGAAATTCGTGTGCATGGATTGCGCTGAAGCCATTACTTTGACTAGAGTTTACGGATTCATCCTTATATAATGTTTTTTTTTTAGAATTTTGATAATTGGTATATAATTAAAATAGTAATATAAATTTTATTGTAACGTTTATTACAAGTAATATAGATATTATCTAACGGTCTAAAAAATTAAATTTTTTAATTATTATTAATTTAAATTATGAATGTAAATTTTTTTTCTAAATTTTTGTAAATTATTGATGTAATAATTTT
The DNA here is from genome assembly GCA_023653625.1 of Triadica sebifera. Classification (NCBI taxonomy): domain Eukaryota; kingdom Viridiplantae; phylum Streptophyta; class Magnoliopsida; order Malpighiales; family Euphorbiaceae; genus Triadica; species Triadica sebifera. The sequence goes on along the minus strand of CM042903.1, from coordinate 21,458,436 downwards.
GTTGATGAAATAATTTTGTTTATATTATGTAATAATTTTCATAATATAAATAGTGTATAATGTATATTAATAACTAAAATATTTTTTTGGTATTGCTAATTATATTTGAATAGAATTTTTTTTGTTTATGCATATACTTTTGATATTTTTTTAACATTAACAATGTGTGCTGTGTAACAAAGATTTTTTTCAATCACAAATGTACTATATACAAAAATTGAAACTTTCTTATTTTTAAGAATATAATATCTATTTGTTTATAAAAAAATAAAAAAAATATTCTATAAAAAGTTGTTTAATTTAATAGTACTTATTATGCTATTATTATAAAAACAATATGTATTTTATATTTTTTAAATAAAAATAATATTTATTAACTTAATATATTATATATTAAATTTGATTCTTCATTTTTTTATTTGGATAATTTTATTAGTTATTTTTTTAAAATTTAATATGTTAATAGATGATACATTCCAATATATTTCAATTTGAACTGATATAGTAATATCATTTAAAACCACCACTTGGACTTTCTATGGCCAATTTCCCTGTGTACAACCCGTGACATTGATTTAGATTGTAGAGGAATAATAATTAAGAGTTCAAATCAACCCAAATTGGCAATTTACATATTGATATACATTTTTTTTGGAATAATTCATCCAATCAAATTATGAAAAGTCCCGTCTCATCATACATAGGAATTTTCTTTTTCAAAATTTCAAAAATTAAGTACAAAATAATTGAGTTTCTCTTTTTGTCAATATACTCCAAGAGGGATTTATCAGGGAATGATGTGGGGGAGTCCAATTGAATGATTAACAACCCCACAAGAAGCTATAGATTTATTTGTTCAAAAGTCTACTAATACAATGAATTTGCATGCAATGATCTAATTTATGAGATTTAAGAATGACTTATTTAACTCACTTAGCTTAAGTTATCAAATGATTTGATGTCATCAACATCAAGTTTAATCACATAATTTACTTATTTATATATGACTAACATCCAAACACCGTTCATATTGTCATGGCTTCATGATGCATCTCCCTCTTCGATCACCCGTCATGTCTATCATACTAGTAGAGAGTTAGCCTTTGTATGTTCTTGGGGGTGCATCTAATCAAATCTAAACCAAACTGATTCCGAATAATTCTCCAAAATACACCCTAACCGAACTATTAAAAAAAACAGAAGGTAAAAAACAAAACTTTTTATCTGAAAATCAAAATTTTTAGTCAAATAATATACAATTGTCATAATGGAGGAGAATTCAAACCTCACTTTTTAAAAAAGTCGTATTTAAACTGAATTTTGATTTAGTAGAATCAAATCAAAATTTCAATTCATTAAATCAGGTTGGACTCTTTCGTGAGACAATTTAAATTAAAAATTAGGGAAAATTATAAAAAATTTTCATTTAGGTGCTTTTTCAATTAAAATTATTCTTAGCAATTCAACTTTAATTTTTGCATGTCCTTTCAACTCAACTCGTCAGTTAACTTTATTTCCATTTATAGATGAAAATTTTGATGTATACATGCTATTGAGACTCATATTTCAGACTCTCTTTTGACCCATATCTCCACCTCTTAGTGTGAAAATACTGTTAAAATTCAAGTTTTCATGGTCTATTCCAGGTGAAAAAGAGGAGAAAGTGGAATGGAAGAATAAAAAAGTGAGCAAAGAGGGGATTCTGAAATATGCGTCTCAGAATATGTGTACATCAAATAATTTATTTAAAAATGAACGAAAATATAAAACAGAGAGGTTGAAAATGAAAAAAAAAAAATATATAAAGATTAATATTTGAATCTCTAAGGAACAAAATTAATTAAAATATAATTTTTTTTCATATATAGCTTTGGCATTAGTTTCCTAGTTGGTAATTGGTATGTATATATTTGTAGATAATGTTAATTAGCAAGCCTCAACATTTATCAGCTCAAATGATATTATTTTAATCAGTAATTGATGTCATGGATTAGGAAAGGACATGAAGATTAAGACCACCCACACTTTACTCACCAGCTACTTCGACAACAAATCATCTTTTTCACTTGAAACGCTAGCTTCCACAAAATATGCTGTCAAGTAGTTGACTTGCTTAATTTTTATTTTTATTTTTCTTAATTTTTATTTATATATAAGTTCCTTAGCATTATGTGTAGAGGCAGATATGGAATACATTCAAGGGTGCAACTAGCCAATTAGTTGCTATTTATTTAATTGTTTATCCATGAATCAATTAAATTAAAAAAATTCTAAATCCATTTTTGTACACTCAACAATAATTTCAAATACCCTTTTAGTCTGATCATAACAAAAGGTTTACGTCTGTTTCCTGATAATAAAACTTAAATATGCGCTTTAATATAATTTGATACTTTCCACGTAATATTATTTTGTTTATGGTATCAAGTAAATTGATTCTGGATAGTTAAAATAATAATAATAATAAAAAACAATATTATCTACAACTAGAAGATAATGTTAGAGTTCGGTTTCATAATTAGCAATTTATAACTTGGAAAAGAAAATAAAAAAGTTCATATATAATATTTTAATTTTTTTCGGATATATGACTTGTTCCAATTGGAATAATACATGTATTCATGTGTATTGTTTATTTTACTCAAATATTTATTTATTTTGTCTATTAGATTTGTTTGGACTTAAACAGTCTGATTTGTTAATTGTGAATTTGTCGGTGTTTCAAATCGATTTAAGTCAATTTGAAGTTAGCTCTATCACTTTTATATATTCTTATTTTATCTCTTAAATATAGGTTGTCTCTAATATTTACCCACAAATGCAACTAGTTTTTGGCTTGTCGTTTGTTTAATTTATTATTTTTATCTATTTTTTAACATGCACCTTTCTACCCCTTGTGCATCAAATTTTTATATATAGATTTCACAATCATGCAATGGTTAGTTCTAAAATAGTTTTGATATCATATTAAATTTATTTGGACATCAATTGAAATTGATAAATGTGAATTTTATATAATTGCTTCAAAATAATTTAAGTTAATTTTGAAGTAAGCTCCACCATAATTATAACTTCTTATATTTTGTTCCAAAAGTTTCCGATATGGGTTGTCTCTAACACTGCCTCCATCCATTCCAAATAAATAAAATTACTTCTATTTTCACACATACTAAGAAAACTTAATTCATATAGTTGATATTAAATATTTTTCCTCATGTTCAAAAAAGTAAACATTTATTCTAATATACCTATGCACTCATTAGAGATAATTGAAAAACTAAAAAAAATTATATTTATTGATAATAGCAGCATAATATAGAGAATTAATATAATTAAATATATTTTCAAAAATAAAAGTGAATTATAATATACGACAAACAATAAAGAAAAATGATTCAATTTTAATTGGGACAAAAAAAAAAACTAATCTGTAGATATTTTACTATGAAAACGCTTGACATGATGTTGATGTTCATCGAGCTAATTTGAATTGATAATCTTATAATTGTCCAAAAATTCAATTATAAACCTAGCTATATATTTAAATATCATCTTCTTTATTGAAAAGAAAAATCTCATAATCAGCAGTATTTAAGACGTCAAATGCATTTTGCTTATGTTAGTTAAAACTCGAAGGAGAAGAATAATTATATTTTCTTGAAATTGAACAGACACAAAGTTACATATATATACATGTGTAACCTAGGAAACCCTAATTGTAAATTAAAAAATAATAAAAAATAGAAGTAGCAAACTATATGGGAAAATACTTACAATAGAAAAGGGAAAAATAAATTCCTTAACACCCCCCTCAAGCTAAAGATGGGAGCAACTCCAATCAAAGCTTGTCTCTATGGGACTCAAAATTGCGTTGCAGAAGAGGCTTAGTCATAATATCAACTAACTAATCATTTGAAGGTAGAAACGAAAACTTGTCATAGCTGACTTGCTCATAAACAAAAATGATAATTTAATTCAATATGCTTCAATATAGTACAGCACAATGTACATGAGCCGCAAGCTTTGTCAAATTGGAGACGCCATCCCTACTGTACGGGATATTGGTAGGAACCGAAATCAGACACCATCATGGGAAAGACATCAGCCACCAATGTTCAGAGATTTAGATTTGGGATTAACAACCAAGTAAATACCTTAATTTAGTTGACAATTTTGTATCATGTTTTAATCTTTTAAACTACACATGCAACATAATATCTATAAAGCGGTAAATCAAAACAAGCATCACAAACATATAAAAGCATAAGAAGTTTAAAATGTCCATTTACATCTCCAAAAATAAGAAATCCTAAAACTAATTAAATTACAACCTATAAAAATGACAATATAGGGAAATAAATAATGAAACTTATTCTAAACTTGCAAAATAAGTAAACAATGATAACAAACAATCACAAAATTCATTCAATTATTCATAGACACCCATGACATTTATAAATAATAACTAAAAGCACGATGCAACCATAGACATCCATAGAAGGGATAGAAGAAGAGAGATAATAGTAATGATGTGAAATACCACAAAGGAAATCATGCATGAAGGTAAAAATAAGTTTAAAACCTAATTAATTAATTTTAAGATTAAAATTAAAAATATACCCAGAATCATGCATTATTGATTTCAAATAATTAGAATAATAATGAAGAATGAAATTAGAAAAAAAAAAGATTTTAATGGTCAATACCCTCAAATGTCACCAAATTGATGAAGAATTAAAGGAAGATGCTTATGGAATTCAGAGAATGAATAAGGAGCTCATGAATACCTTTTGCAATCACCAAGGGATCAAGCGAAATCACAAACCGAATCTCAAATAGCACACCAAACTCCTTATTCTCCAAAAGCTAGGGTTTTAGAGAACAAATTAGTCCTGTCCTAATCACTAAATTCGTTATTATTTTTTACTTTTAATAAGTTATCCTTGTTCCTTAGGATTTGAGTTTAAGATGTATATGTAGCTGTAGAACTCCTTCCCTTTCTAAATTCAATTCTGAAACCTCTTTTAAAAAAGCTTCCTGACTTGTTAAGCACTCCAAATAAACATTCTTGTATGTGGAAGTCTCTGGAACAATTGAAATTTCTTCAATTCAAATTTGAGTCCAAAATACAAAGAATTCCAACAAATCTTGGAACTGCTTATTTTGCACTACGATGTCTGGCCGACTTTTAAGGAAGTTCGACAGTATTTCCTTAGTGTCCAACCGAAAATATGATATCGAACCAGATATCTTGCCCTGTAAAATGTCTGAGCGGTCTTCTAAAAGATGCCTAGCTAGATTTCTCGACTATTTCGATATATTTTCAATTACTCAACATCCCTTTCAAGTCTGAGACTGACTTCCTTCTTGTCCAAACCCATTTTCAATCCTAGAAACATTCCATGTATACTCTGATTTTTATCACCGAGCAATTATGTAACACTCGTCTATATAGCCAAGAAAATCCTAACTGTACTAGTGGATGCTACGAAACTTTTTTGCAGAAAACTAGTTAAATTAAAAATTCTTCATATATAAAACCTATTTAAACATAAATATGCATTTGAAATATAAAACCACCAAATATTTTAAAACTCGATCCAACTAATCGATATAATAAAATAAAATATATTTGGGCTTACACTATCCTTGAGTTACAAAATATATCAAAAAATATAAATACATGATCTTAAAATGAAGATAGGTACAAACAACCTCATATCTCATGATATGTATAAAAAAGAATAATAAAATATCATGTATGAAAACTAACCCAAGACTAGGTTCACTTTGACTAATCTTTAATTGGGATTGCTACTCATCATATCAATTTCAGTCTACTCGCTCTAAATCTGCATACAGAAAACTCACATGCTATGTAACCTAATGCTTAAAGGTACATATATACATAGAAATTCTATAATATATCATGTCATGTCATACCATCTCCATGTCATGCTTATATCATAACTTGTGATCATACCTAGAAACATTCATTCTAGATATTACATACCTTGATGTCATATTAACATGCCTACTTGTACCATAGACAACATGTATAAATATGTGTCTATAATCATTTCCACAAACCATATACAAAAACTATATATAACGAATCATTTGATTTTGCGCAATACACTAAGCTTGACTATCCGGATGTAGATGTGAAATAGGAGCAGCCACCCTGTTCACTATTTGTATCAACTCATCTGAGCCCCTCAAGTTAAGAACGCTCATAACCCGAGTTTAAGTCACTTTGTCTGAGAAATATAAACAGTGCTAGCAAACCAGGATCAAAGGTGCTTATAACCCAAGCTTAATTCATCTTATCCTTATATAAATATTAGCATATCCTACAGTACTGTAACCCCCTCAATGGTATATCATAAATCCTATGTCAAGTCCAAGATTATAGAACTAGACATTTAGATCATATTTAATTTCCATATTATTTGCAATTATCACATTACATTTTTTTCAAGCATATACCATAGGCACATTGCCTCATAAACATCACTCACATGTGATTAATCACACTTGCATGCATTTTCATAATATGTGATTACATAAACCCATCACATAACATCAAAACCAAAATTGCATAATAAATAGTTATAAAGCTTCATGGGCGTGAATATCCATTCACGCCTGTAAATGTGCCTTTCACGGTTACCTTACATGTGAATCCAAAATGTGAAAGCTACTGCATACATACCAATTATATGTTTTAATAACATTTCACCCCTATCATGGTTATCAATATCAATCACTCCTATCAACATTCAATCTGTTTTACATACCAAAAATATGTTTTAACAACATTTACCCCATTTACATCACAATTCATGCCATAAATGTAAACTTTAACTCATTTCTATCATAACAAGCATTTTAACTCATTTCAACCTTTAAAACATATAACCATTAATCCATTTCACATATTTCATGCCTTAGCATCTTCATCATGCATTTACAACTCATTTCACGTACCAAAATGCAATGAGAACGAATTTAATTGCTAATATGTACTAACCTCAATGAAAATGGATCCTTAACTAATTTTAAGCTTGTTCTACCTTTGTGATGCATTCCTTTGCTCACTTGCAGGTCCTAACATCACAAAAATGTTCATATCATACCCATAAGACAAAAAATAAGCTCACACTAACTCTAAAATTAAGTTCTACCTCAACTTTTGCAAGAACTCTCTTAAAACTCCATAACTTCCAAGCTTTATTCAAATCAACAATGGAGTTTAGGTTAAAAGAGGGTGAAGAATAAAAAGTAGAAGTCTTCAACGTGTCAAATTAAGGATTATAGGCATAGCAGAGATATGGCGCAGATAAGAGAGAAAAGTGTAGCTACAACTTGACCAATCGACTTGTGTTCATGGGTGTGAATGTCCTTTCTACTTAAAATGATCTCACCATATTTAAAACTTTGTCATTTTGAACCTTGAAACGACTTTTCACAGATATGACGCTATAGTCATGGGTGTAAAAGCACTCACAACATAAAAAATTAACCATTTTAAAACACACAAAACTCAATATTTCTCTTACAAATAAATATAACTTATAGGTCATAACTTACAAGCATTGCAAATTAAATATCAAAGATTAAAAAACTAGTGCTTACACACAAGATTGGCATTTAAATAAATAACACATATATTATTATACTAGAGTTGCACAAGAAACTAAAGAGAAGACCCCAATTTGGATAATAAAGATTGAACCTATATGCTTCCAGTTGTAGCAATAGCAATAGCCTTATATTCACTCTCTATAAAAGACCGATCAATGGTTAGTAGCTTTTTAGAATGCTAGAAAATTAAGTTACATCTCAAATTAATGATACAACCTCCTATGCAACATCTATCGTTAGGAAAATATCCCTAACCACTATTAGAAAATATTTAGAATTATAGATTACGCTAACAGGACAAGAATAAACCAAGATTTGTAGTACCACTGAGATTATACATAAGAGCCTTTTAATGTTCATAAGTTGGACTATGCACGAACTGAGACAACTTATTCACCAAAAAAATTAGTGTTAGGCCAAGTAAGAGTAACATACCATAAAGATCTAAAAAGCTAATGGTATTACTATTACATCCACTAAGTTAAGCCCTGAGTCAGACGTATTGCGAAATCGACATATTGGACTAATTAGAGTCTAAATTCAAAATTTGACGAGAAAAAAAAAAAGATAAAATAATAATATATAATAATGGAAAAGATTAATATGATTGTCTAAGGTGTGAAAAGTGATAGAATATGATAATGAGATTTGATTGCAAAAGTTAGAAAGTTTTGGGACAAAAGTGCAAATTTGGTAAAATTAGAGAACTAAAATAAATAATTGTCTATTAAATAAAAATGGGTACAATTTCACCATATAAACCCAGCCATGTTAGGGGAGCATATCTTCCTAAGCTTATCTAAATAATTAACGTGTTAATTATAGATAAAAATTAAGATTTGGTCAAATAAATGGAACCCTCCTTTTTTACTTTCCTTTCTTCTTCATCATTTCTTCTTATTTCTTCTTCCCTTTTTCATATTATCCTCATTTTCTGCATATAGTCCAGCCCCTCATGCTTTTTCCACCATCACCATTTAAGCACTAGTTTTAGAGAGAAATTGAAGGAAGAGTGAGAAAAAACAAGAAAATGTGATTTTAAGTAAAAAAAAAAAAGGACATAGAGAAGACCAAAAAAAGAGGAAAGAAATGAAGAGAAGCTTGGAAAAAGGAGAGAGAAAACACTTTTAAAGCCAACCATGGGAAAAGGTAAGTGCAAGTAAGTAGTTTTTCTTCATCTATTTTCTTCTTTCTTAGTGAAAAAAGTAGTTTGAGCTCTTTTAGGGCTTGTTATTGTGATTTGTGAACTAAAGAGAAAGAGAGCTTTTTTTTCTTGGTGAAAAAAATTTTATGGAGTGTTTAAGAACCTTAGAGGAAGAAAGGATTATGTTAGAAAAACTAATTGCAAAGTAAAATTTATGGCTAGTGAAAAAAAGTGAAAACTAGGGTTTATGGAGTGAAGAGAGAGAAAGAGTAGAAATGATATTAAATTTATTATGGAAAAGGGTTATGATATGTTCTTTCCTATGGGAGGTGCATCTTTGGAAGGGAGACAAGCATAAGTGGAAGAAAAGACAAGGGAATGGAAAAATAAGTTAAAGTGAAAGGGGAAAAGGCATGTGCATGCTTTTAAGACAATAAGCCATAAATTTAAGTGTTTGTGTGTCTTTGTAATAAATTTGTATGAAATTGATTGAGTTAAATGATTTTGGATGCTATGTGGATAGGATTAGTTAGAAGAAGTTGATTTTTTGTATTAAACTATTGATGTAATTTGGAAATAGGAGGTATTATGGTGACTATGATATAAATGATTGTGTTTGAGGCATAATATGTGAGTTGGAACTCTGACTATGCATTTTGGTATGTTTTGGAAATGTTTGGGATATTTGGAAAGGTCTGGGTTGAATTTGGAGAAAGAAAAGTAATTTTTTAGCATTGTTCACAACCGTAAACCTTGTCTGAAAAGTGTACTATTTATTCTAGATTCATTCACTGCTCAGGGTAAATAGAGTGTCACGGGTGTGAACCAAGTTGAAAAGTTTACTATTCATTTCAGCTTCATTCATGGCTTAAGACAGACAAGGTGTCATGGGTGTGAAACTATTTCAAGTTAATTCATGGCTGGGGAGTATTGTATCATGACTGTGAAGTCAATTCCATAATGGTTTACAATCTAAAGATAATGATTCATAGGTGTAAGGCAGAATGTCACGATCATAAATACTTTGTCTTAAACAAAATTTAAACTATAATATCAATGACTAAAAACTTGTTTATGACTTCCAAAGAGGATATATAGTTGCAAATATGTTTGATTTGAGATAAGTTAATGTTATAAGGATACGATATGATGTTAATATAAGATATAGGCAATTATTACTCATTATCTTAGACATTAAATATTTCATAATATATGACACCCATTTTATATTTCTGCTTCATTCACAACTTGAGACAAACATAGTGTCATAGGCATGAAACTATTTTAGGTTAATTCACAGTTGGGAAGTATTGTGTCATGACTATGAAACCAGTTCTAGAATGGTTTATGGTCTGCAGACAATGATTCACAAGCTTAAGGTATAGTGTCATGGTCATGAATACCTATCTTAAACAAAATTTAAACTATAATATCATTGATTGAAAACTTGTTTGTGACTTCCAAAAAGGATATATAGTCGCAGATATTTTTTATTTAAGATAAATTAATGTTTTTAGGATATGATATGATGGTAATATGAGATTTTGAACAAAGAATATGAGCCCAATATATGTGTCTAACCTATACTAGAGTGGGTAGATAGGTTGACATGTCAATTAGAGATAAAATGTTGTAAAGTTCGTAGGCTTCGTGCCCATAAGCCTCATGCCCATAGGTAATTATTACCTATTATCTTAGACATTCAATATTCCATTATATATGGCTCCCATTTTATATAGACTAAATGCTCGCTATACCCCTTTTGTCTTTTTATGTCTGGTTTGGTCATTTTGGGCATTTAAAAAGGAAGAAAGAGGTGAGTAACACTTAAAAAGAAGAACAAATGAAAAAATATGAATAATTGTGAAAGTACATAATTATGATCTTATGTGATGATATGAAACTATAATTGATAATGTCAAATAATGTTAGTAAATGATTGTTACATGTACATGCATGGACGTTCTATTTACATAATATAATTATATGTTTGCATGTTTATATTTAGGGTATAGTTTATTGTTTATTGTCTATTTGTATACACCACTAAGTATATCGCTTAGCATGAGAGATGTTTGTTTTCTTTCGCACAATTGTTGAAGCTACTACTGAGCATAGAAGTAGTTTGTAGAAAAAGGTAGATACCAATGATATCCTGAAGCCAGCGAAGCTGCCAATAACTCAATTGTGGGTGATCAAACCATTTTGTACTTTTTGATTTTTGGTTTTACCTTTGTATGCATATAAAAGCATGAGTTTTGTAAACAATTTTGGATAAAATGTTGTAAATATTAACTTTCTTGTATATAAAATGTAAAAGTTATTTTTACTATATATGATAGCCTTATAAAAACTAGTAAAAGTAATTTTTGATTTATCATTGTCTTTGAGATGTGATGAAAAAACAAGAATGTACCACACTTTTTTATACATCATAAACAGATTTCGAGAGGAAGTTTCATATCATTCTCTTATAGATACTATTTTAGTAGGATAAAGGAGTGTTACAATTGTTGAGGCTTGTAAAATGGGTTTTCTATGGTTTTTGACAAATTAGGTTATGACATCATTGGAATGGGGCATAAATTTTGAATTTCCAAGTTGAAATTGATGAAAAAAATCTTGAATGTAGTGCTGTTGTTTTTAATTCGAGTTCCCTTAATGCTATAAAGTAATTAATAGACCGAAGTTATAAATAGGAAAAATAATGTTCAAATCATTTATAAACCAATGAAACCAAGAAAAATTAGAACTAGTAATGATGATGATATCATCACATAATTAAATACAAAAATACAAAGATCCTCAATGATCAATGATATGTTTGCTTAAGAAGAATGAAACCTCAACCTATGGAGAAAATTGGAATGCTTGTGAAACTATGCATGAGGTGCTTGCTTAAGCCCATAAAGAAATTTTTGTAACATACACACGAATTTTATAATGATTAGAATCAATAAAGCTTTGAGGTCATTCCATATAGATATCAATATCTAAAAAAACCATGTAAAGGCATTAGATATATCTAACTAGCATGTAGGTAATTGTTCATAGTAGTAATAGACAAAGTTATACAAACAATAGTCATCTTTACCTCCAATTTAAATATTTCATAATAATCAATGCCTAATTCATAGGCAAACCCTTTAACTACAAACTGAGTATCGTACAATTCAATTAAACCGTTAACTTTATTATTTATGCAATAAATCCACTTATTGCCTAACAATTTTTTATCTATAGGTCTAGAAATCATAATTCATGCTTTGTTAACAAGTATAACATATATTTATGTTGCATGGATTTTTTTCATTCATTGTAAAGACTAAATTGCTTATAGATAAGTGGTTTTATGGTTAAGAAATCAATTTTAGAAAAGGGAGTGACCTCACGGCGGGCTAGAGTGGAATCACAAAGTTTCATAGGATGAGTGTGGGTTGATGGGTTTTTAATTGTAGTAGTGTTGTAATGGGTAAGGTTAACAATGAGGTTAAAAGGCCATGATGAATGGGAGAAAGTTGGCTAGATATATATGTGGTGAAGAAGGAAAGGAGAATTAAGGTGAAAGTGGTGAATTAGGAGAATTACCTGGTGACATTACATGACAAAAATGAGTAGACATGGAAGTGTGATGGTGTAACCATGACATGAAGGTATTAGTAGGAGTTTGCAATAAAGAAATTAAATCAAAATTAGGAAAAATGTTTTCATTAAACTTAACATGATGAACAAATAAATATGACCATAAGAGACATCCAAACAAAAATATAAAAAATGTAAAAGATTTTAACCGAAATCAACATAAGGTTTTGACAACAGCACACCCGAATGGTTTGAAATCCAAGTAAGAAGGTAAATGACCACGTAAAAGAAAGAGAGATTGTTTATTCAAAACATGAAAAAGTAAACTATTAATTAAAAACAAACATTTCAAAAGCAAAACTCCAATATTTTAAAGACAATTTAGCATGAGAAAGAAGAGTCAAACCATTATCAACAATATATCTTATTTTATGCTCAATTATATCATTTTCCTCATATGGTGTATGGACAATTAATATGATATGTGATGCCAATAGTTTGAAAATATTCACATAAATTTTTGTATTCACCACCAAAATCAGAAGGAAAAGCCTTGATTTTACAATTAGATTGTCACTCAACTATATTCTGAAATTTTGTAAATAAAGAATTAGCTTCACTTTTATTTTTTTTTTTAAAAATCAAGAGTAAAATAGGGGAAGAACCCCAGATAGGGGAATTAGATTGAAAATTATATTGAGGAGTAGAAGCTTGTGGAGTAATAATAGTAATAGCATTGGCCATGGGCGGTTCAAGTGAGCCTTTTGGCAATATTTCATGGGTAATAAGCTATCCATGCGATTTGTGAAAAAAAAATTGGCTCAGAACATAAATTTGATGTAGTTATAATATTATGATACTCACTATTGGCATTTTGATAATTAATAGCATTGAAGTCTGAGGAGAAAGATTACAACCATTTACTCCTAATTCATCCGCCAAGGCTTTAGCACGCTGTAAAAGTTAAAACATAAAAAAATATATTTTTTTCAATTCTTAAAGTTCAATTTGTAACTGTAGTTGTCTATGTAACGCCTGTAATTAAGGCCTATAAGTTATGTTCTTGGTTAATAAGAGTTAGAGATTAAATGAAGTTTTGGAAGTTTGAGAGTTGCTAAAAATTGTTGTTTCACCCCCGTGACAATGGGTGTCACGATCGTGAATATCATGTTTTAGTTAGTAGTTGCGATGAGGTTCTTCACGACCGTGAATAGTTTCTTCACACCCGTAAAAGATGAGTCACAACCGTGAAGCCTAGATAGTCTGGGCAGGTGATGCAACCATTTTTTTTTATCTATCATCCCTTTAAATCTGCTCTCCATTCCCTATTAACCAATCAAACACAGTACCATTTCATCTTCTTCCTCTATTGTTAAAGCTTGGAGAGACCTTGTTTCAATCAAGAAAGTGAGAGAGAAGAGTGAGAGAAGAAGTTTGTGAGCTTTGAGGGAAAAGCTCAATTTTTATGTTTATGGGTTTTGTTCAAGTTTCAGAGGCTAAGATGACATTTTCATCTTGCTAGGATCTGGTAGAGGAGTTGGGAGTCCATATCAAGAGAGAGGACAAGCTTGAAGAATTCAAGATTTAGCTAATATCCATCATAGGTGTAAGGTTTGTACATAACCACATTCAAAGCTTATTTTGTGCATGTGTATGTTAGTGTGACTTGAATAAATATTTGGTGTCTATTGGTTATTGAAAACTTATGATTTTGGGTTAAAATGCATGTTGGGATATTGTTATGCTTCATTGAGTTTAAGATAGATTTTAATTTATTTAAATCAATATGTTGTGATGTTACAAGCAGTAGATAACATGTGGGATGTCTCAAATGCATGTTGGAATATTGATAGGTTGATTAACATTGGTTAATCATAGAAATATTACATGAAAATGGTTGTTCTATGTTTTGGTATGAAATTTGAAAAATTTTCATATTCACTGCTGTGAATGTCATGAAAATAAGTTTTGTTGCCGAAGCAGACCCGTTCATGGGTAGCTTCATAGTTTGGTTCATGGTGTAGTTCATACCCATGAAGGAGTGATTACGACCGTGAATGTGTGCTGATTTATAGAATGAATCACAGTTTGATTCACGGGTAAACTACCCATGAAGAGGTTCTTCACAGCTATAAAAAGAGTGTTCATGAGCATGAAACTGCTTAACTTGAAAAATTTGTATGCTTGCATATGAATCGAAATTGATTCATTTTGAGGTGGAATAACTCTATTATATGTTATAACATGGTATGATAATACATGTTATGGTTGTGATTTATGAGAAATCATGATTATGAATAATATGAAAATATATGGTACGTGTTGTGAAATTGTAAGCCCAATACTCTAACTAGGACTAGAGTTAGGATAGATGACATGCCATTGGGGGGAGATCGGTATTGAATGACCTAGATTGGTCACATTTGAGATACTTTGAAGGCTCTAGGCAATGGTAAACAATGAGAGCTTCTTTGGTTGGGTTATATTGAGACACTTTGAAAGCCTAGAGGTAAGCAATGAGAGCTTCCTCGGTTGGGTTATGTTGAGACACTATGAAGGCCTAGGGATAACTAATGAGAGCTTTCTCGGATGGGTTATGTTAAGACACTTTGAAGGCCCAGGGGTAAACAATGGTAGCTTTTTCAGTTGGGTGATGTTGAGACACTTTAAAGGCTCAGAAGTAAGCAATGAAACCTTACTCGATTGGGTTATGTACGAGATATTTTGAAGGCTCAGGGTGAAGCCATGTAGGCTTCCCTCGATAGCTATTTTGTGCTCTTATTTTTCTCAGATAGTATTTTGAAAAGGTAAGACAGGTGTCCTAAGGGCTCTAATGAGAGTCATAGAGTACTCTTATTCATTTTAGTCTAGTTATGAGTATAGCGGGTAAAGGAATAGTAAGTAAATACTTCTAAGTGTGGTATATACTTGTATGATACTGGTTGGTTGTTTGATATACCATGTTCAATGTGTGCATTATATATAAGATTTTTATAGTATGTCATATAGTATGTGAGCTGATGCATGTGCAGACTTTGAGGTAAGTCGTTGTAGTAGCTCGGTGAGTATATTATGCATATTATATATATGACATGTGTGTGTGCTTTGCATGTTGTTATATACCACTAAGCATTAGTTTGCTTAATGTATGGGCTTCCCATGTACAAGCTCGGAGCCTAGAGGAGGACACCCAAAGATCAGAGTCAATGATACATGAATGGGGTGGGTGATACAACTATTGTACTTTTGCTTTTATTGAATTTTGTTGGGTTGTGTAGTTATAATTTTATATGTTGTATTTCAGAGACATGTAGTTTTATAACTACTCATTTTGTAAAAACCTTTAGACTAGTGTTGCCCATTTAACTATTGTATTTAAATTTTATCTTATCAAGCCTTTTAATGTTGTTTTATTTTTATTTACGCCATCATGGCTATGGTGCATGAAAGTTTTAAATTATCTCGTTTTAGTTCATGTGCATCGTAGCATCCTTTGGTATAATTAGGTTTATTCTTAATTATATCGAAGAGTGTTACAGTATATTTTGAGAGATAAAACCAAAGACATTTGCAAAAGTTGTCCATACTTCTAATGAGGAATTAAAGCCAATAACATATGGAAAAAAACTCTTTTTTGTAAAGAAGATAATAATCGAGTATAAAAAATTTGATCTTTCTTGAACTATGTATCAAACTCATGATTAGGGATTTGTTGGTTTTCATTTGGTATGGTTTTTATGGGTGGTGAAGTGAATTCATGAATAAGGTTATAAAGATTTTGATAATTAAGGGTAAAAGTTGATTTTTTTCAGGCTAAACAATTTTTAGTATTGAGTTTTATGGAGAATGAATAAGAAGTAAAAATTGTAACACCCATAATTAGGGCTTAGTAAATAAGATGAATTAAAAAATAATATGTGTTTAAGAGTTTATTAAAGGAAAAGAGTTAAGAAAATATGAGAAAGTGTAAAGTACCATGTTCACACTCGTGATAGATCGAGTCACATCCTCGAATATTGGTTTCGAGTTGTTCACGCTCATGAAATATTGGGTCATATCCATGAATATCGTTAGATATAAAATCTCAATAATTTTTCTTTCTTTATCTCATGACCTAACTCAAAATTGAACCCTATAATTCAAAGTTTCTTCACACTAGAGACTAATCTCATATTTTCCTTCGATTTCAAGGTTAAAACACCTTGACCAACATCTGAGATCAAAGTTAAACAAGTTCTTATGAGATAAGAGAATAAATAAGTGGTGTTATTGAGGAAGCCGAAATAAAGAAGGAAGAGATGAGATCAGATATCCTATTCATGTGGTGTTTCCTTCGATCTAGGTAAGAATTACATTTCTTTTTCCTCTTTACAAGCTTTCATAGCCTTGATCATATCTAGTTTGTTTATGGTAGAGACCCATTTCCAAATGGGTTAGATTATAGCTTAATCTTGAGAGTGGTTGTTAAAGACCCCATTCTAAGTTGATTAATGGTTATGGTATGTGGTGGTAAGGGAGTTATATGAGATTAAAGTTGTTAAGAGGGTTAAAGTTAAGGTTTGAATCTTTTATGGATTTAAAAGTTAAGTATATGGTTATAGAAGTTGATATAGATATATTATATATGATAGAAGATAGAAAATGAGGTGGTAAACTCATAGAAAAGATAAGCAAGCTTGAGAGAAGCGTAGTTTTTAAGGCTCCATTAGAAGTATATACATACATGTAGTTAAATACCAAAACATGACATGTTATATTTTATATGTGTGATAGATGAACTGAATATTTTAAATACTAATTGCTGGTTGTTATGAAAATAAATAATACAATGAATGCCACAAGTATTGAATGAAATGTTAAGTTAAACTTGAAATGCAATAATGAGAAGCCATAAAGAGAACCTTATCATAAATATACCAAATGTGCATTTATAGGTATAACGAATGATGATTTATGGTGGTTGAAGAGGTAAGTTAGGTGGCATAAATGCATGAATGAGTATGAATGTATTCCTGAGATTCATGGATTCAAATGTGTTAGAATATACTCTTATGGGTTAATTGATGCTTTGATTCATGATAAGACATGTTTGACTAGAATGTTGATAGAAAAATATTGTCATGGGACAACCATAAAAGCCTTTGTATGTGAATTGCCTTAAATACCTTGTTGTATGTTGTTTTTGCTAGAAAACTCATATTCATGCCCATAACGGAGGGTTCACAGTTGTGAATCATCGATCCAAAACTGCCCAGATTAAGTAGAATGGGTCACAGCTTAAGTCACCACATGATTCACGGGCGTGCCTTTGGAAGTTCACGCCCGTGAAGAAATGTGCAAGTTAGGACATAAGCGTTCACGATTTGATTTAAGGTTTGGTTCATAGATTGGAGTGTCCGTGATTGGATCTTCACAACCGTGAATACATAGTTCATGCCTGTGAATCATGTTTATAATATTTTTTTTCATGATTGCAATGTAATGGCCATGTACATGCCTCCATAATGGTATGAGATGAATGTTAAAACACATTATTATATGATGATTCTTACATATATAATATATAGTGCATTTTCACAAAATTCAAAAGATTATAATAAAGAGAATTTTGAACAAGTAAAGCCCAGACTCGATATTAGGACAAGAAATATGATAAATGACATGACATTAAGAGGATTCACGGTATCGTAGTGATATGATATAATTATTCTTAAAGGACAAGGTGGCTTAAGCGCTAGGAATGCCCTTAATTCTATATTATATGCAAAGATATATGTTTACTCAACCAATGCAGCTTAAAATCTGGGAGCACCATTGACTTGAGAAGTCTCGACTAGCACACATAATTATAGACAGTGGCAGTATGACTTAAGCTCTGAAAGTGTCATTGTTCACAACTCGTATCCGAATAGTTCATGTTGAGAGTTGTTAGACAATTATATTAAAGTGATTAAAGAAAGTAATGAAATAGAAAATAGATTCAAAAGCAAAAGTACACTAAGATATACAGTTAATACGATATATGTTATTATAAATGTTATATGTTCTTTTTCACATTGTTCAAGTGATTAAAGAGCCACTACTTTCATAAGGTAAAGTATTTACATGACATTATTATTTTACTGTCATGCCACGATATTTTAGTATGATGCCATGAATATGAAATATATTGGTATGCTTTGTGTGAATGCATGTTGAATTTTTATGTCTATATATATCACTAGGCTTTTAGTAGCTTTCCCCACGCAGGTTGGAACCTAGTAGATAGAAGTCGATCAAGAGAAGCAAGTCCAACATAGAAACATCAAAGTAGACCCGACAGAGATCGTTGATATATTTATGTCATATTTTGCATATTGTACATAAGATAAGAAATGAGTTTTGTTTACTTTCATACATGTCTGTACTTTATAGAAATATGTATTTTGATTTTAAAGGCACGTATTGTTATAAACATCGGTTTATAGAAATATATATTTTGATTTTAAAGGCATGTATTGTTATAAACATCGGACCTATGGAATTCCAACATGATATTTCATATATATACGATGATACTTCCCTTTTGGATCAAAGATACTTCTTTATAGATATTTAATGTTATATAATTAACAAGTTTGATATAACAAAAAAGTTCTAAATTTTTACAAATTTTTTTGCATATAAATTATGTGACATCCGTTCATTTAGTCGAGTTTATCTTGATTAGAGAGAAACTACAAAAATAATATTGGAAGATCGATAGAAGGAACCACTATTGAAGACAATAAATACAAAAGTTGAAAAAGAGGAGAAAAAAATAAAAAGATTATAGCTATAATACCATGTTAAGACTTGAAAGAAAAGAATAATAGTATCTATATATAGATACACACGTGTGTGTATGTATGAGGTTTTAATGGTTATTACATTATTTATTCATCTATTAGTATTATTTTTTAATCGTTAGATAAAAAATTTAATGATACTAATTAATTCTATAATAATTATGATAATTTAATATTATTTAACATTAAGATTTATGATACATACCATAACCATTAAAATCTCTCTCTATATAATTGACTAGATCCAGAGTTTATATATATATATATATATATATATAAAAACCAAGAAAACTCTAATTGTAAATACACAAAGAATAATTAAAAAAGAAGTAACAAACTATAAGCACAAAACAGTTACAATAAGAAAGGAAAAAACATGGTACATCTATCAATTGGTATACATCATAAAAAGTTATAAATTCAATATCCAATCTGTGAAATATGTTTCAAAAAAGGAAAAACATATTTCTTAACAATGTCCATAAAAGAGAATTAATTAATATACCAGTCGAAAAGGCTTTTTAAGGAAGGAAAAAGAAAAACATCTTGCTAAGGTCCTTTATCGTCTTAATCCTAACTTTTTCTTAGATTAATTTTGATTTTAATTCTTAATCTCAGGATAATGATTAGAGTAGATTATATAATTAATTAAGACTTTTAAGAACGTAATAATGAAGACATGCAAACTTTGAAAATGGAAGATTGTAATTTCAATCTCATTATGAATATTGATGATATCTTTGGTGGGGGTCTCGGATGTCAAATCATTTATAAACTGACATTCTATCATCCTTGGTGGGTCTAATTAAGCCTGATTTAAAATCAATAATATATATCTAATCAGTAATCACATCGTAATTAAGGAAAATAATATGGATTTGGCAGCTGAGGACTTCAAAAAGTTTTAAGTGCAAAAGCATGCGCAGGATTCACACTCTTGACTATCTTTAAGGATTTGCGATTTTTGGGCATAAAAAAAAAGTTCGATGGTAATCAGGTTTTAAAGGCTTATCTTTTAACTATCAAATCTAAAAAGGCCCCACCCCTAATCATTTTGAACTCCAATTTCAATATAATCATTATAAGTTCAGATCTTTACATTCTTTTCAAGAAAGAAAAAAAATATCTTTACATATTGATTATTGCAATTTCACACTTCTTATTATCTATCTCCAAGTTAGTTTTGAAAAACCAGCATTTTCTTTCTTTTTTTTTCTTTTTTTTCAATGGTTAATTTTTTGATCTTCATTATGTCTCAACGGACAAAGATTTATATAAGAAATGGTAGGCACAAATATTTTTGAAAAATTTACTATTTATTCGTAAGGTTTGATATAGTGTATTATTATTTTTTAATATTTAAAATTTATACGATTAGCTTTCTCTAACTTATTTCAATTAAATTATATTGTCATTCTATTAAATTTTAAATTATTTATCGTTAATCAGAAAAATATTTTTTTTACTTAAAAATATTAGTATAATAAGTCAAATTTTAGAAGATACTGGTATAATAAATTAAACTTGTAGGTGATAGTAGAACAATAGATCAAATTTTAAAAGATAAATAGCAATTTTATTTTTGTCATTTCACTACAATTTAACCTATTTCTAACATAAATTTTAATAAAATGACATATTAGTATAATATAATAAAATAGAGATAATAAATCATAAAAATTTTATACCTTTAGAGTACTAGTATAATATATCAAAATTTATTATTTTAAAAAAAAAATTATTTTCCAACAACACTTTACCTTATCATTAATAGGTAAAGAGAAAAACAATTTTAAAAATTATTTTTTTTCTTTTTTAATAACTATTCACCAATCAATAAGATATTACACCCATTTAAAAAATTAATTAATGTTTAATATTTCTCATTTATAAAGATATATAGTATACATTTAGTCAAAGATAATTAGGATGTGCATGAAAATTCGGATAACCATATAATTTATGAATAGTAATTAAAAAATGGAGTTGTGTGCTGCCGGTTTTGATATTTTCTACCCTTTAGTTTTGGCCTTATATATATATATATATAATTCTATTTGTATCACAGTAATATTGCTCAACTAAAAATATAAAATATGTAAAAATTAAAAAATATCAATCTTGAATCTAACTCCCTTCAAAGGTTAATTTAGAGAATACAATAGGCAAATTAGTTGTTGTTTCCTGGCATAGCCTAGCTCTTACATCATGTAAAACTGAAGTAGAAAATATGAACCTTAACCAAACTTGCCACCCTTTTAGATAAAGAAATAAGAATTTCCGAATCCATTATAAGTAATATTTTAGTATTATAACCAGCTGAACTGGAATAATGATTAATAAGATGGATGCAGGCTAACCATTACAAATAAAATGATAACACACATAAAGTGATTAAGACAGTACAAAATTGTCAAAACATGTAATTACCCCTTTGTAAAAAATTTCTAATCTTAAGTTTTTATTGGATTAAATCTTTGCAAATATGGAATTTTTTCCCCTTATTTGGCAGATAACACATAAATTGAAAAAACAATGTTGAAATTAACAAATATGCTCAATAAATGAGTTTTGAATGTAACTCATCACAAAAACAAGTTTAAGAGAAGATGATTACCTAAACCATTATAAACACTTAGATCTTATAACTAGTATATCATATTATTATTTATATCGATTTAGTAATTGTGTAATGCATTTATAAATATATATATATATATACATGTATATAATTATAAATAACTAAAATTAATATTTTATAATATATGTTAATTTTTCTAATGTATTAATAATTTAGTATGATATATATATATATATATATATATATATATATATATATATATATATAAACATATATGTATGTGCATAAAATTATGATAAAATTTAAGCATTTAATCATTTATACATTTATTACTAATACAAATCGTAGATAATTTATTAATTTTTATTCATATATATTAATATAAATAATTATAACATAACTTATATATATATATTTAAAAATATTAATATATAATTTAATTATTTAATTATTAGATACTCTATATATTTCTAAATGTATTTAATTGTGTTATAAACATATTATATGAATTCATATCGTATTGTATCGTTTTTAAATTTGGAGTATTAAATTTGTATGACTTGATATTTATGAGTGATCCGACATCTCAACACTGATGAGTCTGATATCATATTGAATAAATGAATTTTAAACCTAACTCATTCTAAAAATTAACTCAAAAAAATTTGTCCAAATTATTACTTAGATATTATAACCTCTCATTCACATTTAAGACCAAATACATATAGAAAATTTAAAACACGAAATTTATAAAATTAGATATATGCAGATATTCGAACACCACAAGATTAGTAACTCTAACAGCATGTTAAATAAATGAACTTTTGAGTTTATCACATTCTAAAAGCACAAGAACCGAGGAAAGAATTTCATATAATGATGATTCAATGATTATTTTCAACACTAATTTCTGGCTTTTCAACAATGTTACATAGATACTAGTTTTTTTAATTTGACTTGAATTTCCCAACTTAATGCTCTTTTACAAATTTTTCTACGTGATAAAAAGTGGATATCTCTATTCTAAATAGCAATGTGCATGCCATTCTTGAACTTAAAAAAAACTACTCTTTAGACTTAACTTTCCTAATTCTTTTTTTAATTTTGAAAAAAAAAAAGAGAACTGTTTTTCAAAGAAAAAGTGAACCCATCTTCAATAATTGATGAGACAATATGAATTAAAAGCTTAATCGTACACGAGTGTTGCAACTTTCAAAGAGTGGGACAAAAAATAGATGATGGACAAGATTTTGATATGATAGATTTGATCGATGATATGGATTAATGTGCAAACGATGTTAATTTAGATGGATCAAACTGGTAATGATGGGCTCCAAAAAAGTACAATTATGAATATTATTTGATTAATTTAGAAAATGGGAGAGTATGGTCGGTGATCAAGTCATTGGTGGTGTTGTATCAAACTATCAACAAATAATTAATAAGCTAAATATGATCCTCATGATGATGACACCAAACCCAATTCCACTTGTTAATATCATAAAAAGAGAGTTTCATGATTAAAGAAGTGTAAACTTTATTATGTTTTCCCTTTATATGGTTTTACTTCTTCATTCTCATTTTTTCCCAATATTTATCCTTTTAATTTTGTTTATCGAATGAAACTTATAACTGTCAGTAAGAATTTTGTTTGTATGCTAAGATTCTCTTTCATGCTAAGCACATATATAGTTTGTTTATCTGAACAGTTTGATGCTAACAATTTTTAGTGACATGATGTATAAAAATAATTTTATAATAGCGCGCAGCTCTAGTCTAATTTATAAAAAAAATCGTCAGAAAAAGTGGTAATAGACGGTGAATAATAGTATGAAGTAATATGAAAAAAAAATTGAGGACTCAATGAAGAAAACACAAAAAGTATAAGATGAAATTGTTGTATTTTTTTTAAAAAAAATAGGTAAATAAATAAATTTTAAATATAACTTGTTTTAAAAGTCAGTTCAAAAAAGTAGAATTATACAACTTATTATAAGTAATACTTTAAAGTTATAGTTAACTGATCGGCTTAACATCCCCCTCTTTCATCCCGCACTCAACTTTACTAGGGGTATAATACATTTGGGAGTAACCTGGAGCGTGAATATAGTGGATCATATTGATCACGAATCAATTGCAGTTGCCTCAATATCACTTAGTGCTTATACCATATAAAATTAGATAAATAAATAAATTTTAAATTGAACTCATTTCAAAAACTAGTTTAAGTGAAAAAAATTGTCCAAATAGTATTTTATAACTATAACTAACCGATTGGAATAATCCAACGTCTGCTTTATGCCCAAGCTCGTTGTAGAGATCAAATATAATAGGAGATAATGACTGTGAAGTAGCACATCTTATTGCTCACGAACCAACTATATGTAGAGATGATATACAATTTGTGCATATCGTATCAATCCAATTAATATTTATATTGATATTTCTCAATTCACAACTAATTCATTTATTATCGTGTTGTTAATCTGTTTAATATATATGTTTGTTACTATATTATATGTTAAATTGTATAAAATAATATTATTTTAAACTATTTATCTTTTTTATACTCTTAAATCAAAGTATACATTGTTTTATTATTGTAAAAAAAAAAACATATCTAATTGTTAAATAATTATATTTTATATTAAAATCATTGCCCAAAAACCACTAAAAATTATCATTTTAAATATTAAATGTGTCACATTCATGTCAAGTAACCCAGTTCAAATGGAGCTCATATATTAATTATGTATAGATCGTATTTGTGTCTGTCTTATCATGTCTAACTACACAAGGCCTGACACCGCTTAGCTATAATATTCTATAAAATTAGGTAAGTAAATAACCTTAACTTATCCATACAAAAAATTAGTTCAAAAGATGAGTATTTTTTAAACCATTAAAAATAGAAATTTATAGTTTTAGTTATATGATGAGGAATAATCTAATAGTTTTGGTCATCATTTTTCTTTTAGTGTTTCAAAAACAGAACAATGTTGTTTTAACTGATTTATTTACATGAAAATATCTGAGGTCCAGATGTAAATTATTTATTGTTGATGACATTCTGTCTATGTTAAGAATGATGAAGAATTTGTGCCTAAATAATTATATATGAACGAGCACAATATCAACATAAGTACTGAGATAGTAAATGAGAAAATACAAATATCCCAATCATATATGGAGAACACAAAAAATTACCGAAACATTTGGTCAAAATATCTCTGCAAGTTTGATTGTCACGCAAAATAAATTGTACTTAATTTGAATATTTTTTTTTTAATTGTAATTGTTCTTGTACTAAATGAAAATTCAACTTAATATGCTTTTGTGCATGAAAAACAATATCACAGCGCAAATAAATTACACCAATATTATCAGAATACGTATAAGATAGCAGATTGTAAAGAAGAAAATCTATTTCTCTCATGTAATAAACAAAGCCATATTAGCTCCGCAGTAGAATAAGCTAGTAACTTTTATCCACTTTCATTTAGGAGTGAACAAAACCAAGTGACCCGAAGTAAAGAGCAAGTAATCGATCCGAGCCAACTAAGTAGTTGAAATTGCAGTATTGAGTTAGTAACCGAACCGAGCTAACCGAGTAGCTGAATTGCAATACTAATTGAATTGGTAACTAAGCTAATTCAAAAGTTAGAGAACTACAGAACTTACAAAAAGCTAAAAATCATCGATCTTATCAAAATGTAGAGAAGGCTAAACCGTTCGAGCTAAAAAGAAACCGTGAGCTAAACAGAGTCCAAGCTTAAATAGAATTATAGTTACTCTATTTTTTTAAAGAAATAATAAAAGAATTGCCTAATCTAAACCAATCAAGTGAATTTATCTTCTAAAAAATCCTACTCGAACTGAATTTATTTGTTTGATTCGATTGAATCGTTTTGATTTTGCAGTTCCCTAATATTGGTAGTTAAATAAGTAAATAAGCAATTTTTATTTTATGAAAAAAATAATGTTACTGTGAAACCTCCTAGATTAGATTTGTTGTGTTACAGAAATGCTTCTTCTTCTTTTTTTTTTTTTTAACTCAGAAATGCTAGTTAATAAAAAAAAAAATTCTCTCAACAAAAAGAGAAACACTAAAACCAATTTTGAAAGATATGTATTCCCCTTTGAAAAATTGAAAAGCTAGATGTACTTGAGATGGATCCAGTCTTCCACTTGAAATAATTTACATTTAATTGTAGTTGGTAACTTGCCTAGTCTTACGAGTAGTCAGATGATCGATCGATGTTACTTCCAATAACTCAACTTTTTCCTTGAGATTATATATATATATATAAACAAATTATGGTTTATTCTCTAAAATTTTAATAAATTACAGTCAATAATAAATTTTTAAAAAATAACAATTGATCTCATATTCTTTAATAAAATATTTATTCTTTTGATACTGTATGAATTTTAAATATTACAATGCAATATATCATATGATTTTTCTATATTTGAGATATTTTTGTATAAATTTTTTATGATTTATATGCAATTTAATGGATTTTTCATAAGAGTTTAAAATTTTACTCATTACCAACGACAGTAACTATAGAATAATTAGTACATTCAAATTTCAATTTTTGTAATTATTATTTTAAATAATATTTTTATTAAATAATATATATAAATTGCTAGTTTTTTATAAGTTTATTTGTTGTTATAATTTGTTAAACCTCATAGAGATAAACTATAATTTGTTATATATATATAATTGGTTTTACACCTCTTATTTATTAAGAAAAATTGTTATCTACTTCATTATCTAAAAACTAATTCAATCATATAATAGTACATATTTAATAATTTTATTCACATTAATTAATATAAATAGAATAATTAATAAATTTGTATATAAATTAGTTTACCCGATAAATTTAACCTATTTAAGAATTTCTCATTAAAAAAAGTCATCTTCGGCATTCCCTTGAGGTAGGTAGTTATTTCACTACTTAAATAATACTTATCTTGTTAGTTTCAAAGTTCCTTTTTGAAAGAAAAAAAAATCTTTTAATCATTCTCTCCCAACAATTCTCTATATTTTTCTCTATCAAATAGTGTTGGGATGGTGTTTGCACAGTGTGATGCACTAAAAAACTCTATCATACAATAAGCATAAATTAATTTAAATTAAAAAAATAATTTTATTTGAGTACATAGATATCTATTTCATTATATTACTTTAGTCGCAGTTCAATATGCTATGCCTATGTAGAGTATAATTGAATTCCACAAAATATTATAGAATTTATTTACAATTTTTTTAAATAATTAGTATTAAAAATTAATATATTTATCATTTTCTTGTATGTATACCTCTAAAAAGGAGAACAAAAACTGCATGTACGCAAAAGAATGATAGATATATTAATTGATTTTTAAATCAATATTTAGAAATAATTTGCAAATAATGAATACTTATAAAACTCATTTATATCAAAAATAACTTATAGCGTCTATCACAAATTAATAGGTAAGATGATGTGTGATAATATATATATATATATATATATATATATATATATATATATATATATTATTTAATTGTAACAATACTTTTTAATATTTACACATTAGATCGTATGGATCTGAAATGTTGAAGTGATCAACTTTAAAATTGTATATTTAATATTATAATATTTAATATTATTTAACACTAATTATTCATATATAACCATTAAATATTATATATATATATATATATATATATATATATATATATATATATATATATATATATATATATATTTAAAAGTTGTTCTTCTAGTGGACCCAATTTTCTTAGTTATGGTCTTTCATAGGCCAAATGGGTCTTATAGGTAAGGGAGCATCATAACTACACACCATAAAACCTTGTTGTATCCCACTCTTCTCTATTTTTTTTTCTTCTTTCCAATTATTATTCTATTATTTAAATTAGTTTTATTTTTACATTTTCCACCAAATTGCATAAGCCAACACCTATATATGCTCTAAACTGTATACCAAATAAGTGTTATATCCAATTGAATAAAGGTAAGAGAATACCCCTCCATCAAATTGTTTAATTTCAATCAATAAGAAATAATGCATTGCTCACTACAAGAAAAGAATGAAATAGCGACGACATTTAGCGATGGATTGACATCAGTAGCAATTAGTTTCGGATCAGCAACGGATCTGCAACGACAATTTAAAAAAAAATAATTAATAATTGATTCGTCAAAAATAGCGACTGATTAGCGAGGAATATTTGCTACCGTAGCTAAATGTTCTAGCTAATATGTAGAAATTATATGACACTAAAAATTTGCGACAGATTAGCGACGCATTTGCGACAGCCATTTAGCGACATATTTAAAATCATCGCAAAATTGATAAAATAGTGATAGAATTATATAGCGACGACCTTTAACCGTCGCTAAATAGTAGCGACGGAATATTTCAGTCGCTATAGTAGCGACGACAGAATAAGCTGTCGCTAATATAGCGCTAATATAGCGACGTAAAAAGCCGTCGCTAAAGGTAAAAAAACATAGTAAAATGTTAGCGACCGAATTGTTTGTCGCTAATATTTAGCGACGAAAAATATCCTTACGCTTTATGACGAATGTCAGCGACATAAATTTTCCGTCGCTAAATATGAATGAAACGGTGTCGTTTTTTTAATATGAAACGACGTCGTTTTGCTGGGGTGAGTTATAAATCTGAAACCCAAAAATTTTTTCCCACCCAGCCGTCCTCTCCCTCCTCCTCTTTCCCCCCTTCCCACCCAGCAGGTTGCTCTTCTCTCCCATCCCACCGGCGACTGGTCTCCTCCGGCGACGCTCCTCCTCTGCTCCGGCCGTGCTCATCCTCTGCTCCCAGCCCCGATCGGCTCCGGTCCTCTCCCTCCTCCTCTCCCGGTCTCGGTCAGTTTTTGGTTTTTTTTTTATTTTTTTTAATTTTTTGCAAATTTTTTTATTTTACTTGTTTGTATGTTTTTATTTTGTAATGTTAGAACATATTATATAACATATCATTAATTAATTATATGACATATTATTTTATAATTTAAGTATATTATTTTGTATACTTAGTAATTTACATACATATTTCATTCATATTATATAATATATTATTAATTAATTATATGACATATTATTTTGTAATTTAAGTATTTTATTTTCCATATTACATATTATTTTGTAATTTAAGTGTACTTAGTAATTTAAGTATATTATTTTGTAATTTTGTAATGTTGGAACATATTATATAACATATCATTAATTAATTATATGACATATTATTTTATAATTTAAGTATATTATTTTGTATACTTAGTAATTTACATACATATTTCATTCATATTATATAACATATTATTAATTAATTATATGACATATTATTTTGTAATTTAAGTATTTTATTTTTCATATTACATATTATTTTGTAATTTAAGTGTACTTAGTAATTTAAGTATATTATTTTGTAATTTAATAATGTTGGAACATATTATATAACATATTATTAATTAATTATATGAATAAGTTACATACATATTTATAAAAATAATATAATGCTAGGACATAATATAGATAATTTAGGCAAAAAATTATAAAATGGCTAAATTTAATTACTAAGTTTAATAAAATACCTATTTAGCTATTAAGTTTGATTAAAATTATAAAATAGCTAAAATTAATTAATAAGTTTAATAAAATACCTATTTAGCTAATAAGTTTGATTAAAAATTATAAAATAGTTAAATTTAATTACTAAGTTTAATAAAATACTTCAATTACTAAGTTTAATAAAATAAGTTTAATAAAATAGTTTAATTACTAAGTTTTATAAAATAAGTTTAATAAAAAAAGCTATTTAGCTATTAGTTTGATTAAAATTAAAATTATCGTTCAGTTGAAAGAATAGCTAAGTTGCTCTAAATCTATATTAGTATAACTTGAAATTTTTATGAAAGTTAATAGCAATAGTTATAATATTAAACTATTTTATAGTTTTATTTATGATTTATCAATTACAATTTCATACTTCAAATTGATTTGAATGTTTTCCTTGATTTAATAGAGGTAATAAAAAATGAGACCAGATCGTGAATGGATGTATAAACGGTTGAAAGATGGACTTTTAAACCCAGAGTTCATGACTGGTATGAGACAATTCATAGAATTTGCATGCAGTCACCCGGAAATGATGGACAATGATAGGATAAGATGTCCATGTTTTCATCGCAAGTGTCAGAATCGCATGTTTCATAATGTGGATATAGTTAAGTTACATTTGTATAGAAACGGTTTTGTACCGGATTATTATTATTGGACGTTGCACAGGGAACAAGCAGTTGTAAGTAACTTAAATAGCAATGTCACAAATATGAGCGAAAGTTCTGCTGCATTTGATTATGCAGAATCATCCAGTCAGTACCATTCCATGGTTATGGATGTTGTTGGTCAAGCATTCAATGAAAATTATATGGAAGAAACACCGAATCCAAATTAAGAGAACTGTGTTATTTAAGTGTGAGTGGTTTGATCCAACGCCAAATTTGGGTACAAAAATGCATCCACATTATAAGTTGGTCGAAGTGAATCAAAAACGTAGATTTAACAAGTACGAGCCATTTGTTATGGCAGTTCAAGCTTGTCAGGTGAATTATATCACATATCCAACTATCAAACGTGAAAGAAGTGAGTGGTTGGCTGTTTGCAAAATTAAAGCAAGAGCTAAATTTGAAATTCCACAAGCAACATCAAACAGTCAACTTTCCAATGTATCAACAGCATTCCAAGAAGATGACATTGATATTCATTTTATAGATATTGAAAATGATGAAAATGATAATTTAGTTCGTTCAACAGGTGCATTTATTGATATCGAAGAGGATAATGAAGAAAAAGAAGAGTTTGATCTTGAAAATGAATCATATGATGATGACGAATAAACTGATATGGATGAGTGGGATTCTAACGATCATGATAGTGATTAGGTGTAATTGCTAAACGAAAGATGTTCAATATCTTTTTGATATTATGTACTATTCATAAATATTTAATAATTAGAGATATGTTTGTAAATTGTTACATTTGTATTGCTTTTATTATTCTTCTTCTTTTTAAGTAGCAATTGATATTTGTGTTCATTGTTGCTTTTGATATTTTTTACTGTTATGGAGTGACTAATATGCAGATGGGTCGCACATCATCTGAAGATATATTACATGGTAGAGGCAGAGGGCCTACAAAACGAGGAGAGAGATAGAAAGATAAGAGTAATTTCTCAAATCGACCACCAATTCCACCACTACATGTACCATCGCCACATTCATCAACACCATCACAACCATCGCCACATTCATCAACACCATCACAATCATTGCTACAGTCATTGACACCACCACAACCATTATCATCAGCTCATCCATCAGCAACTATGTCCATCTTAGGAGGTTCTACATCAGCATCTCCTATATCACAACCTACTACATCATCTCCTCCAGCTGCTTCCGCCTTACATTTACAATCTGAAGCATCAGTCGCTGAGTCAACCAATAATAGACGACAACTCAATCTCGATCCTATAAGGTAATATTACTATTATTATTTCTTAATAATGTTTCATTCATGTTTTATAATTGTTTGTTTTTAATGGATAGTTTGTTTGTAATTTTCGCATAGTGGGAGTTTTCTTCAGTCTCATGCAGTTTCTGCGGCTATCACCCGTAGTTTTTTACTCCGTTTGAGTGATAGAGGACATGTATGGAAGACTGTACCTGATGATATCAGAGACTTCTATTGGCTTGAGTTTCAGGTAAAAAACATTTCTTTAAGTAAACAATGTGATTGGGTGAATGACTTTGTTAAAAATGTATTTCTTGTGATTGATTGGTTGTTAAAGACTTTGGACTTCAAGTCAAGTTACTTATGATATAGGCGAAACTCTGCCGAAATTTCAGTTTGAACTTGAATATTTAATGTCTTTTGTGCTTAATTGGTTGATTGAGACATTTACTTCATGTCAGGTTGCTTATGTTATAAACGAAACTCTGCCGAAATTTTATTTAATCTCTTTTGTTCTTAAAGAATATGTTAGAGGCCATGTAATTTAGGTCAGGTTACTTGTGTTTTAGACGAAAATCTGCTAAAATTTCAGTTTGAACTTGAATATTTAATGTCTTTTGTGCTTAATTGGTTGATTGAGACATTTACTTCAGGTCAGGTTGCTTATGTTATAGACGAAACTCTGCCGAAATTTTATTTAATCTCTTTTGTTCTTAAAGAATTTGTTAGAGGCCATGTAATTTAGGTCAGGTTACTTGTGTTTTAGACGAAAGTCTGCCAAAATTTCAGTTTGAACTTGAATATTTAATGTCTTTTGTGCTTAATTGGTTGATTGAGACATTTACTTCAGGTCAGGTTGCTTATGTTATAGATGAAACTCTGCCGAAATTTTATTTAATCTCTTTTGTTCTTAAAGAATATGTTAGAGGTCATGTAATTTAGGTCAGGTTACTTGTGTTTTAGACGAAACTCTGTCAAAATTTCATCTTAATTGGTTGTTGCAAGAAAAAAATTTGTCTTATATGTTTTTTTTTTGAACCCATATTTTAGAAGGAATTTACTTGGGATCCATAACTGGAGATGATAGTCAAGCGTAAATGGTTACAACAGGCTGCTACACGTTATAGTGATACTTTGAGCAAGTGGAGATCTTCTGGTAGTAAACCACCACGTGTTCCAGAGCAAGTTTGGAATACTTGGCAGAAAGAATGGTCCACTCCTGAGTTCAAGAAAAAATCTATCATTGCCTCTAAAAACAAAATTACTGAGACGGACGGCTTAGGTTTAGGTCCCTCACGACATACTGGGGATTCTATATCTATGGTTGAGCGTAGCATGCGGATGGTAAATTGATAATGATAACTTAATTTGAATTTATTATTCATTTATATATTTAGGTTATAAAATATTTCTTAATGTCTTTGTTTTTATTTGCCTATGTATTATACTTGTAATTTTGTAGTTAATTTATTTTTAATTTTATTTTATTCTTATGATCAGGCAAAAGAGTTAGGAAGTGAACCAAATCCTATAGAACTCTTTGAGGCAACACACACTAGAAAGACTTCATCAGGAATTCAGTATGTAGATCAGCGGTCTAAAGTTGTTGCAGTATGTATTTATCAAACTCATTAATTGTGCATATTTAAAATTTTATTTCCTTATTTTTCTATTAATCTCATGAAATTTATATTTCTTTTCTAAAAATTTATATTGAAGAATCGGGTACAAGCCCTTAAAGAGACTGCTTCTCAACCAATAGAGGGATCTAATGAGCCTTGTGAACCAGATTTGAGGCAGTTATTTTTAGAGGCTGCTGGTGGCCAGAAAAAACGGCGTGTATATGGAATGGGCACAAAGGCAGCACATTTTTACACTGGTACCTCCTCATTTCACTCTACTGCCACATCACGAGATATTAGTACAGAGCACCTGCGTGCTAGTATTATGCAAGATATGCAGCAGGAGGTTCAGACTATGTTGGAGTCACAAAAGCAGCAAATGCGAGAACAGATGCGCGAAAAACTTCGAATTGAGCTTCGAGACGAGATGCGTGCAGAGATGCGACAGTTGATAGCAGAGATGACTAATTCTACCAACATTTCATTAGCTCCATCTAGTGATCCACCACAATCTGACAGGATGTAGGACTATATATATATATATATATATATATATATATATATATATATATATATATATATATATATATATATATATATATATATATATATATATATATATATATATTGTAGTATTTTTAATTATTGAATATTTTTCATGTTGGACTACAAAATTTTAATATTTATTTAATGAATTAAGCTAAAACAAAATTTCAGTTTTCATTTAATTGATTTTTTAAATTGCAAAAATATTTAAATTACAAAATTTAATATATAGAGTAAATGTCCAACAAACCTTAGCGACGGACGTTGTCCGTAGCAAAATAGCGACAGAATCTTTCTGTAGCAAACAATAGCGACTAACAATATCCGTCGCTAAATAGCGAGGTATTTTCTGTCGTCATTATAATTCCTGCAATAGATTTAGTGACAGATATTTTGTCACTAATTTCGTCGCTAAAGTTAGCGACAGAATAATAATCTATCGCTATTGGACTTGCGAGAAGGTTTTCTGTGACGGACTGTCGCTAAATTAGATTAGCGACGAAATTGTTAATTGTAGTGACAGATTTGTCCGTCGCTAAAATATATTTTTCTTGTAGTGGCTCGCAAGTCTTTAATAGCAAATGAAACCCCAATTACCAATGATAGTGTTGACAAAAGGAATATTATTTCTGGTTACTAATCAATGAGAAGGGATTTTTATGTATGAAGGCCACATATAATCTCTTTTATGAAGATGAACAAAAAATCAAGAGTTGTTCCATATATACTATTTCATTGAGATTGCTATGGAAAAAATCACATTAGCATCCAATGGATGAGCTGAGGCATCCAAGACCAAGTTTTATTAATTGGTTTAAGTAGCTTGAAGCTACTCATTTATGGAATCTACCCAACGAGCATGCTTAAAAGCAAAACAAAAAGTTTAAGACTCAACAAAAGCCATTACAAGAATTTATCCCTTTAGTAATGGAAAATATTGAAGTTTCGCTACTAAAGGAAAATGGCAACAGGTTAGGATAGAAAAGTTAGTGAAGTTATTGATGACATTCAACTCATAACTGTTAGGTTGGACGAATTGTCCCTCACTAAATATTTGGAAAGGAATTCTATTACCAATTAAGCAAGAAAAAAGCTTTTCTCACTATATTTTTATCAGTATTTTCTCCACTAGTCTAAACAAATTATCGCCAAAATTTATATTTTGCACTATTAAAATTTAAAAAAAAAAGTGAGAGAAGTGACAAGATGGTCCCTTTCTATTTAAGTGATTATTGGACATTTAATTTTTCAAGTAATTAATATGGTAAAACCTAAAAATCCTTAAGTAACAAGAAGGGTGAATTGATGATTTTATAAGGAATGGAAAAATAAAAAATTTGAGTAAAGGAAGTGAACTAGAGAAAAGAATTGTATATCTATCAATTTAGACCTCAGATTACAAGTGTAGTTTAGGGATGCAATCATAATTAGCAGAATCTAAATTTGGTTAAAGAAGTAATAAATGAATATTAAGTGGATATTTAAATATTGGGTCTTTAAATGAAGAAATAAAAGTATTGGGTATGATAATAAGAGAAGAATACATGAATAAGGACATTTAAGGTAAGTTGAAAATAAGGGAAGACTAAAGTGTCATTTTAGTCAAAAAGATTTATAAGGCTCTTTTCTCTCTCTTTTCATTCCATTTATTTTTCTGCACATTATCTCCATCTTCTTCTACCTTTTAGATGCCAAAAACTCTATTTCTTCTATGTTATATCTTTTATTCAACCCAAACCCTAAATCACATAAAAATCGAGGTGGAACACACTTCCATGGCCAAATATTGCTAAAGGAAAGACAAATGAGGAAGCCTGGACTAAGGAGAACTAGTCTTGGCTACAGTTCTGAACCAGTCAGTTCCAGTTTGAAACTGTTGGTTCTACGGTCCTAAAAAATAGGGACTGGAACTGGAACTAGAGAGGGGCCGGTTCTGGTTCATGAACCGGTGGTTAGACCGGTTTTTTTGGTATTTATAGAGAAAAAATTTAAAATTTAAAATTACAATAATATCCCTAAAATATCATTGTTATTTTTCTGTTATAAGGGATATTTTTATATTTTCATTCAAAAAAATGATAATATTACTGTTGGAATCGGAACCGAAACTGGAACCGTCGATTTCGATTCATGGGGGAAAGGCTCATACCAGACCTTTCTCCAGTCAAGCCACAGTCTAGGCTGAGCCTAAAACCGGCCTAGCCAACCGGTTTGATTCAACGGATCGGCTCGGCCCATTGCCAAGCCTAAAGAGAACGATTTTTAGAGAGTGGAAAGGAAGATGAGAAGCTGGAAAGAGAGAGATCCATGTTCAAGATTTCAGGATTTTGACTCAAAAGAGGGTAGAGATCCCTCCTAAGATAGAAGATAAGCTTGAATCAAGTTTTTGGAGGTTAAAAGATGCTCATTGGAAAAAGTGAGTATATATGTACACTTAAACCCCAAAATATGTTATTTAAGTGTTGTGTAATACTTTTATGAATTATAAATGCTTATATTAGATTGTATATAGATGTGTTCGAGTATGAAGTAGTGGAATTTTATATTTAAAGTTGATTTGTGTTGTTATGGCATGTTTAAGGCTTTACATATATTGAAAATAACAAAATGGCATGAGATTATGTTATGTATGTACTTGTGTATTGATAGGACTAGTTGACATTGGTCAACTTAGTGTTGATTGTGTGGGATGTGAAAATGCTCTATTTTTTGCACGATTCTACAAAATTGAAATTTTTAGATTTACATCTGTGACTACTTATTCAAAGTTCTGAATCATGACGCACAAAGTTATGGTTTTGGGCAAACCTTTTCACGCCCAGAGTCACAACCTATTTCACGACCACAAGCTGTGAAACTTGGATTCATATCCATGAACCCAGTTGTTCACCAATTTGATCAATTTTTCATGACTGTAAATGAGCACTTGAATGTGATAATTGGACCAGAAGCTTTTATAGGCAAAATTATAGCTTAATTCATGGGCACCAATTCGTAAAAGACATGTTCGTGGCCAAGAAATTTCATTCATGGTCGTGAACTAGGGTAATAATATGATGATAAATGATTGGGGATTACATGTTTTGAATATGATTTTGATCATGGTATGTCATGATGCCTATCAATCCTAGGTCATAGTATGAATATGAAAAGGGTATGGAAAACCATTTAATTGGATACATGAAAGTTAAAATATGGACAAACCCTTTCACTCCCAAAGTCATAACTTATTTCATGACCACAAACTGTGAAGCATGGCTTCATGCCTATGAACCCAGTTATTCACTACTTTGATCAATTTTTTATGATCGTGAATGAGCATTTGCATGTGATATTGGACTAGAAGCCTTCATGGGCACTGACTCATAAAGGATATGTTTACGACCATGAATTTTCATTCATGGCTGTAAACTAGGGTAAAAATATGATGATAAATGATTGAAAATTACATGCTTTGAATATGGTTTTGATAATGATATGTCATGGTTCCTATCAATACTATATCATACTATGAGTATGAAAATGGTATGGAAAACCATTTAATTGGATGCATGAAAGTTAAAATATGAAATGTTATGTTAAATAAATCATCCCAAAGAGATATTATGTGCAGAAGTATATGTGAAACTATGATATAATGAGAACCATAGTGAACAACCATGAATATATGATATAATATTATGATATGAGTGATGCATGAATTCAATGTGTATCCTTTTATGTGAAGCATGATATGAGTATATGTGCACATTAAATCAAAAGATTGATACATGTTATATTAAGTTATGATAAAATGAACATGATGATATTGTTATTTATGGTTTGCATAACTCAACCAGTTGCATGATGTCATGAAATGATGAAAAACTATATATAGCTTGTAGGAGCAACTATATGTGTATAATGAAGAGAAAATGAGAATGACATGGTACACAATATGAGCATTGGAAATAGGTAAACTCATTACTCTAATCTAGGACTAGAGATAGCATAAACGACATATCATTAAAAAGGTTATGGTACTATAGAATATGAGTTGTATACTCGATCAAGGTAGTTTAAGCTCGGGTGTGAACGCTTCTGACTTAAGAAGCTTGGTTAAGCATACATAGATAGAAAACAAAGTAGTTTAAGCTCGGATGAGAGCACTCTTGATCCTAAAATACATAAAATTGAATTATGAACTTAGTTAAAGTAGCTTACACTTAGGTGAGAACGTTATTGACTTGAGAAGCTTGATTGAAGAAGTACAGATAATGAGTAAAATATCTTAAACTCGAGTGTGAGTACTTTTATTCCATAACCTGTATCCAGTTAGTCTAACTTAGAGTCTTGGGAGAAAATAAATGAATATGGTAAATTAGTTTGTGGATTTTATTAAGACAAGTAGATGGTATGATTGGTGAGAATTATTTGTTGAGCATGGTTTTGATTATTGGTATATTAAATTATGAATCATAATAGGCTATGATGCATGCTCACATGGTAAACAAGTTATTCCATGATTGAACACATCTATTGTACTATTTGTAAGTTAGGGCCTATAAATTATAATGGTTTTAAAGAGAGAAGATAGGGATAGAGTGTTTTTAAAAGATTAAATTTTTATGTTGTGAGTGCTTTCAAGCCTGTGAAAATCATGATAGAGTTCAAAATGGTAGAGTTTTAAATGTAGCATGATCGTTTTGAGTAAAAAAGACATTCACTTTTGTGAATGGTTAAGTCATGGTCATGAATAATATTTATTATGCCTATGAAGTTCGAGTCACGCCTATGAACACATATTGGTTGGCCAAGTTATAGCCGCACTTTTCTCTTTTCTCTGTGTCATATCTTTACATTAATAGCTCCCTACCACCTATAATCTTCCTTTGACACATGCTAGACTTCTTTTTCACCTCCTTTATCCTCATTTAACCTAATCTTCAATTGTTATAAGCTTGAAAAGCTCGGAAGATAAGGGTGCTGAGAAGAGTTCTTATTATGTTGAGGTAGAACTCAGTTTTAGGGTTAGTTTAAGCTCATTTTCTATTATACGGATCTGATGAGGATGTTTTGTGATGTTAAAATATGCTAATGAGCAAGGGAATGCATTACAAAGAGGGAAACAAGTTTGAAAAACTCTACTTTAATAGCTCCCCACCACTCATAAGCTTCAAGCTTTTTCAAGCTAGTTAAGGCTCTATTTTTGTAAAAATTAGTACATATTGGCATTTAATTTATTTTCATTGCATTTTAGCCTATGAAATGTGTGGTAAATGCATGATGAAGATGTTAAGGCATGAAATTTGTGGAAATGGCTTAATTATTATGTGATTTAAGGCTTATAATGAGTTATAATGTTTGTTATGGAATTAATGAGTGAAAGATGGTATTTATGGCATGATTTATGGTATAAATGGATTAAATATTGTTAAGACATATTGTTGGTATGTTATATGAGCTGATATGTTAAAATGAGTGATTGACATTAGTCAATCTTAGAGCTTTTGAATGTTTTGAATGGATTACTCTATTTTGGCTCGTATTCTGCCATGAAAGTTTTCAGATTCACACCCATGACACATGATTCAAGGTCGTGAATGCTTGAACAAAACTAGGTTTTACGCTTGTGATAAAGGAGTCACATCTGTAAAATATGTGCCAAAAAAAGGTCGTAGCTTTCACACCTTAATTCATGACTTGAAATGTTGTGAATTAAGGAGTTCACACTTGTGATCTTTTAGTCACAATTGAAAATGTTGAGACCTAGTTTTCAAATTTAAACCAGATTTTCATAGGTTGTTTCACGGTAAAAAAACTGTAAAATATTGTGTTATGACCATGAATATATACTTTACACCCGTGAATGATGTGTTTTGGTATCAATAGCTTTCATGCTTTGGATTCAAGGGTAAGGTAACTGTAAAAGACACATTTACAGTCGTAAATAGGTATTCACACCCGTGAATTATAATAGTTTATTATTATGTAGTTTATGATTTTTGATGTTATGTTATGGTGTTATGTAATCATATGATATTAGATGTATGAAAGAATGATTAATCACATGTGAATGATGTTATTGAGGCAATGTGCCTATAATAAATGCTTGATAGCATGTAATACGATAATGACAATAATATGGTAATGGAATATGATCTAAATTTCTGATTTTCTAATTTTAGACTTGACATAGGATATTGAGAGAGTTATGGTAAAGTAGAATATATTGATATTGATTTAAGGACAATGTGGCTTAAACTCAGTTTATGAGCGTCTTTGATATGGGATTGCTAGCATTGTTTATATTTCTCAATCTATGTGACTTAAGTTTGAGTTATGAGCACTTTTGACTTGAGAGACTTAAATGAACTGATACAAATAGTGAGCAGTATGACTTAAACTCGGATTATGAGTGCTCCTATTTAACAACCTGCATTCGGATAGTCATGCTTAGAGTATTAGGCATAATTAAAAAGGAACTTATGGTTTATTTTTGTAACGCCCATAAAATATGGTCTATAAGTTATGTTGACAATTTGTGAGGGTAGGCTTTTAAATAAAATTAAAGTGTAGAAAAGTTAGTGCTTTCACACCATGATAAGGGGTGTCACAACTATAAATATTGGATTTTCAATCCATAAATTGTGAAAGCCTATCACCATTATGAATGGGAGTTCATGCTTATGAATAGTCACGACCGCGAATCCTAAGCGGTCAAAAGAAAGTGAAGTAGACATGATTTTCTGTCTACCATTCTTTAAAATCCACCTCACATTCTCTCAGAACGAACCAAATATGCCACATTTGACTTCTTTCATCTTCAGAAACCTCTTTTTCACCATTTCCACCTAAAAAGATCTAAGTTGTTGTTGAGAAAAGTGAGAGAGATGAAAATAGAGTGTTATTGAGTTTTATGAGAGATAAGCTTGATTTTGAGTGCTTTTGGAGTTCTTTTACATTCTAGAGGCTAAAAACACTTTTTGTTTGAGGCTAGGAGCTGGAATAAAGGCTTGAGGTCCATCTCAAGGGAAAAGACAAATATAAAAAGTTAAAGTTTTGTTTAGGCTTCATCCTAGATATAAGGTATGTACATAACCACATTCAAAGACTCAAGTTGCATGAAGAAGTTTTGTTTGCCTTTGATACATATTGTGATGGGTCAATGATGTGATAAATAGCATGTTTTCGGGTTAATATGCATATTGGGAGTTTACTATGTATTATGTGAAAATGGTAGTTTTAAATGATAAATGTGATAATTATTTCAATATTGATGTTTAGAGGGGTTAATGACATATTAGTTGGTTTGAATGTATGCTAGAATGTTAATAAAATGGTTGACATTGGTCAATCGTAGATATAATGCATGTGTATGTTGAATACTCTATTCTAATGTAAAAATCTGAAAATTTTTCTAGATTCACGATCGTGAACTAGTTGTTCACGATGTGAATGTCATGGTATAAAGATTTTGATTGAAACATACTCGTTCATGGACAGTTTCATGGTTCTATTCACACCCGTGAAGGGGTGATCACGATTGTTAAACCTATAGCTGATTCAAAGATTGAATCACATTTTGATTCACAAGTAGATTACCTGTGAAAGTACTTCATGGCTGTAAAAAAGTAGTTCACATGCATGAAGCTGTTAATTTATATTTTCTTATATTTTTGGCATGTAAATCAAGGTTGATTTAGTTTAAGGTGATATACCTCTTTTATTTTGATTATTTTATGATATAAAATGAATGTGTGGTATGTTTATGGAATATAAAAGTTATGGTAATTAAATAATACAAATATGGTAAGTGCTATGAAATAGTTTATACTCGATACTCTAACTAGGACTAGAGTTAAGATAGATAACATGTCATTAAAGAGAGATCAATACCAAATGATCTATATTGGTCACTTTATAGATATTTTGAAGGATAAGGGTTTAAAGCCAGGTGAGCTTTTCTTTGGTTATTATTTATGCACATTCCTTTTTTTTTCTCAAACAAGTATTATGGGATGCTCAGACAGGTATCCTAAAGGCTCGGGTGCGAATCTTGCTTATTTCTGTCACATCTGCGAGTTAGACACTGATCGTATACGTGTACTGCTGCCGTTTATACGGCAATATAAAGGCGTATGATCGAAATCTAAATACGGATAAATAAATATAAAAAATTATATTAATATGATAAAATAAATAGGAATTTTATCAAATGAAACAATGCAATTCCCTGTTATGCATGCAAATCGAGACGACAGCCCGGGTCGGAATGTGGATTTTTCGCTTGGTAGTGAAATTATAATTTAAGCATACCGAAATATGTAAAATATTATTTTAAGGTCATAGGTAGAGTTATAAGGTGAGATTTTAAAGTTAAGGGTTTGAATTGTAGAAATATCATTCTTAGTGCAGATTTACAGTCTGATTTTTCAAATCAGATGTTAGAGAGATATGTTCATGATCGCAATAGAGTTGGTGTGATCGAAATTTAATTTTTAGATATTTAAAACTGATAAATTAGAAATCTGATGGTGAATGAATTTTTACGGATCAAATTAAGAAAATTGATTAAACCGTAAAAATGCGATTTTTTCATCGGTGGTCATTTCACAAAATCGAAAATACTGTTTCGAAGAGAAAATTATTTTATAATTTTTGGAATATTTAATTTGATGGAATTAAGTTGTTTGGAGGTTGAATTTTGGAGAATTAAATTTAATTATGAATTAAAATGAAGAAAAATTTATGATTGGTTGAAATTTGTGAAGTCAAAATTAACTAAATTGTGATTGGGTCATGTGCCAATATTAGGAAATAATTAATTATGTCATTAGCCAATGAGTGGATTGATTAAGGAATTAATTAAAATTAACTAAGTTAATTGGGGTATAAATAGGAAGTTAATTAGAATTCTCTACTCAAAAGGACCATTATTCATCTTCTTTCTTTTCTCTCCACCATGGCCGAACCACTCCAGGCTCCAAATCCCTTGATTCCTTCAATTTTTCTTCTTTAAATCATAATTATTCAACAATCAAAAGGATTAAGATAGTATTGGTGTGAAGAAAAATAGTAAATAGGGGAAGTTTTAGCAAAAAGAAAATCCAAGCTTAGCTTAATACCCATTTGAAGAAGGTGATAATTTTGTTCCTTTCTCCATTTAATTTTGTTAGTTTAATTATTGTCATATTTATTTCTTTAAGTTGTGGTGTGATATTGGTTGAATTTGGTTAATGGAAAGTTAGAGTTTATGGCAAAAATATTGAACAATTGGATAAAAATAGGAAATAAAAAGAATAAGGTTTGAGGATGATGAATATAGTGAAGAATTGATGGAAATAATTTTTAGAAAATTTTGTGGAATTTTTAGAGAATTTTCATAATTATGGTTAAATTCTAAAAAAATTATTTTGGAGGAATTTTGACTTAAATTGAAGATAATTGAGTTAATTGGAGTGTTTAGAAGTGGAAAATAAATTTTGGAATGGAAGAAATATTTAATAGGATTTTTGGTGAATTTTTAGATTTTTAGCCTAATTATGGAAAAATTTATTGGGAGTTATTGAATATTATTTTGGTGAAATTGATGATGGAAAATGAAAGAAAATGAGTTAAAGTGATTATAGGAATTTATTTGAAATTTTTAGACTATTTATTGAATTAATGAGAATTTTTGAATTGGAAATGGACATTAGAAGAATAAAAGAAATAAATGGAGAAAAATAGTTTTGGAGGTGTAAAAATAAAGAAAATAAAATATTATAAAAAAATTAATAATTAAATTTTTTGTCACACTGGAAAGCGTGATGATGACCAAAATAGGGATTTATGCGTTAAAAACTCATAATGAGAAAAAATTTTAATTATAGGATCTTGATATACGTGAGAGCGAGAAATCATCGAAAAATTTAAATTTTGTTAAATTTTATATCGTGTGAGATTCAGTAACTAATTGAAATTGTTTATTTCTAGGCGAGATGTCAGGGTAGGCGTCACCATGAGATAAGGGAAAAGAACCGGTAAAGCATAAAGAAGTCAGTCCAATTATCCTTACAATATTAGTCATATATATAAGTAAGTAATTAAAGAAAATCGGAAAAGTATGAAGTAATAAATAAATTTTTATATTCAAATGATTTATGATATTTATTTTGGCATGAAA
Organism: Triadica sebifera; assembly: GCA_023653625.1. Lineage (NCBI taxonomy): Eukaryota > Viridiplantae > Streptophyta > Magnoliopsida > Malpighiales > Euphorbiaceae > Triadica > Triadica sebifera. Next base: position 21,414,786 of record CM042903.1, on the reverse strand, counting down.
ATATTATTTTATCGATTTTATGAAAAAATGAGTTGAATTATGAATATGAGAAATGTTGTCCACATGTTAGCCTAGACATGAACTAGAGTATTGTTGGTATGCCAATAAGGTAGAAAATACAGTTCTGTGCATTTCTGTGGACCAATGAAATATGGTGATCTTATGCATTTTTGTGGATTACCTGATACATTTTTCCGTCTTGTGCATTTCTGTGAATTGAATAATATTATATTTGGATCATGTGCATTTCTGTGAATCTTATGTTGATATGTGATATCATACCCCTTTAATTCCTTATAAGCAAGTCTAGGATATTATAATATGTGGGTATATAAAAAAAATAGTATTAACAAATTAGAAATACATTGAATTATAAATTAAATGAATTATAGAAATATTATATTCTTGCATTTACAAAAAGAGATTTAAATTTTGAATTGGTTTCACTTTAAATGTATGTTTTATTTTAATGACTATTATTATAAGTATTTTGCACTATTGAATTATATACTCAGCGCAGAAGTTTATTTTCTTCCGCATAGGTTACAAGAGTAGCAGATAACGTCTGGACTTGTAAGATAAGAAATGCTTATTTGGGGACCCATATGATGGAACATAGTAGTAGCAGCGGTAACCATCCCGAGCGGATTAGTTTTCTTATTGAATTTTGATATATAAACAAGCTTTTAAAATTTCATTATGACATATATATGTATATGTAAAAAAAGATTTGTAATTAGGAGATGTTTGCATAATATTTTATTTTATATATTTTAAATTTTTTATAGTATATATGTTTAAAATTAAATGAATATTTTGAAAAGATTTTTATTTCCTGTAGCACCTCTTATCCGTCCAGTATACAGATGAGTGTACGGAAGGGTAAGATGTATTATAATTTTCATATTCAATTTAGTCTAGTTAAAAGCAAAGCAGACAATAAAATAGTTTTAAATAATTTTTGAAATGTAGCATATACTTGTGTGATTAATGGTTAATTGAATGACTATGTCATGTTCAAACTTAAGTAATATGTATAAGAACACTATAGCATGACATAATTTGTAAACAGATACTGTATGCGTAGACTTTGAGGTAAGTTATATCGGTATGATGATAAGTATATCATGCATATTGTTTATATATATTGTATTTTATATGTTGTTATATATCACTAAGCATTAGTTTGTTTAGCATATGAGTATTCCCATTTACAAGTTCAGAGCTAGAAGTTGATTGATAGAGGAGAACACTCATTTTTGAAGGGTGGGTGATACACCTTATTATTCTTTTTACTTTTTGGTTCTTTTGTTAGGTTGGATAGTTATAGACGTACATACTTGTACTAAAAGTTATGTAGTTTTGTAACTATTCATTTTGTATAACCTTTGAGTTAGTGATTATCTGTATAATTATTACATTTGAATTTTATTATATTAACAAGTTATTTATTTATATTTGATGTTTTAAGATTTCTATATAAGTTATCATGATCATGATACGTCAAAATTTTAATTTAATGCATTTTAAATCATGTGCATTGTAATATTCTTTAGTTTAATTAGGTTTATTCTTGATTATTTACAATTTTTGTATATGATGTGTCTTGGGTAGGAACAGAAAAATAATATTGATATGATTTATGGAAATGATTATGGATACACGATTATGTATGTGGTATCTATGGTACTAGTACACATATTAATATGACATCAAGTTATGTAATATCTAGATGGTATATTTCTAGACATGAAAATGAGTTATGATATGAATATGACATAATAATGGTATGATATGATATAATAGTATGCAAAAAATTTATGTACATATATACTACTAAGCATTAGATTACTTAGGGTATAAGTTTCTTGCACGTAGATTTGAAGCCACTAGACAGGAATTGATCTAAAGAGTAACAAGTCCAATAGAGATTGGTCAGAGTAAATTGGTTTTCATATATGACATTTTTTTTCTTTTTGTACATGTCATAAGATATGGGCTTGTTTGTACATATTTTTTACTTTAAGAACATGTAATTATATTTTATGATGTGTTTTGTAACATAGGGCTAGTGCAACCCCAAATGTTTTTTTTTTTATTTTTATTATATCGATTGGTTGGATTGAGTTTTAAAGTATATAGTAGTTTTATATATCAAATGCATATTTATATTTAAACAAACTTTATATATATGGAAAAAATTTTAATTTAACCGATTTTCTAAAAAAAATTTTTTTCGTAGCATCCACCGATACAGTTGCAGTCTTCCTAGCTAAATTGGCAGGTATTACATCTATGCATGATTGTGATTAAGAATGCATGTATAGGGAATTGCATATTATATTATTGGATGAATGTATACTTATCTATGTGGAAAAGTACATTGGGAATTCATATGCCTACATATGTATCTAGAAGGATAATGAACTAAACTTGACATATAAGGCATGCACATAAAAAATCATAGTGTAAAATTGTTAATATAATAAATATGCATATATGTATCACTAAGCACGAATTGCTTACATACAAAACTGGAGCGGCACAAATAGTTGTTGAAAAATAATAATAGCATGAGTAAAAAGTCACAAGACGAAAACTATTGAGGGTGGGTTAAAGATAGAAAATATATTTTGATTATGTATTTGTAAACTTTGGGGTTATTTGGAGTCTAATACATTATTTTAATGTGATGATATATTTTATTTTGCATTCTTTTTCATATTTTTCATATAAATTTTAAAATAATCATCACAATCATGATGCAATTAAAATGATTTAAAAATAAATTCATTTTTAATCGTATTTTAAAATATTCGCTTATGTAATTAGATTTATTATAATTATATGAGAGAGTGTTACAAAAATATAGAAAATTTATATATATTCAGCCCTCGAAGCTTATGTCATTTCCTTAACCCAATTGAGAGTTTAAATCTACTAAAAAACTATTTTAAGGTGTAGATTAAAACCTTTACAAACTTAAATCAAGCTATCTAAGTGTTTTCCATAAGCTCACAGTCAAACTATTTACAAGTATTTTAATGGTTAACATTAAACCTCTTACAAGTATTTGAATTTCCAACTCAACTCACTCAATTTTACTATTGAGCAATTGATTGCAAGAATAAAAACATTCAGTAACCCTAAAAACTCAAGAACACTTGAGCTTTAAAGATTTTATAAAGAAATTAATGAAAAATGAAAGGGTGGTTGAAAGAATGAAAAAGAGGTAGCTCTGAAAATGCACACAACTCTTGAAGAATATTTCTCAAAGAATTTTCACTTAATCTCTTGGTTTCTAACCCTAGAGAGTCACTAAATAAGATATATTTATATTCTCATAGAGAAAAATAGTTGTTAGATATGCATTTAATGCTAATAGACCCATTCAACCACCTCTAGCATACCCATTTTTCCATCTGGCGCCTAACTCTTCATGGGTGTCAATGAGTATATAAAGTCCTGAATCAATTTGTGAAGCAACTAGTGTAAGCTTATAGACCTTCAAAAAATTTGGGGGCTAAAGCTTCATAGTCATGAATAAATATTCATGGGCGTGAAGGATTTGATCAGGTCATGAAGTATGTTGTGAAACTAGTCATGAAGTATGTTGTGACTTCAACTTTTTGGTACTTGAAGCTTCACGATTGTAAAGGATGCTTCATATGCGTGAACTGCCTCTTCATAGGTATGAATGTAGTTTTCATGATTGTGAATACTATTTTTTTACATTGTTGAACTTTGAAGAATATTGATCAACTTGGTTTTATTTGCTCAATTTAAATTAAGCATATTTAATTACTTAAAAAATATAAAAAAATTTAATTACATTGTTCAATCATTTATAATCATTAAAATGACGTAAAATTACCTCTCAATGTTCAACAAAACCTATCATTTGGGTCCTATATTTTTTGACTTTTCTTGATGTAGTTCCTATAATTTTATTTTGATGATTTGAGTCATTTACTATTATTTATTTAATAATTAAGTCGCTTTTTAATATCTTTTTAAAAATTAGACCAATGTCATTAGTTTGCTAATATAAATTTGTCCTTTTTTTATAATTTGCATTGAATGTGATGTTATTTGAATGTATAATTGAATTATATTTATAATCCAGCGAAAAATAATTTATATATTACATACTTCAATTCATATTATAACCCATTCAAGTTAAACAAAAATAAATATATTATCATAGTAATTATATTAGTCTAATTTTCAAAAAAGTATTCAAACACTTTAATTATTAATAAACTAATAATATAAAAGTTTAAAACATCAAAATAAAAGTCTAGAAGTTAAATAAAAAAAATTGAGAAGTACATAGATGGATAAAATGATAGTTTTTGCCAATTATTGTTAGCATTACTCTACTTCTATTACAAATATGCCCTTTATTTTTTACATTTTATTTTCATGATATTCTAATTATTTATTAAAATCACAAATCCAATTGGGCCAATAAAATCGTGACCCGATCATCAATTTAATCCCATATTCATGATATGGTTTCGATAACATTGGGATTAAATTATGTGTTAATTCAAGCCATGTCAATACTTAATTTAATTTTGCTAAATTCAAGAATATGTGCATATGTAGTCACTCCCTGAGAAAATTAAATTCTATAAATATTGATTGATAATTAAATGAACCAAAAATTAGATTTTAATAACTGGATTTTACTTGTTTGAATTAATTTTACGAAAAAAAATTAATTGTAAAATATCAGATGTAAGAAATTTAACTTTTTTACTATTATTGGTTACATGTATATAAAAAATTTTAGAGGGTGTAGTAATTTTAATTTATGTCATTTAATAAGTAAAGATCCTCTATAGACTGATTATGGCAATTTTATAATTAAATATTTTTATTAAACATTTTAGGTAATTAAATTTATAATCCATATCTTAAATTATTGTTAACAACCAAATTTAAGTGAAATTTAATTTGAATAACTGAATTTCAACTATTGGATTTGATTGTTTGGTTATGATTGAATAGATTATTAGGTTATTATATTTCTTTCTGCAAAAATGAATCTAAAGAAATAAATTTAAGAAAAGGATGAATGATTGTAGCAGAAGTTAGATTGTTATAATAATAGATTTATCATGTGATTAAACGTACAATTCTAGAAAGTATTTCTTGTTTTTTTTTTTTAAAAAAAAAGATAAAAGTTATATATATAGAAATAAAATTAGATTGGTATGGAATATTGGGTATGATAAAGGTTTAGAATTTTAGAAATACGTAATCCTATTGTATGGAATACCTTCCACTGTATATATATATATATATATATATATATATATATATATACGTGCAAACTTATATATTTCTTTTGTAAATTTCTAATTAAATAAAACATAATTTTTTTTCGAATTTTCCTCGTAAATTTACTTGCAGTGTACGACTCCCCTTATAAAATTCAATAAGCACGTTCCTCACTCAAAGGAGGATTGTAAGATATTAAGTAGAATATGGAATTATATTGGAAAGCCTAAAGATTAATTAATATGTTGATTAAGTATAAATCTATATATGATTATTTCCAATATCCAAATTCGACCTTATTATATAAGAAAAATCAAAATCTTTTAAGTCATATTTGGCATTGCATTTGAAAAAAACGTTAATTTTTTTTAATTTTAAAACTATTTTAAAAAAACATATAAATAAATATTTTTACTATAAATATATTTGTAAAAAATAATTTTTAAAAAAATAAACATTTAAATAAAAAAATTTTAACCTATCTGTTTTAATCATCAACAACAATCCCAAGTATCAACAATCTGAATTAGACTATTCTTAGTTACTAGAGTTTCAACAATCTCATCAATCTCTCACTCTCTAATTCTATTCCAATTGATGCTTTTGAAATTCTAATTAATAATTGAAAATTTGTATAGAATTCGGGGATTTTCTGATAATAAAATTTAAAAAATATGATTCAAAAATTGATAATAATAAAAAAATATTAATATAATATCAAATTAAATCCCAAATAAGAATCCCGTCTCCCTATGGGCTCTGACCCACCCACCCGTTTATGTTTCGGAGTTCCGTCGGTGCTTCAGTCCAAGTTTTTATTCCAATCTCACTGTACGCCCAAACGTCTATGTCCAAAATGAACAAACATTTTATCGCTGGGGACTCCTAAGAGTCTGAATTTTTGAACCCATCAATAATAAGACCCAATCTCATCCGAAAATTGGTTTAAATTTAAAATAATAATTTAATTCGAATTTTTTGAACCCATCTAAAATTATACTCAAATTCATCCGAAATTTGGTTCAAACTTAAAATAATTTAATTCGAATCCACACCTTGCATGTCAATTTATAAGGATTCAAATGATTTATATTATATATATGTTAATCCCTTTGATATTTAAATTGATCGGATAGATTTTTAAAAAATCTACAATTTTAATTAATTAGTTTATGTTTTTTTTTTTGTTAGAGAGTTTATATTCCTTTTATAATATTATACATATGATGCATAATTTGAAATGGGGAGAATTATAAGGAGCCGAAATAAGAAATTTTTAAAAAAAGATTCAACATGTTACTTTATTTATAAATAAACAAATAAATAAATAAAATAATAAAATAGTCTATAAATACAATTAAGAGTTTTGTGACAAAAACGTTGAACTTAAACGTTCCCACTTAAAAACAGAATACATTTTTACTTTGGAAAAAATCTCATTGATTGTCCTCAGACCCAACAGAGTAGAGGGGATATATGTATATATATATATTTGGCTTATTGGGTTCGCCATATTCATCTAACGGCGGCACAGTCTCTGCTATACGCTTTCATTCTTCTTTCTCTCAGGCTCAGTTTACACACACCAAAACTTCCCCTAATTCCTAAACCAAACCAATTTGTTTTTTTCTTTTTAAATTTGATTGCTTTATAGGATTAGTGTCGTATATATTTAAAATTGTTGTTTCGTTTATATACATATAAAAAAAACAGTTTTTATTTTATTTTATAGATGTGTTTAAAATTATTGTTAGATATTTAAAAAGTGTTTAAAATTTTTTTAATTTTTTTAATTTTTATAAACTATATTTTTTTTAAAGATACTATAAATTTTTTTCTATCCTCAAACTCATACCTATATAGAGATTGTTCCCGCAAATCGCACGACATAAAGTTTCTTCACATTCCGTATATGTCTGGACAGCTGAGCCTCAAGGCCTTCAACTTCTCACACCAACACCACAGCTCATCACCATCACCATATAGCTGCCAAATAATCTCTCTCTTTCTTCCCTTTCTCTCTCTCTCTCTCTATTTGCCTATGACTCTCTCCTTCCCTTTTAATGACTCTCTCCTTCCCTTTTATTCACTTTCATTGCACTTCTCATTCACTTTCTCCTCTTTTTTTTCCCTTTTTCCCCATTAAATCCGGCCACCGGAGACCCCCCCATGGAATCCGGATGGACTCTCCCGCCCCCGCCCCTGCCTCCTCAACCGCCCTTCATCTTCATCTCCAGCACAACGAGAAGATAGTTGTCATCATGGGGCCTACTGGTTGCGGGAAAACAAGACTGTCCATTGATCTAGCCTCGCACTTTCAATCCGAAATTGTCAACAGTGATAAAATCCAGGTTTATAAAGGGCTCGATATAACCACCAACAAAATCCCGATTCAAGAACGTCTCGGTATTCCTCACCATTTGCTCGGCGTTTTTTACCCGGAGGATGGCGAGTTGACCCCTTCCGAGTTCCGGTTCACTGCCGGGTTGGCTATTTCCGATATTGTTTCCCGACAAAAGTTGCCTCTTGTAGTGGGTGGGTCCAACTCATTCATTCATGCTCTTGTTGTTGACCGGTTTAATCCCCAGATGGACGTTTTCGATACGCCGTCCAACCCGATTCCAACCGAGTTAAGGTACAACTGTTGTTTTCTTTGGGTGGATGTCTCATTCCCTCTTCTGTGCGATTACTTATGCAAAAGAGTAGACGAAATGTTGGAACTGGGGATGTTTGAGGAATTATCGGAGTACTACGGTTCGGATGAATCGGGGAGTCAACACGGGTTGAGAAAAGCAATCGGAGTTCCCGAGTTTGACCGATATTTTAAAAAATATCCACCGGGAACAGCAGGAGGAGGCGGAAGAGGTGGGCGGGATGAAGTACGAAGAGGTGCATATGAAGAGGCGGTGAGGGAGATCAAGGAAAATACGTGTCAGCTAGCGAAGAGGCAGATAGGGAAGATAATAAGATTAAAAAACGCGGGGTGGGACCTTGAGAGAGTAGATGCGACGGAGGCGTTCAGAGAGATAATGAAGGTGAGCACAGCGGATAACGGCAAAAATAACAAAAAAAAAAGAATGAAGAGGAAGAACAAAAGGTGGATGGAAATTTGGGAGAGAGAAGTAACCGAACCAAGCATGAATATTGTGAACCGATTCTTAGAGGAGTAGGTTTTCCATACAGCCTTTTCCAGCTATCCAATTTTCTTCTTTCTTTTCTTTTTTTTTTCTTTATAAATTTTGGGGTTTTAAACGGAAAGGCAAGGCAACCATTTTTGCAGCAATAGGACACCTTTGGCTTAGAGAAATTGTCTAAAGGGGAGGATTTATTTATTTAATTTTTTCCCTTTGACCTCAATGGTTTTGAGTTTAAAGACAAAAAATAACATATATATATATATATATATATATATATATATATAGAGTGAGAGAGAGAGAGAGAGAGAGAAGCATGAAATTGTGATTTTAAAGAGAGAAAGAGTAGTGATGTTGAGAATGGTGTTTGTTAATATTTGACACCTAACAGTGTGGTTTGGTGTTATTATTATTATTATTATTATTATTTAAAATATTTGAAGTGTATGGAATGTGGGCTTATACTATATAGTATACAATTTTTTTAAAAAGAAAAAAAAAAAGAAGAAGAAGAAGAGATATTTAAAAGTAAATAAATAAATATTTTGCAGGCCAGATTGGTCATTAGGTTTGTGGAGCTCATGCAAATGGATCCAAAAGACACCTTTCCGTTTCAACCTTTTTTCCCATTCATTTTTTTTAATTATTATTGTGTATTCTCGTCTCTAAAATTAACTTTATTAGAGATATAATCACAGTTTGGCACACAATTTTTATAACTCGTAATCCAAAACGAAATAGCCACATTTTTAGCTTATAATAATAGCTCTGATTTCTCAAATAAATTTATATCCCTAATTGCCGGAAATTTCTATAATCAAAATTTATTTTTTTTTTTAAAAATAACAATGAGAATGTGAGATTTAAGGAAAAAAAATTGACAGAAAATTTAAAAGAAGCCGACATACATATATAAATGTTCTCCGTAACGCATATATCGGAAATTAACAATGACAAAGTCTATCCATTTCGTGGCTTAGATTTTGTCAAATCTTCAATATAACTGGAGAAAGATTTTGATAATTTAATTTAATATTAGAAAGAAACTGTTATTGGTATGATTTTAATTTCATAAATCAAACATTTTTTAGATTACGGAGATGAATAAATTAGAATTTCAAATCTCAGTGAAAGTGGTCAAACTAAATTAAGGAAGTTGTCCAACAACATCTACTTAAAAACAATCAGTGGTCTTAATCCTTAAGTAGTGTTTGGGTATGGTTTTCTGTGTAGGACAGGGATGTTGATGATGCTTTTCTACTATTTTTGCACCATTTTTCACTTCTCTTGTCTATTTCAATAGGGATTGCAGGCTTCAGATTTAAAGAATGACACCTGAGCTCTGTGATTTCATAATGGGCTCTCAATTAATTCAAGTTTTTGATTTGTCAATTTTGCTCCCACTTCTCAATGCTTCTGCAATCTTCTCTACGTTGAAAATTTTAATAATCAAAACTAAATTATTAAAATTTTTAATCTCATGACATACTTAGGATAATTAATTTCAATTTAGAAAAAAAAACCTCATTTTACTATATAAATCACAAGAAGGTGAGATTGGTATTATCGTATTAACAGAACTAGTCCCTCCCAGGAAAGATTATAGCTTCATTAATTAATTGATCACAATCTTCTTGATTTCATTATCAAATCACTAAATCTCCAACATAGTAATCTAACTCTAAATATCCTATGTGTTCTTGATTTCTCTTTTTATTTATTCTTTTTTTTAATCTATATTATATCAATCTGATGTCAACTAGCTAGATTCTATTAAATTTGGTAATGGCAGATAATGGGAAAGGGATCAAGTACTAAAATTTACGAGCAAGATGATCCAGTCCATTCTGCTAAATTCAGATGCAGCATTATATAGAATATAAAGAGATTAGTAGAAATTGAAATTGAGCAATACGAAATTTTAAAAAAATGAAACCATCTCTTGCACATGGCAGGCCGCAAGCTATAAAAATTACATATATTTGGGAATGTTAATTGATTCAAGAATCCAGCTTGATCATTAATTATTATTATTTAGTCTTCTTAGATCTAATGATTGGGTTAATGGAGGGTTAGCATCATAAGCAAACCAATATTAAATTTTGATTATAGATTAATCATTTCTGTATGTTATTCAACTGTCTTTCCATGTCCATGTGTTGAATTGCGATACCTGAACTAGCATAGCTATCCCTTATTTATTTTCTTTCTTGAAAATAGTCTTCGATTTATTAAAAATATATTTTTTTACAAAATTATATATATATATATATATATATATATATACTCCTTGTTTAATGAGCTATATATGACATTAAATAATTTTATCGTAGTGGATGTTTCAGAAACTTCTGCAAAGAATAGTAGAATTCCTGTGAATGCTACAGCCTAAAGATGAGCCAATAGCAGTCCTTATCCTATAAACCCTAATTAAAGTTTTTCCTTGGGGTTCTCATACCCATGGTGGTCTATGGTAAGGCCTCTATCATATTCAAAGCTATTTTTGATCATCTTCTTCAAACTTTAGGCAGCTAAAAGTGGAATTCTGCAACACATAGACTCAGTCTTTAATGATGAAAATATTCATATGGGTGCAGAATTCTTACCTTACACGTTGCAAGATGAATTCTTTCCTGAATACATTCCAAGACCTTACTTATGAATCGAAACAAAATATTAAGTCGTTTACATTGCATTCTATTCGTTGATTTAGTTAGTGAATAAAATTATTTACTGGAGCAATAAGAAAAAATTGCCAATTTGACCCAATCTGAACTCTCATACTTTAAAAACTTTTTAATTTTTAACATGACCGGAACCAAAAAAATCTGGATCAATTCAGTTCAAGTCGGTCGATTAATTCGATTTGTGACTAAAGGGTTTAATGAAATTTGTCAACCTGATTGTGTCACCCAACTCAAACATTGAATTTAGTCTCTTTAAAGATCCTACCTGATCAACTCAAACCAATTTTAACAATTCAGTCCAATCGAATCAGTTTAGTTTTACTTACCCCTAATCAACCGAGTCTACATTAAGTGTTCTCCATATGCAACCTATATATACATATAATTTTGTTATCCAGGTCGCATGATGGAGCTCAACTCAGCTATTGTCATCGCTTTTATTTTGAGATGAACATTTATGCTAAAACTAAGCACAAAATGTGTACATTTAATTAGGCCAACCTATCAATATAATGACGAGGAATAATCATTATTAACAATTAGGTTCATTAAGTAGGTACAGACATTTTTACTCTCTTTTAGCCTAACAATATTCACGATGACGCCATCATTTTAATTTAATTAATTTGATTTTAATTACATACTTTGATTATATTTTGGTGCAAAATATTGAGTAAATTGAAACCCTACAGAAATCATTTATTTCTGAAAAAATGCAAAATACCCCATAAATCAAAACAAAATAAAATTTAATTAATTTAGGATTAACATTTAAATTAATTGAGTCGGTGGTACTTAATTTTTGTTTCAATTAATTTATGATTAGCTTTTATTTATTTAGACAGGATGTTTTGGACTTGGAAGAATGGATATTTTTATATAATTTATTAAATTTATGAATAATTTTTAATTCAAACAACTAGGATTAAGAAGTTTATTGCTTGGAAGAAATTGGCTGTCAGTGTCCACAATCCATTGCAATGTATGTTGTGAAGGACATGTCTAATGGGTTGTTCTTCTGCCAGCAAGCAATTCTACATGGGGAAGACTTATTCTTAAAGTTAAATAAAAATTAAGCAGTTTCTCAGTTCAAGAATATAATTAAATTAATTATTGCGCTTTAATTTGATTAGAAAAAAAAAAAAAGATAAAACAATTATAACAAGCTCAAACTTCATATATTTTTTTCCGTAATTAATTCTTTTGTGGTGATCATGATTACATATATAGGTCTCCCTTTGCTGAACGGGAAAAATTAGGTTAAACCTACCACTTGCACTAAGCACAACTTGCAAGAATGGATAATAAATGCACAAATTGCTATCTTGCATGTGCTATGTGTGCATGGAAATTTTACCCTAAAAAAATTAAAACTATAAGATATATATATTTTTATCAAATTTATATATCATACAAGTCTCGTTTTTGGAGTAGAGGGCATGTACTGAAATTAGCTAATCTTACATTACAAAACTAGAAAGAAGTTATTATCACTATCATCAATTGTATGGATGTTTGAGCAGACAAGAATAGACAAAACCTAGTTAATAGTTGGTAAACCTAGTTAGGAACATAATATGGAATGAAAAATAGTTAGGTTAGTCAAACGAAATGATGAAGCCTATATTTATACAGACACACTTGCGACTTGACAATTAATTGATGAGAACTTCCATGCTTAGCTATTATTTGAAGCAGGAAACTTCTCATCAATAATGGAGCCACTAGAATAGAATTATGATGAATTATAAGCATCAAAGGTATAAAAATATATAGAGAGAGTTCTTTAATTAATTAACCATATAGTTAATTTAAATTAAAGAATGTTGCAATGAATCTACCAAAGACAACGTACTATTGCAGATGTTTGGTAAGCAAAGAGGGGTCGATGTTGAGAAAAAAGAAAAAAGAAAATAAAATTGCACATGCTTGGTACATTGAACAATAGATAGGGTTCGTGTCATTTTAACAAGATCAAATATTGAAGTGTTAGTCTATTTAATATTTCGGTTAAGTGATTATAAATTGGTTTAGTGGTATTGTCATCATTAAGAAGGAAATGTAAGTAAACAGATTTAGTATTTAATAGCAATTACAGTTCATAGCTTATATTAGAATTACGTGGATCTAGAGAATCAAATTTGATAATTATCGATTCACTATTAAATCAAAATGACAATATTTCTTCTAAGTGCAATTAACTACGATGCAGTTATTACTTGCTTAAATCATCTCTTTTATCTATTTGGACCTTTTTCTTTTTTGGTTGAAATAGAATCACACATTTTTTAATTTGAATATTTCTACTTTTTGAGTTTTAGATTTTATTAATAGAGTTTACAATTAGTACTCTTATGACTTATAATTATAGATTCACAATTATTTTAAAATAATTTGAATTGTTCCGAAGTTAATTTGATAATAATTATAAACTCTTATTAAATTTCTTAAACTCTCAATTATTTTTAACAGCTTACAAGTTTTATTTTCAATCTCAATAGATTTTATGACTTGAAATATAATTCCGTTAATATATCTTGCAAGTTGCAACTAAAGAGGTATTATATGTATGAAGAAAGCTTGGATTTAATAATATTGAAAATATTTTTAAAACTATATGATTGCAAATTACGTAACCTAAATATAGCAATAAAGGAAATCAACTATAACGTAATAAGTTTTATTCTACGAAATTTTTATAATGGTCACGACGCCCTAGGCTCACCAAATAATTCCTGAAAGGATTTATAGTGTGTCCAAGTTGACGTAAATATGTGATGAAAATTTTAATTTGTGGGATTAGCCCCATTGACAAAAATTAAAGTTTGCCTCTCAACTATCAATCTGATTTCAAATTCTAAAATTATATCAGAATTGTCTCATTTTACTTCTAAACACATGTGCTAAGAAGTTTTAGTTAAGAAGAGGAAACACACCAATACAAGCAAATGTCACCTTACTTGAAGGTGAAGTGTGAAGAAATATATTGCTGATTCTTAGTGAACTGGCTTGAGAGTGTTTTGCTTTAAGAGCTAGAAAGAATACAAAACACACACACACACACAAATATTAAATTAACAAAAAACATTAAAAAATTAAAAGGAATGATGGGAAGAAATGGAATGGGGAGATCCAAGAAAAAGAGTGAAAGACAAAAACATAGAAAAGAGAGAAACAGAAAGCACCCCATAGAATACACCAAAATGTTTTATAAAAATGGAGAATGCAGACAGAAACAGACACACAACATTAATATATAAACCCACAAACACAACCTTAGAATATAAAATAATTTACATATTATAATTAAGTGGGTTGTCCAATTATATCAGAAACCCAAGAACAGCAACATCTGCGAGTGACTGAAAATGCAGAGTGCGCGTGCGGTTTCTTTGCGCATGATCCTATAATAATATTATTATTAGCATTAGTCTTTAAAAATTTTATGTGAGACTGTGAGACTCGGCATTTTCACAAGGCAGAGAAGGGGCAGAATGATGGGAAATGGAGGATTTATTTAGCATGCCTTATTAGCTATAAATTATAATTAATTACCTTGAGATTATCTAGGTTGACTCTATTTGACCCGACACTTAACTTAGTGAGTAGTAATAGAAAAACATTGCATGTTCATCGATCTTCTTGGTCTTTGGCTTCTTTTGTAACTTTGTCATCACTTGTGTTTGATTAACTTCTTGTCTTGTTTAGCTTAATTTATGTATTATTGAGTAATATTTATATAAACAGCTTTCTGTCTTTTCTCTTCAATCTCTTTTGGTAGACCATTCTCCATTCATGGTACGTATTTTTAATTTTATTTGATTATTTTGGGACATGTTCCAGATATCAAATACAGAAAAAAAAAATCGAGAAAGGAGTTCATGTGGTTGTGGCTTGTCGGCAATATAGTTTTTAGCCCATTTAAGCTGAAATCCGTACTCAAAGGGTGAGTCTTGTAGTTTTGAGTTTAGCCCATTTAACTATAAGGTGGATCTATCTTAAATTAGAAGGTTAATTCTTTTTTGGAAAATATACAAAAATGGAAAAAAAAAAAAAAAGTTAACTTTGTTTCAAATTTACATACATTCAAAAATTATATCTAAAATATCAAAATCGAACTTTTTATAATTTCAAATCTACAAAAACTCAAAATCCACCAAAATCTCGTTGATTTCGTGATCCAGATGAGTTTTGCCCAGGTTTCTTCTGTGTATATAGCTCTTGTCTTGTTGCTCCTTTGATTCGTTTGAATGACTAATAATGGTTACATTAATTTTTCCAAATACTTTTAATTTTTTTTAATCTATGTTGCATTAATATTCTTGCGTTTACGATTTCAAAAAGGAAATGATAGCCACAAAGTCCTGTTTAAATAGTTATTAAATACACCTCACCATATTAATTAATGACAACAAAAAAAATTTAAAATAATTATTAAGATTATCAATATAATATTTGATCTGTAATAAATCTTAGTTTATCATTTGGTAATAAATTTTCAGTCATATTTATAAAATTAATTACTATCTGATAAATTTTAGTTAATTGAAAATTTCAGTTATATTTATAAAATTAATATCTGATAAATGAAACTAAAATAGATATTAGGTAAATATTGAATAAATATTAGATAAATATTGGATAAATATTAAGTAAATATTGGATAAATATTGTGTAAATATTAACAAAAGCTAAATCTTGAGTAATTATTAGGTAAATATTTGGTAAATGTTAAGTATTTGTAAGTGTATACCAAAATTTTAATTGATATTAGGTAAATATTTGGTAAATGTTAAGTATTTGTAAGTGTATACCAAAATTTTAATTGATATTAGGTAAATATTGAGTAAATATTGGATAAATATAAAGTAAATATTGCATAAATGCTGGATAATTATTAGGTAAATATTGATTTAAATGTTAGGTAATTGTAAGTGTATTTTAAACTAAAATCGATTTTAGATAAATATTGAAAATCGATATTAAGTAAATATTGGATAAATATTGAGTAAATATTTAGTAAATATTGGATAAATATAAGATAAATGTTAATTGAAAATTTCAGTAATATTTACAAAATTTTCAGTTATATTTGTAAAATTAATTAATTAATTTTCAGTTAAATATTGGATAAATATTAAGTAAATGTTAGATAAATATTGAGTAAGTATTAACAAAATATAAACATTAGATACATGTTAGGTATTTATAAATATATGTCAAACTAAAATCGATATTAGTAAATATTGGGTTTAATATTAAAAAAATATTGGATAAATATTGAGTAAATATTTGATAAATATTTGGTAAATACTAGATAAATATTAGATAATTATTATGTAAATATTTGATAAATATTGGGCATGTATTTAATAAATATTGAGTAAATATTAGGTAAATATTTAATAAGTATTAAATAAATGTTAATAAAAGGTAAACATTAGATAAATATTAAATATCTATAAGTATATGTTAAATTAAATTCAATATTAGATAAATATTGAGTAAATATTAGATAAATATTGAATAAATATAGAGAAAATATTTGGTAAATATTATGGATTTGCTTGATATTATAAATTAAAAAATTAATTTAATATCAAAATTATCATAAAGTTTTTTGAATTTTAATTTTAATTTAAAATTTAACTGTATATATAATTTTATTTTAAGATTATCATATCTCCAATTTCAATGTAATTTATATTATACAATATAATTAGTTGATATAAATATTTAATGCATGATGTTGGTAGTTTTATATACATTAAATATTAAATATTAAATATCTAAGTAATTATCTAAGTAATTAAAACTTGCATATATAAATATTTATGTGAGACTGTGAGAGATTAGTTATATTTTATAATTTTTAAATATTATATAAATTGATATATAAATATTAAATATCTAAGTAATTTTGAGAGATTAGTTATATTTTATAATTTTTAATAATAATGAATTATAAGAGTGATGTGGAATAAGAAAAAAAAAAAGAGAAAAACGATTTTGTTTTATTAGAAAAAAGAGAAAATGATAAAAATACATTGATAAGGAAAAAAAATTTTGTTGTGCAGTGGATCGAGAGAAAATAATATAAGACATTAAAAAAAAAATCTACAAAAGAAATTGAATAGATAAAATAAAATAGTAAATTTGAAATAGAAAAATGATAAGAATGGTAAAACTGAAAAAAAGACTCTAATAAAAAATATTATAGATATTTTTAAAATAAAAAATTAAAAGTAGGTAATAGGTGAAATTTCCTCATTCATTTTCAATTTTTCCCTTTTTTTCTTAGAAGGAAAAAAAATAATTTAGGCCCTCATTGTGAATTTTACAAACTTTGATGAAATTCATATGTTATATTAAATTTAATGTTCATTTAAAGCAAAATTTCATTTGCATTTTTTAGTAACTAATTCTTTAATTGATTTAAATTGGATTTCATTAGTAAGAAATATATATTAATTATGATTTCAACCCATAAATTATCATAATACTCTATACATTTAAAATTAAATTTGAAGTATCTGCATATCTTAGTTTTATAAAATATTGAAATGACTCATTTGACTTATGAACTGTGTATGTCTATAGTTTTATTTAAATATATTATCCCTACTATATAATATAATTGTTTATAAACCAATAGTATCTTTGTAATAACATAAAAATTAATTATTTATTGTTAAAAGATATTATAATAATCTACAATTTTTCGTGCAATAATAATCTATAATTTTTAAAAAAATTTGATAAGAGGAACATAGAAGATAGAACCAACAATTATATTTCTAGTAATCAGACTTTTTTTTTTTCATACGATTGATTAGACAGTACTAAATTAGTATTACAATACAAGGATAAATTTGTCCAATAGCTGCAATTATGAACAAATTTATTAAATTCAACAATTTAACTATCATTTGACAGTTTCGACATTTGTTTTTTTAGAATCAACATTTATACTAATTCAATATTTAAAATTTAGAATTTAATTTTTAGTTTTATCAAACAGCACCTAAGTTTTTTTGAGTTTATTTATTAAATTAAAAAAAAAAATCAAAGTTTGATTAAAAGAGTATTCAGCTCGGATTGATCCATTGGTGGCTGTAACTTAAACACATGGAATTTGAATTAAAAAAAAAAATAGTATCACTTTTCAAAAATTTAAATTTATTCAAAAGGAAGACCGTTGGGCTTTTAGACATTGCCAAAAGCTTTCACATAAGGCCGTGGCTGTTGACTCTAACTTTAGGCATGGCCCAATTATTCACACTGTATGCCCCATCTTGTTATTTATTTAACTTCCAATGTCAGAACTCTCAATCCTGATTTATGACACCCACTTTTTCATTTTTTTTATGGATTATTTTCTTGACAAAAAATTAAAAATCATTATTTTTATTCGTTGTATTTTGCAATTTTTTTTTAATTTGATACTTTAAAATTTTATTTTATGCATTCAGTCATCAAACTTATATTTTTCACTCACATATACTCATATAGTCCTTATTTCATGCATTGAAATTTCATAAATATCCTGATGAATTAATAGAAAAAAAAAACATAAAAAAATCAAAGATGGATATTTTTTTTTCATATTTTTTGCCTTTTAAAGTAAATTGGTTCAAATGTCCCAGACAACTGTTTTATGTCAAACGACTAATTTATAAGTGTTCAGTAAGTAGATGTTTGAAGTTTTAAATAATTACTCATTGAAAATTACTAGAGTTTTTTTTGAAATAAAATACTAAATTATTCTTATATTAAATTAATTTTATACAGGAAGAAGTAATAGATTTGAATTTATTTTTTATTTAATTATTCTTGCATCATATATTACTAAACTATATTTGTAAATTATATACATTTTTAAAATTTTATATTTATTAATTAATATTTCGTTATTATTTTTTTAAAATTTATTGATATTTATAATTATATCAAATAAGTATTATATTATAATTTTATTTATTTTATTTATTTTGTATATATTTATACACTATAAAAATATATTTTTTGAATTAAACAAATTATGTTCATATTGATAATTTTATATTCTAACAATAACAGTTTAATTATTTTTACCAAATACTAAATATCAATCAATTACTTATTACAGTTAAACCAAACATACTTATAAATTTTATTTTATGATATGTAGAGAAAATATATTTTTGCTCAAAATACACTATTATATTGTAATAAAGGATTTCATTTAATAAACAATAAAAGTATTAAAAAGTACAATATCAAATGGACCAAACAAACGGATCGAGTCTTAACACACATAAATCAATTTTTCATTAGCATCCGACTAAAATAAAATTATAAAAAGCTTATGATATCGGGGACAGTATAATTTCGTTCAAAATACACTATTTTATATTGTATTAAAAGGATTTTATTTAATAATAGAAAGAAAAAGGCTAAAAAGTACAATATCATGTAGACCTAACAAACGAATTTTGTGAACTTGTTAATATGATTCTAGTTGTTCATTTTTAGATTTTTTGTTTCAAATTAATTTTGGATCAAAACCAAAAAAAAAAAGAAAACAATTATGAAATGAACGATATAATTGAAAATTTTCAAGGTCAGGCAAGTTTACAAAAAAATAAAAATAAAAATTTTGATCAAAAGGGTCAACTTTGCGGGTGGATTCAACTCGATCCTAAAATTCTCGAGTTATTTTTCATCGTTCTGTTTGAATTTTGTTCATATAAATTTATATTGGGGTCATATGGAGTAAAAAATTTGCAACAACTCTAAATATTAAAATTCCAATCTTTTTCCATACTGTTCAAGAATTAGCAAATAAGATATAGTTAGTCAATGGAATTAGTTATAACAATCCGACGGAAGAAAATATATAGATCCAATCGAAATTGTTTCGAATACTAAAACAAATCGATTTCAAAGCATTTGTTTTTTCTGCTATTGTCTTCCATCTTGTTAATTCATTTCTTCTTTTTTTTTTTTTCAAATTTTCAAGGAAATGGTTTTAAATACGAAGGCGAAAACTATGTAATCATAATATCACTTGTTTATTTTAACACAAAATCATTCTGTCTACAGGCTAAATTTAGACTATGGACCTCCTTAGAAAGTTCAATTTCAATTGTCGCGCGTGTGTTTTTTTAAAGGTATTTAGCTTGTTTTCTCTTTAGTAATTAAATTCATACGAAATAGAAATTTTAGGTACTTATTAATAAAATTAAAACAACTTACATATTTAAAACTAATGATTCACATAGTTTTTTTTACAAGTTAGTGGAGGATGGAATTCTAATATGAGTTGTTTGAGAAATTCTTAACTTTCAACCAATTGAGTCACTATTATTTTTTCAAGTTTTTTTATACTATAATGTTAAATTAAAATAGCTATCCTTTTATTTTGAAGTGCTAGAAGACGAATGACTTTCATTTTTATTAGAGTGAGATAAGTATTTACAATTCAAACATTGGAAAAATTAGTGAATTTTACTAAATTCTTACAATCAGTAACGCAAAAAATCACTCAAGATAGAAATTCTACAAAGAACCTAAGAGAACAAATTGTTGAAGAAGAACTTCATTCATAGAACTTACATCTGTACATGAGCTAATCTAATATTCAAACACAAAAGATAACAAAAACTGTAAATGGAAACAGAAAGATTCTAACTAAGATTAACGTCTACTAACAGCAAATAACTAACTAGCAACTAATCTGTTACTTCAAAAACCATATAACATAGGTGAACCACAACTACAATTATCTGATACTACTTCACTTTCAATCTTACTTGTCAAGCACGTGTTGGCACTTGATAAATAGTATGCTCGTGCTGGCACTGGATAGGTTAGCATGCTTGTGCTACTTCATACATCCCCCTTCAAGTTGAAGGTTGAGGAGAACAGACCAACCCCAACTTCCAAACTATGAGATCAAACTAAGGCCTAGGGAGTGGATTGGTAAAGATGTCGGTCAATTGAAGACATGTATATACATGGTGCAAATTGATGAACCCTTCTTTGTACTTATTGCGCACAATATGGCAATCGATCTCTAAGTGCTTGGTACACTAATGGAAGATTAAATTCTTCATGATATGAAGTGCAAACTTTTTACCACACCATAACGAAATATGAATATGGACTGTCACTTACATATTGTGGATCAGATAGGAAAGCCATTATAATTCACTCACAGTGGACCCCAAGTTCTTATACTTTGTCTCATAAGATGACCGAAAGACAATAGTTTATTTCTTTGTCTTCCATGATACAAGAGCATCTCTTAGAAAAATGCAAAAGCCACTAAGAGACTTGTGAGTGATGGGATATGAGACTCAGTCATTATCATTGTAAGCCTTTAATTGTAAAGTGTTAGTGGCTGGGTAAATGAGTCCACAAGTGGGAGTGTGCTTTATTGCTGCATCCTAGTGAGATTGACAATGGCTTGAGACATGTTGACTTAATTGTTGAACATTGTAAGTAAGATAAGGCCTTGTCAAATTTAGGTATAGCAAACGTCCAACTAATCTCCTAAGTTGTTTTGGATCAACAAACGATGGAGAACTAACAAGAAACTTAAAACCTTTAGGTAGAGAAATTTTAGTAGTTTTGGAACCCTGCATGCCTATGTCGATAATAATGTCTTGGATTTACTTCCCTCAGGATAGATAAACACCGTGACATTTTGACCAATCTTCAATCCCAAAAGGTATTTAGCAAGTCCAAAGTCTTTAATGGTAAATTAAGCATGAAAATAATCTTTTTACTTCCTATATAACTATTGTACAATTGTTTGTTAGAAGACGATCATCCACTTACACCAATAGCAATTAAAAGACTCCATTATTGGATTTGACAAACAAGCAATGATCTTGACCACACTGCTAAAAAAAAAACTTAATTTCCTGGTGAACTCAACATTCCATTGTCTAGAGATATGTTTGAAGCCATAAAAAGACTTCTTAAGGTGACAAACCTGATTTGAAACAACTTTGGTTTAACCTTTAGGAGGGAGTAAATACACCTTTTCATCTAAGAATTCATGCAAGAAGACATTATTAATATCCATTTGAAGGAGATTCCAATTTCTTGTTACTACCAATGCCAAGAAAACTCTCACTGTGACTAATTTGGCCATTAGTGAAATGCTTTCAAAGTAGTCAATGCCCAACACTTGATTCTAGTCCTTTGCTAACCAAATAGGATTTGTACCTATCAAAAGTCTCATATGGCTTAAACTTTACATTGTAAATGTAACACCCCCTTACCCCAGCCTAAAATGCCTGAATAAATAAGTGCTACACCGACTTCTTAAAATCCTTATTTAATAAATGTTAAAAAGCCATACGTTTTTTATTTTTTTTTATTTTATTCAAAGCTCAAAGATATAAAATAGATAATTTATATTTTATTTACATAAAATAATATTTATAAACTTCAGATTAATTACAAAATCATAGAAGATAATTTATACATCCAAAATAAGGAAATATAATACAAAATACAAAAGTGTTGTGATCCACGATTTCTCTATCGTCTGCCTTACAAGATTAGGCCACAGCTAGCTCTATCTACAAGCCACAGCTAGCTCTATCTAAATCTGCGCGGAATGAAACTCTCAGGCTAAGCTCTAAGCTTAGTGGTGCATAAAGATAAATGCAATATACTATATCATGTTGTTCATAACATATAAATATTCATGCAATATATTTCATCATGCTTTTGTAGTGAGTATTTTTCATACAATTTATTATCTTGTTAATCACTAGCATATATATATATATATATATATATATATATATATATATATATATATATATATATATATATATATATATATATATATATCAATTTCAAATATTTTTCTTATATTTATTTTTCTTTATCATGATCTCTTATAAATTCATTAATTCATTTATGTTCATAACACCTAGAAACCACTAACAAGGATAACGAGGTTGTCATCCAGGCATTTATGAGTGTCACCCGGACATTTATGGTATACACATACAAGTGTCATCACCGACATTTACACATATATATATATAGGTGCCTCATCGATATTAATAATAATGCTATTACTGACTTCAATTATAGTATCATCACCGGCTTTATTAATCGTGTCATTATAGGCATTAATAGTTTCCCTGATTGGCATGCCAAACTATCCAAAATTCTAGTTTTAAGCTAGGTGTTATAGGATTTAATTAATATCATTAAAATTCAAAACCATAAAAAATAAAACTATATATATATATATTTATTTGTATATATATATGTATATATTTTTTTTTCAATCACAAAATATTCAACTATGATTTTATTTGCACCTTATTTTTATGAGTCTAAAAACTCATTTGATTTTTCATATGCCTCATTTGGGAAAAATTCATATTATAACAATTAACCTAATATAACTTAAATATGTAAATTTTATTTTTTTTAATCTGCCATGTTTCAGGCAAAATTTGAATTCTATTTTTGACCTTAATTTGGTCATGTTACAGTCTGAATTAAATTAAAGAGTCTGCTTATGAATTTTAGATGTAAATCTTAGCTTTACTATGCAACTTGAATCACTAAATTTGGAATTCTTTAGAAAAAGTTATAACTAATTGAACACTAATTATTCACTAATAATTTCGCCTAGAAATTTACTGGACAAATTCTAGGTTCGAAATATATATATTTTTCTGGGCAAATACAAACATATTTAGATTATATGATCTGAATAAAAATTAAATCCCTATGTCTTAGATTTCATATGCAACTAAGAACACATTAATCCGAATTATATAGCTCAAGTTATGGCAATATATACACTTATTACTCCATAAATTTCAGCATTTCACACACACAATTACCTAATTTAATTTTTGCCAAATATACTCCTAAGTCTAGCAAACATGCATACCAAGAATTTTATCACAAAATCATATTAATTTACATGCCAAATTCTCAAATCATGCAACTTTAAATTAAACATAGGCTATTGCCTTAATTTATGCACAAACCTTTTATTAATCTCATTCACTTTCTTTAGGTAGTTTTCTCTTTTCCTTTGTTTCCTTGAGCTCCTAAAATACACAAAATCATCATCAAAACCTTATATTATCAAAACTCTCATGAAACACTAAACTCTCTCTCATGAAACCCTAAACTCTCTCTACATAATCAAGCTCTAAATGAGATTAAAACCATGTTTTTCTTTTATGAAAGTTGAAGAAGAGAAGGAGAACTTCTTACCTATACTTTTTCCTCTTCTTGATCAACACTTGAAGGTTTTATCTTTCCTCTTCTCTTCCTCTTTTTCCTCCCTTCTTCCCTTCCTTAACTTCTCCAAGTCATATTGTGCATGAAAATGGCTTTGACTTGTTCTTTTCCCTCTCTTCTCTTTCTTTCTCTCTCTAGATTTCAAGGTTGGCTATGGAGAACAAGGGCTGGCGTGACTGTTTGTTTTGGGCAGGAAGAAAGAAGAAATGAGGAGAAGAAGAAAAGGAAGAAAGAAGAAGAAATAAGTCTTCATGTGGAACCCACCAAATTTGACCAAAATATTGACTTTAGGCTTAATTAACCTTAATCTCATTCTTTTTTTTCTTATTGAATGGCCAACCAACCTATTTAAAATGTCCAAAAATTAATATTTTAATTAGCAAATAACCTCATTAATCTTTCAAATTTTGGTAAATTGCAATTTGACCCCAAAACTTATCAAATTTTACAATTTAGTCATTTACCGTAAATTAACTTCTTTAAGCTTTATAAACACTTAATTAGGCATATATTAACATAATTTAATCATTAATTTATTAATTTTGATCAAAATCCGAATTTAAACTCCGATCAGTCAAATGAGTCAATTTCGCGACACGTGCGACTCAGGGCCTAAATTAGCGGATATGACAGTAAAACCATTTGGAACTGATAGCTTGTTTTCCACAAGACATTGTAGTTATTTTCCAAGTATCATTAGCTTCTAATGCCTCCAATTTTTTGTTCATAGCATCAACCCATTCCCTATACTTTACTACATGTTTATAATGAGTAGGTTCTAGTATTTGATAAATATTTGCAGAAAAGGCTTAAGTATTAGAAGGAAAATAAGACTTAGTGAAAGGAAGAAGAGAAATAGTACTAAAAAGACCACAAATTTGATGACATACGGAAGATGACCTGAATAAATAGAGGTACACACATAGTCCTACATCTATTGGGGTTGGTGTCTATGCCTTATACTGACCCTAAATGGTGTTGGAGGCTATAATGCTAGTGAGCTAAAATTATTATCTTATAACTAAGTGTGATTAGAAAGTGAGTCAACATGTAACTTATTCATATTACGTAAGCAAGAAAGATTAGTATTAGTTATGTTAGGTAAAGGAATGAAGGTTAGAGGATGGTTTGAAGAAGAGTAAGAAAAGATTTACTCATAAAAGATAACATCTCTAGAAATGACTATTGTATGTGATGAAATTAAAAGAACCTAGTAAGCTTTTTTGCTAGGGCTATAACCAATAAAGATGCCTTTATATGCCCTAGCAACTTATCTTTATATGGCATTATGTTGTAACAAAGCATAAGCACCCAAAAGCCTTCAGTTGTGCATAATTTGGTTTTCTTTAATAAAACATTTCATATGGACTTTCCCATTTCAAAATAGAACTGGGCAACCTATTTAGAATATGGGTTGTTGTAAGAACAGTCTCTCTCCAATAACCTTTTACTAAGTGTGATTGGAATAAGAAGACTTTAGCTATCTCAAGTAATTGTCTATGTTTTCTTTCCACAACTCTGTTTTGTTGGGGTGTGTATACACATGATCTTTAATGTATACTTCCTGCATCATTGAAAAGTTTTAAACAATCTAAATTCACAAACTTAGACCCATTATCACTTCCAATCCTTTTTACCTCACAATCCAACTGTGTTTTCACCATTAGCAAGAAAGTAAAAGGAATATGACATACTTTTTCCTTTGAACTTAAAAGATAAACCAATGTCCCCCTACTATAGTCATCTACCATTGTCAATATATAGTGTGCTCCATTACAACTAGCCTTTTTATATGGGCCCCATAAATCAACATGAATAAGTTCAAAGATTTCTTTGGTTTGTATATTACTAAAGGTGAAAAGAAGTTTGGTTTGTTTTGCCTCATGGCATATATCACATATTTCAATCATTTCAGTAGATTAGATAAAAGGTAGGTATTTTAATAATGTAATTAAGGCATGACTTCAACAATTATGCCAAGTAATGAAAGAGTTCGTACTTTATTTAATGAACTTTGAATATTACAAGCAAAATTGAAATTAACATTCTATGGTTTAGAAGTAGTAGTATAAGTAGAAATATATTCAAAAAAGTAGAATAATGGTGTATAGTTTTATTGGAGAATAAGCTTGAATCTAGGACATATAATGTACTATGTATCCTCCTAATTGCCACAAACTCTTTAGTCTTCCAATCTTGTAAAAGATAGAAGGTGGGAAATAATAGGAAAACAAGATTAGACTGAAGCAACTTATGCATAAAAAATAAGTTGTACTTAAAAGATGGGACAAGTTAGCCTAAGTTTTGGATGTAGAATGACTTTGCCTACATAATGTATTTGGATAGTTGTGGTAGGTGAACAGGAACATTATTTTCACTTTGTTAAATATAATGCATTAGTTTAAAGTTTGAGCGCATATGACTAATTGCCTCTATGTCAATTATCCAAAAATCATACTCACAGTGATCAAAAGCTTGTAAAGCACAATGATTAAGATTATTACCTACATAATCTGAATGTTTTTTTCATCGTTTTTCATCGTGGCTCTTTATCTAGGTCATAAGCTGTTGTCACATCTCATTTTTCTTAAGTTGTGAACATTCAGTGGTATTTAAAGGCGTGTCATCATCTTCTACCATATGTGCATAATTCTTCCCATTTCCAACTTTCTTCTGCACTTTAAGTTATTTATGCCAAGAAGGATATATATGCAATTTAAAACATGTATCCTTTAAATGTCCATTATTATTACAAAATTCACAGAATTTATCTCATTTGTTTCCTTTATCTTTCTAAAAACCCTTTGCTCATTTGTAATTTTGACTTTTTGTTGCCATTAAAACATTGATATATGAAATCTCTATATGCACATTAATCTCCTTTTGCATTTGTACACTCATGAGCATTGGATAAGCTCTACTCACATTGGGCAGGGGATCCATAAATAAGATTTTATTCCTTACTACATCATAAATATTATTTAATCCTACTATAAATTTTATCAATCGCATATTTGAATTGGACTATTCAATTGATCTATCGATCCCACAAGTACATCTCCATCATATGCATCTTGGAATTGTTTGCAAGTAACTAAGTTCATCATATAACTTATTAAGTTTGTTTAAATATTGATCTACTAGTAAACCTTTTTGAGAATATGAACTAATTTCTCTTTTAATATGGAAGAGTACAGGTCTATTACTCTCACCATAAAGCTGATCAAATTCAATTCAAAGTCCACTTGTAGTATCAATATACAAAAAAGAATACACTATGTCATTCAATATGGAATTTAGTATCCACAATATCACCATACAATTAACTATCCTCCATTGTCATAGATTTTGATCACCTTCCTCAGGTTTCTCATAAGTTCCATCCATAAAATCTAATTTGACTTTCACTTCTAATGCAGGTTGACTTCACAATAGGTAATTCTTGCCATTTAAAGGATTAGAAACCAGGGACATATATGAATGATCCAAGTTATGTAGAAATAATATATCTCTATTTGCATATTCTATGCTTGTTGATCAATCAAGAACTGCGATTAAAATACAGTAACCACTTATGAGATCAAGGATCACAATTCTTGCTCTGATACCATGAAAAGATTAAAGAATTTTGCTAAATTCTCATAATCAACAACATAAAAAATCACTCAAGATAGAATTCTATAGAGAAACTAATAGAATAAATTAATAAAAAAGAACTTCATTCTGTACATGAACTAATCTAATATTTATATACAAAAGATTATAGAAACTGTAAACGGTAACAGAAAGATTCTAACTAAGCTTAAGATCTACTAACATGACTACTAATAGCAAATAACTAACTAACAACTAATCCGCTACTTCGAGAACAATATAACTTAGGTGAACCACAACTGCAAATAACTAACAATTATACCAAGTAATGAAAGAGTCAATACTTTTATTTAATGAACTTTGAACATTACAAACAAAATTAAAACTAACATTGTATGGTTTAGCAGCGGTAGTACAAGCAAACAACATATTCAAAAAAGTAGAATAACGGTGTATAGTTTTATTGGAGAATGAGCTCGAATCTAAGACATATAATGTACTATGTATCCTCTTAACTGCCATAAACTCTTTAGTCTTTCTATCCTACAAAAGACAAAAGGTGGGAAAGAATTGGAAAACAAGATTAGTAGATTAAAGCAACTTATGCATAAACAACAAGTTGTACTTAAAAGATTGGACAAGTTAGCTTAAGTTTTGGCTGTAGAATGACTTTGCCTACTTGATGTATTTGGATAGTTGCACCAATTGGTAGGTGAACAGGAACATTATTTGTACTTTGGTAAATATAATGCATTAATTTAAAGTTTAAGCATATATAGCTAGTTGCCCCTATGTCAATTATCCAAAAATCATATTCATAATGATCAAATGCTTGTAGAATATAGTGATTATCACCTGTGTAATTTGCATGTTTTTTTCACCATGGCTCCTTTTGATATTTGCTTCCCTTTCAAACATTTTGCCACTTCTTGTTATATCATTTGGGTCATAAACTATTGTCATGTCTCATTTTTCTCAAGTTGTGAATATTCAGTAGTATCTAAAGGCATGTCATCATCTTCTACCATGTGTGCATAATTCTTCCCATTCCTAGCTTTCTTTTGCTCTTTAAGTTATTTATACCAATAAGGATATATATGCAATTTAAAACATGTATCCTTTAAATGTTCACTATTATTACAAAATTCACAGAATCTATCTAATATGTTTCCTTTATCTTTCTTAAATCCTTTAACTCCTTTGTAATTCTAACTCCTTATTGTCATTAAAGCACTGTTATATGAAATCTCGATATGCACATTAATCTCCTTTTGCTTTTGTACACTCATGAATATTGGATAAGCTCTATTCACATTGGGCAATAGATCCATCAACAAGATTTGATTCCTTATTGCATCACAAACATCATTTAGTCCTGCTAGAAATTCTATCAACCGCATATTTGAATTTAACTGTTAAATTGATCTATCGATCCCACATGTACATCTCCCATATGTGCATCTTGGAATTGTTTGCAAGTAACTAAATTCATCCCATAACTTCTTAAGTTTGCTTAAATATTGATCTACTGGTAAACCTTGTTGAGAAACTAAACTAATTTCTCTTTTAATATGGATGAGTAAAGGTCCATTACTCTCACCATAACGTTGCTCTAATTCAATCCAGAGTCCTCTTGCAGTATCAGTATACAAGAAAGACTACATTATGTCTTTCAATATGGAATTTGATATCCACGATATCACCATACAGTTAACTCTCCTCCATTGTGGTAGATTTTGATCACCTTCCTCTGGTTTCTCACAAGTTCCATTCACAAAACCTAATTTGACTTTCACTTTTAATGCAAGTCGACTCCATGATAGGTAATTCTTGCCATTTAAAGTATTAGAAACCAAGGACATACCTGGATGATCCGAGTTATGGAGAAATAATATATCTCTATTTGCATATTTCATGCTTATTGATCAATTAAGAACTGCGATTAGAACTTCACACATATTCTAAGCAAAACATAGTAACCATTTATGATAGCAAGGATCATTATTCTTGCTCTGATACCAAGAAAAGATTAGAGAATTTTGCTAAATTTTCATAATCAACAACATAAGAAATCACTCAAGATAGAAATTCTATAGAGAAACTAATATAATAAGTTATTGAAAAAGAACTTCATTCATAGAACTTACACCTATACATGAGCTAATCTAATATTTATACACAAAAAATGATAGAAACTATAAACGGTAACAGAAAGATTCTAACTAAGATTAACATCTACTAACACAACTACTAACATCAAATAACTAACTAGCAACTAATCCACTACTTCAAGAACCATATAACTTAGGTGAACCACAACTGCAACTATCTATTGCTACATCACTTTCAATCTTGCTCTTCATGCTCTTGCTGAGATAGTACGCTCGTGCTAGCACTAGATAGGTAGCACGCATGTGCTATTTTATACAAAGATTGCAGACTAGTATAGATTTGCACTGGGCAAGTCTATTAAGAAAGTAAAACTCTCTCTCAGGTTTTAAATACGCTTCATACTTATCGTTCGAATTCGAGACTTTTGATTAAAAGATAAAAAACTTCACCATCCAATCTCACACTTTAAAGATAGCGAGATAAATATTTAAGTATTATAAAAAAATTAAATAAAAAGGCGAACGATCAATTAGGACTCAAATTTTTTTACATATTATACACATATATCGTCAATGGTTGAGAAGAGATCTCAATCAATAAGATCCAGATCAATAAGATTATCGTTTGATACTGAATTTGACTTTAAATACTGAATTTTAAAAAAAAAAACCTTTAAATACTGAATTGTTAATTCAATTATTTAGTACGTGCTGTTTCAAAAAATATAAATTGGTAGTTTGAAATGGAACGAGAAGTTGAAGATTAAATCCAGCTACCAAATATGGGTTGTTTGCCTTTAACCTAATTGTCCATTTGTTGTTTGACTTTCTTAATTAATTTGTTTTTGTTGTCAAAGTTAAGAATGTATGAGTCTTGATTCCTGATTTTGAAGTTCTTTTTTTTCCTCATCTCCGTTCTTTCCAGCCGTGGAACTCTAGTTTCTTCTTAGGCACCATGGTTGTATTTTTGCAATAAATAGAAGCATTTACAAAATATAACACTTCAAATGAAATTACTGTGGCTTGCTACTCTGTCTTAAAATATTAATATGTTTTGGAGAATTTTTATTTCAAAATGATTGTTCATTTTATAAAAATAATACAATTTTTTTATTCTTTTTTAATTCTACCCTTTATTTTAATAAATTTTTACCAATAATTATAAGTGAAAATTTTTAGAGTAAATTATTCTGACCCCCTGAAGTTTGGTTGAGTATACTAATTGGTCCATCCATTTTGGAAATATATTATGAAATCCCTGAGGTTTTGATTTAATACACTAACTTTTCCGTTTATTTTTTTTTAATTACATATAAACAAAATGTCAAATTTATCATTTTTGTCTTAAAGAAACCAAAATATACAAAAAAAAAAATTAATGTCATTATCTTAATGTCAAAATGTCAAATTTGTTCTTCTTCTATGATTTATTTTTTAAATTAACAAAATATCAAAAATAAATAAGGTATTTTTACTACTTATAAAATTAATTTTGACTATTTCAGCAAGATTCTAATTAATAATATTCAATTCAAAAAGTAACATATTGTCTTTTTAGTAAACCAAATTTGAGAGATTTCATAATATATTTCAAAAAATGGATAGACGAACTAATGTATTCAATCAAATCTCAGGGAGTTAATTAGAGTAATTTACCAAAATTTTATGTTATATAAAAAATTCTACTGCTTTATAAAGTAAAGGGTTTTGCAATTAATTACTTAAATTATTAATTTTTTTAATTCTAATAGCACTTAAAAAATAAAAGGCAAACACTTTGATACGAAGGGAGCATCAATCAACTATATGCATTACTACAAGAGCAAAAATTTCAGTAGCCACATAATATAACTTCAATTCATTCTTGCTTTTCATTGAACTGTGGGGGAGAGATGTTTCTGCTGACTATATAATTTTTTTTTCAGTTGACATTTAATATATATGAATGATAATGAAATGGAGAGTGACATCATCTTATTGTCACTTTTCGTAATGAGTTGTTACCTTTGAAAAATATATTAAAAATAATTTGACTATGACTTTCAAGAATTTCAAAAGATTCGACTAAGCCAAGCTTTTGCAACTAGTCCTATACATAAATGACCCAAAACTGGATTTTCAATTTTTCATCTCTCAACTAATTGAGGGCAAGTGGCTATCCCAACTTGGTGATGATTAAGAAATTTAAGGATAAGCAATTAAGAATTTTAATCAAATGCGCTACGCTACAAATTTCCACTTTTCCTTGTAAAACAATTGGATCAATATATTATTTATTTTATTTCTAATATATCCAATATATTATATATCGGATTCCAAAATAATATCACCTTAATACCTTAAACAAAAGTTAAAATAATTAAGCACAAAAAACTGTAGATTATAAAAAAAATGTTATGATTTTAAAATTGAGGTGAATTATAGTATTATTGATAATTAAGCTTACATTTGAATTTAGTATTCTAAAATTTAAATGTTATCCGTAAATACTGTATAATTTTGAATTATGAAATTATTTCTTTTATTTCCTAAAATAAATTCTCAATTTTTTTTTTCAGTTTGTAAAACAAGAAACGTTGATGAGCCTATTATTGTAACAATACGAATCTGAAATGATGCGATTTCTTGCTGTACCTTATCAACAATTATAAATAAATAATTTCCCACTAAATAGAATAAAAATTTATTTGTTAAATAAAACTAAAATTTTAAAATTTATTTGTTAAATGACATACCTTTTACTTGCATTTTGGTAAGTTAAAAAATTATTAACTAATAAATTTTAGTTTATTCAAATTACTCTGATAATCTGGTGCTGCTGTAAACTTTCGAATACTACGTACAACCTCATGCCATAACAAAATATTAATTTGACAAAGCTGATTGAGGCGACAAAGCCGGCCATTTAAAAAAAAAAAAAGACTAAAAAAAGTGAAGGAAGAGCTTAGAGCTACCGTTTAACAACTGCTTTCCGCTAAATCCTTTGATTTGAACACCTCTAATTTTTTAATTATGTCAACGGTCAGAATCGCTGGCTTAGTCTATCAGAATATGAAAATAAAATCATTATTTCTCAAGTACCAAAAATAAAATCATTATTTCTCATCTATATCTTCTTCTTTTTTTTCTATATATATACTAACGAACATATATTCCCAGCATGAAAACTGAATCTTGTTTCTAGTTTCTTTCCTACTGTTTCTGTCATATATATTTATACAATTTTCTTTCTCTTTTCTTGTTCTTGATTTATTGGTTTTGAAGAATTTGAAAAGCAATATGAGCCCAGCAAAATTTAATCATCATCGGCAGCAGACTAAGGTAAATGGTCCTCGTCCTTCGTCATTGAAGATAAATAAAGAATCCCATCTGATTCAGAAACCTTCTTTTTCTTCGTCCTCTTCGAATTCCTCGCTGTCTGTTTCATTTATGGCTTCTGCGGATGGAGCAAAGCAAAAGCAGCAGCAGATACAAAGAAGAAACGATCCGGTTATAATCTATACGCATTCGCCAAAGGTCATTCACACAGAACCCAGGGATTTTATGGCCCTGGTTCAAAAACTCACCGGACTTTCCAGCTCTAGCACTGAAGAAATCCAACAGGAGGGAAACTACAGAGGTTTTACTGACAAAGCTTCGAAAGTGAAGCGAGATAGTGATGATCGTGATAAAGAGTCTTCATCATCAGATTCGTCAGAAGACAATTATGGCGGCGGCGGTCTTGTTTCGCCGTGGAAAAATAATAGTTTGGCTGATATTCCGATGTTTACCCCAAATTCGGCAAATCACTTTTGCTCGCCTAAGCCTTTGAATTGGTATAGATATTCTGATTCGACTTACGCATCTCCTTCTGTGTTGGAGCTTATGAAAGGAGTTAATGATTATTGAGAAAATCAACCAATGTTTAATGCACCACTCTTTTCTTTTCTCCTTTTATATATATATAGGACAGTATATGATTCAATCGTTAATGGGGAGTGGTTGATTAAATTGGTTCTTAGATATATTAATTGTTGTGTTCGTTTCTGCTTTAGATATGCCATCCTGTTCCAATATTGTGAATAATTAATATGTCAATTAAATTCATTCTTTGCCTAACCAATAAAAGTTTCATCCTTTTTTTCACCATGTCAATTTGTTGAAAATCATCTTGGATATATTGAGATATTATTTCAAGTCGGATAATCTTTAGGCTAGCTTTGTAGATTAATCGAGTCTAAAAATTTCAATATTAATCAATTGAAAACTTCAAATCAATCTAAAAATATCGATTAACCACTTATTTGGATTTGATTTTTTTTAGGCGATGAAAGGTGGGCAAGCCCACAAACAAAAAGAACTATTTCAAGTAGAAAACTCCTACAACGTCATGAAGCCAACTACAAAGCTCATAGGGACGGGAATTAAGAGAATGGAAACCAGACTCAAAGCCATAAGCTAAATGAAAAAGATGGTATACCGCAAAATTCGCTTCTCTATGAACATGGGCAATACTGATAACAATGAAGTTGTTCATAAGCCTCCTTATACTCTGCGCGATGGAAAAATAAGCATTGTTGGAGTGGTGGCCTAAAATCATACTAACTACAATAATATTATCACACTCCCCCTAAAGATTGTAAATCCTCTTTCCAATTCCTAACTGAATGAGCCCAAAGCTTAACTCTTAGAATAGCGCAATCCCCAATATTGAGTTTTGTTTTTCAACATATACACTAATCACTTTTTCTTTTTGAGAGGAAACGTAATAATCACTTATTAGTTATGAGCATAGCTAAACAACATGCTGCCATAAACTTAAGTGTGGCCAAAAGATGTTGGTAGAACCTCCAAGCATCGTGAAACTTGTTCTTGACACTTAGGTGCTTCAAATCATTAATCTAGAAGTAGTTCTTGCTAGAAGAATATATATATATATATATATATATATATATATATATATATATATATATATGAACCTCCCTCTATGATATATATCAAAATGTATTTGTAAGTGCACGAACCAATATAATATTATAGGTTTATTTCCAATACCGATCTCTCAAGGTACTACGTGGTTTTAAATGTTTAATTAATTTTAAATTATTAATAAACAATAAAATAAAAACCCAAACACTCTAGCCAATTTTAATAAGTTAATAAAGAAGAAAAATTAATAACTAAGATTGCAATAAAAAAGAATTAAAAATCAATGAGAAAAGAACATAGACTTAGCTTACAACTCTCAATTTGCATATTTTTTTAATGAATTAAGCACCAATAAATATGATAATTTTAGGTTATCCAACTTTTATCTCTTATTATTGATATTGAAAATTGAATTAGATATGTTAAGAATGTAAATTTCATTGCATAATGCGTCAGTTTCATAAAAAACATCATTCAACTATATTGAGTAACTATTGTCATTTATAGTTAAATGAAAACTTTTTTTTATTTAAATAAAAAACAGAAATAATATTCTTTATTAAAATTGGAATATAATAACAATTGTCTAATTCTAAAACAAACTTGCTAGTGTCAATACAATAGTTGTTAAAGCTAATGCAACAACTTTTAATTCATTGCCAACATGTAGATTTGACTCTTCGATTTTGAGTTGTCTACTATTACTTAGACCTTACATATCTGTGTATATGTGAGACTCACATCCAGTATCTAAAATTCATGTATTATTATTAAAAACAATATTAATCTTAATAACAAAAATACTTAAAGTAGAAAGTACATTTAATGTCTTATCCTTCTTCTTTTAAGACTCCAAATTGGCCTTGAAATTCATCTTCTATTTGCAACTCTTGCCATGATGAAGACTAGTTGCTTTTGATGTCATCTCTCTCACTAACCAGCAGTTTGATAGAAGTTAAAAGGAATTCATAAAAGAAAAACTAAACTTAATTTTGTTGCTAATTTGATATTGCCAAAAACTAAACTTAATATAATAATTGAATATTGGCGTTGGGCCGAACCAAAAACATAAAAGCTCACTGTATTCAATTATGACCTAACGCAAAATGAAAACCGGCCCGACTGTATATGATAATTTCATTTCTGGTCGGATTTCAGTATATAATTCACTCATCCTATTTCTTTTGTTGGGTCCAATCGTAATTTATAACAAGTCCAATCCGATTTGATTCGTGAACAACCTAGTTAATTAAGATTTTATAAATTTTATCGTTTAACAAAATATTTAATCGCATCTTTAATCTTTTATTTTATTTAATTAGACCCTTTAATTTTAATTATTATTTAATTTTATTCTTAAATATTTTTTTACTCTTCATTCAAAATTAATTGTAAGAATAAAATAATAATATTTTCAATAAATTGTGTTAAAAATAATAATATTTTATTCAACACAGGGATCAGATTTCAGTCTTCCCATTTCTCTCTTTATCCCGCCCCAATTATAAATTTATATCTTTGTCTCCACCTCATATTCCGCAGAAAATTATCATTAATCTCCATTCTCACCCTAAATGGGATATATATTTAATTTATATTTGATGTTATCCATTTAACAAAAAATTATAAAAAATTCAATTTTTTATTTTTTTTATTTAATAAATTTACTATCTAAAAATTTTCGCTCATGGAAAGTGAGATTTACATGATAGTATATTTATATAAATTAAAAAATATATTTTTTCAAATACTATTATAAATTAGTATTCAGCAATAAAATAATATATATATGTTGTGGCGGGACATGGGACAGGATATACAAATACGGCTTCCGCTCCATCCTCGCTATATGTCATTTCAAATTTATCCGAAATCCGACCCAATTCCATTAAAAATAAAAATACACTTTGTTTAGGGCTTATATGGAACGAAATCCGTGGGTTCAGATCCAACTGTTATTCTTCGCAACTAGGAGGCGTTGGCTGTGTGGAGGCTCGGCTGTAGCGAATGAATTGCCGAAAAATTTGCTGCGTGGAGGCTTGTCTCCTTATCCAATTGATTCAGAGAGTGGACAAGAATATGTGGATCGAAAAGGAAAAGATAAGGCAGATTAGGCATTTTGATTTTTTATTTTAAACTTTGAATTTTTTTTCATTTTTAATAAATAAATAATATTATATATTAAAATAATATTAAATTATTAGATATACGCAAGCGTTGGCGTTGTATGCATGTCGCTGCGTTTATCCAGTTAAATTTATATCTAATGATTAAGTAAATAAATATTTAGAGATGTAATTAGATGAAAATAATTATTTAGAAACTCATATCAACGTAATAAAACGTTAAGAACCTAATGAAATATTTTATGATAGTTTAAGGGACCTGGAAATAAATTTCGCCTAAATTTCAATTGGCTTTATCAGTGCTCTTATTCGAATTAGGATTTTCATCAGTTTCGATTAATTTCTTCAGTTTCCAAATTGAATTAGGGTTTTTCTTTAATTTTAATTAATTTCATAAATTTTAATCGACATAAAGCTTTTGATAATTTCAATTAATTTCACCAACTTTCTTAATTAAGCTAGTTTTGTTTTTTCATCATTTTCAGTTATAACTCGGTTATGACCGAGTCTATATCCAAGTCGAGTTACATCAGCATCATGAAGAAATATTTCCACAGTTTAGGAGTGAATCATGGGACACTTTGAAAAGGGCTTGGAAATGGCATAGTTAATGAAATTTTCTGTCTTTCATTATGATCTTAATTTGTAGATATGTTGTTGCTCGAATAAAATGATTGTAAATATAAAAATAATTAATCTATACAGATATGAGAGTATGAGAAATATAAATATAAAATTTAGAGTTATTTTTACGAAAAATTTGATTGAAGGGATAATTTATACTAAGATCATACACTTTTTTAAAAAAAAAAATAACTTTTTTACAAAAACTAATGATATTTTATAAATTAAAAGGTACATTTTTGTAAAGTAATTAACTATGACAAATATATAAAAATTATTATTATTATTATTATTATTATTAATTCTCAGACAGTGATCACTGATAGGGGTGGTAACGGGTAGGGTATCCGCGAAAATTGTCCTACCTGAATCCGAACCCGATTATTTATATATATACCCAAACCCATCTCGAATCCGTTTAAAATTATAATATTAATACCCGTACCCATCCCAAATCCGATTAATATCTGAATCCGAATAATTACCTATTTATCATTTAAAAAATTAAAAATAAAATAAAATTCAAACTAATTAAATAATTAAAAATCTATAAATATATAAATAATCTACCATAAATCACTATATAATCAAATAAAACATAAAATTTAATTCAACAGATTCAAATTAAAATAATTATATCATTATATTCAATAAATTAAAATAGAATAAATTGTATAATATATATATAATCGGATTTATCGGATAACGGGTATCCGAGAGCCTCTATCGGTATCCTACTTAAATCCGTGACGGGTTTAAATATTACTACTCAAAACTCTAATAGGATTATCCATTAGAATTTAAACGGATTCGGATTGATGCGGGTACCCGTAAAATCCGTACCCGTTGCCACCATTAATCACTTGGCTCTTTTTGGTGACATAAAGAAGCATCGATTCCTATATTTACAAGTGGACCAAATAGTATGAAATCAACTTGAGAAATTCCAACCACTGCATTAATTAATTGATTCCATTTTCATATCACAACTCTGTTGGATTCTTCTCCACTATCATCCTCACCCTTCTCTTCAAACATAAAATCCAGATCGAATATTTGTAATTAATTTGTATGGAATTTGTCCCTTTTACTATCGTTTCATGGCGATGATTATGTGGTGTTTGTGCACATTATCTTTTTTGGCGAATCCTAAACATCACTCAAATTGTCCTAATTCACTCAATTATTATTACTTTAGATATCTCATTTATTTAAAATTTTTATTATTTTTTTTTTGTATATTAATTGCAATATTTTAATTTATGTTTTGTAAACAATTGATTAGAAGGGACTGAGAGATTTAAATGAGTCATATGAATAGGGAAGGCAATCAGATGACAAATTCTTTAATTCTGGAGCTGGGTACTTTCTTCGTAGATGTAGTGATTAGATGGATGTGTGTTGGTCTAGATGTGTGGCAACCTTTGATGTAGTGTTATTTGTTATATATATATATATATAAGAAAATGATATATAAGTATAGGGTGTGTGAGATTGTTGTTAAATGTTCAAAAAGGGTATGTTTAGAATTTTTTTTAATTTAATTAACTGATTTTTTAAATTTTTTATAAATTTTTTTTTTCAAATTTGTTTTTGAAAAAAATATTTATTTATCTGCTTTTCTCCAAAATCAATTTTCAAAACTAAAAAAATTTAAAAATAAATTTTTTTTCTATAAAAACGTTTTTGTGAAATGTTCCTTATCAACATTAGCAAAACGATGTGATATTTTTTTTCTTATTTTCACAAATTACTTTTTCTTTAATTTCTTTATCTTTTTTCATTAATTATTTTCATTTTTCCAGTAACAGTTGTTCCAAGTGGAGGAGATGTTTGCGATGGAGCTAGGTCTTATCCTTTAAGTATCTTGCATGCTTAGGTCGTATCCTTTAAAATAAAAAATAATAATTTTATTTTTTTCGTTAAATTATTCATGATATTTTATTTTATTATAAATATTCAATTGTTTATAAAAACAAAAAAAAAAATT
The DNA here is from genome assembly GCA_023653625.1 of Triadica sebifera. Lineage (NCBI taxonomy): Eukaryota > Viridiplantae > Streptophyta > Magnoliopsida > Malpighiales > Euphorbiaceae > Triadica > Triadica sebifera. The sequence goes on along the minus strand of CM042903.1, from coordinate 21,375,045 downwards.
CAAGTATATTTTGATAACATCGAATAAAATTAAGAAATCAATTATAACATAAAAAAAATAATAAAATAAAGTAGATATATTTCAAATATAAGAGAGAGATGGAGTAATTAATTTGGTTAAATATTTTTATTAAAAAAGTGAAAAAATTTCTTTCTGCTAATCTCAAACCAATTCAAATGCTTTTTCTTCTAAGTTTCTTAAATGGCAGTAGCAAATGTATACGGAAAGGAGTAACCAAAATCTATGTTTATGTATTTTGCTGATTTCGTCCTTCTTAATTTAATCAGTTAGCTATGCCCCCTAAGGAAAGTTGGCAAAACTAAGCAACCCAACCAATGGACAACAATCAACCTGCTAGGCTCCTAAACGGGAATTTTTTTCTTCTTCTAAACGATGATTTATTCACTTGAGGGAAGGAAAAAAAAAAAAAAAGAAAGAAAGAAACTTTGGTTATTCATTTATATATTTGCCTCCGGTTGAGGACTTGTTTTGAGGCTCTATTTAATAGGAAAAATAAATAAATTAAAAAATTAAAAATTTTGGCCTTTCTTACTATTTTATTAAAGTTTTATATAATTCAGTTCCCATTTAAATAGAAAAAATAAATTAATTTCTTTTTAATTTGAACAAAAAATTACTATCCTTTTTCTTATTACTTTAAATATAATATTAAAAAACTTGCCAATTAAGTTTTTAATTTGACTGTTATGGTTTTTTTTTTTTTTGTTAGTAGACTAAATAGGTTATGAACGACACAATTTAGACATAGTTATTCTCTTTCATCCACTGTAAAAGGTAATATATTCTCACCAATATTAATTGATAGTGACGATAAAACTAAAAATCGAGAGCATCCATAATTCTCATGAGAATATCAATCAAGTTAATTGTTTAACATCTAGTATGTTAACATCTTTTTCTTGATAGAAAATGAAATCTTCAGCAAAAGAAAAAGTCAAATACATGTTAACATTTTAACTATTAACAAATTACCGAAAAGAGCAGAATTAATCTCAATTTGACATATATAAAATGGAAATACATGTGATTTTAAAAAAAAAATTAAGTGTTTCAATTTTATCAAAAGTACTTGCAAACTGTACAAGATTTTTCTGTTGGTTTTGGGTGCTAAGCAATGTATCATATATACCATGTATAAATTGGATGGATCTGAGTCCTATATAATTAAAAGAATTAAATTAATATTTTTATTTTCCAAAGAATTGTTCGATATTTTTATAATTTAATTAGACTAAAGCAAATAAAAGCATTAAGTATTCAAACCGACTTTGGATAAGGATATAAAGCTTTCAGTTTTAAATAGATAGATCAATCTGGATCTAGCCAATAAACCGGTATTAGAATTCCCTCAAATATGAGAGATTGTATTAGAATGATTTTAGTTAAAATTAAATCTTATTAATATTTTATTTTTTAAAATTATTATAAAATTTAATCTCAACCGTTTATTTATGAAATAAATTTTATTTTTAAAATATTTTCAACATTTAATTTCACATGAATTTTTTTTAATTTCAAAGGAGGGAGATTTGCATGAATTTTTCTTTTGATGATAATTTCACATGAATAAATATATATCATCTATAATTTCTTAATACTTTCTAAATACTATTAACTACTTCAAAACTGAATTACTACGTCATTGTTTTTTACTTTTTTTTAAAAAGAAAATCTGAAAATGAGTCTCGTGACGTACGATTTATAATTGCAGTTTTCTTTTTAACCACTCAGCGCAGCTGTCATCAATGCAACAGAAATAACAAGAAACAGTAGAGATTTTGTTGAATCATAAAGCAAGCAAATAAAAAACTAATTTAAATACTTTGCACATTTCTTTTTTTTTTTTTTTTTTTTTGCTTTTATTATTACCTAATAAATAAATATTTACAAAGACTTGTTTTTTCATTATTGACCGGTTTTGCCAATTCTACGACAGCCAGCACACTTACCGCATCGCAAAACCGAGTCACCACCGCTCACCTCGTCAACAGACTAATCTTCTCCAACAATAACGGCGTCAGCATCCCACCACGTTTCCACATCGGATTCCGTCGCATCTACTAACGGTAACCTAACTTTTCTCATGTCACCAACCGTTAACCTCCCTGTGATGTCATCCCTGATGCATACCTTCGCCTGGCCTCCGCCGCCGATTCCTACAATTTTTCCCAACTTTGGTCTCCATTCTGCCAGTATCCCCGGCAGCCTACCACCTACACGCGTGTCCCACACCCTTAGTAAGTGACTGGACACGTTGGTCTGGGCAGAAACGATCACCGCCGGCGATGAAGACGATGAGGAAACGGCCGGAATCTGGGATTTCTCGCCAAAAATAGAAAATACGCTTTGCCCTTTATGCATATCGTAAACAGATACAGAGTTTGTTGACTGGTTTTCGATGTTGAATCTCAATCCTAACCCTAAATTATCCCATAGCTTCACTACATTCTTCCCGTTTGTGAACTCAGAAAATGTCGAGAACAGATCTTCAAGGCTGCTATTTCTACGTCTCCTTAAATTGCGATTTTGCCACTGGTGATCTGTAAAATGGCCGGAGCCTCTAACACTAAAATCTTCATCAATGGACCTCCAGCTCTGTGAAGAAGACGATGCTGTAGGCTCTTCGTTTTCTTCATCATCGTCGCTGTCGTCGTTGTAATCTGATACAGAAGAACAAGACGCGTCTGTTTCAGTATCGCAGTCGTAATCTTGTTCTTTGCTGGTAGGAGGTGAGGAAGGAATCAAATAATGATTTTGTATTCGAAGGATGAGAATCTTGATTCTGTTGATTATGGTGGAGAAAGAGGCGAGTAGGGCAAGAATCAGAGCTCCCCATTTCCAAAAATTGAAAGCTTGATGAATGCTTTCAACCCCAGATAATGCAAAAATCTGAGAAAGAACAGATGGATTTTGCAGAGAGGTGATTCCAGCTTCAAAATCGCCTATTCTGTTGATCACTGGGATATCCATGTCGATTATACACAAACAAACAATTATTATATAAACAAATAACTGATGATCTCTCTCAAATTAGAAGCAATCAGGTAATGAAAGATATAAAATTCAGCAAAAGAGCAAAATAAATGAAGAACAGAGACTTTGGTTAAGAGAACGGATAGAGCGAGGGGGAATTGTTGATAGCAGGGGTGAGGTTTTTAAAGGCAAAATGGATTGGAATTATTGGAGAATTGTTATTTGGTAAGAAAACTAGAGGTCTGCTAACTGATGTGGCAGGTCAATATTGGTTGTAAATAGAGATTGTAAAGCCACGTGAGAAAAAGGTTGCTAGATTTATGGGAAGAGAAGAGGATAGAAACCGCCGAGTCAGCATCATGCTATAATCGGGAATATTTTAATTTGATTGTAAGTTCTAGGAAAAAGGTAGTTTGTTAAATTTATCATGTGGTCAGTGGGGAAACAAGAATAGGTGTTTGGGTCATTGACGAGTCATGTGATCAGAATCAGAATTCAGAAATGATATGTTCCCTCTAGTTTTCTGTTTTTTTTGGTTAAAGGATCAAAGTGAGGGACCAACTGCCACTGAGCCACCTTCAAACTCCAGGATGTGAAGCTGCGGTGGTGACGGTGACGGTTTCGTGTGTCCACCACCAAAAGCTCTGCCGTGCAATGACAGCTACAAGTTTGGTGGTTGTGTTGTTTTGTGGCTAAGAGAAGATGAGACGCCTCCTCCACTCTCTCGCTCTAGGAATTTTTTTTTTTGCCCTTATGGCGGGCCCCATCAACTACTAATGGCTAGTTGGCTACCATTTCAATTTCCAATTATTCATAAAAAGATGAATAGTGATTATAATATTAATATTCCACAGATTTCTCAAAAAATAAAAACAAGAATAAAAATAATAATAATAATTAGGATGAATTGGTGAAGAATTTCTCCTCCTTTGTTATTATTTATTAGGAGCTTTTTCGCTTTTTTTTTTTTTTAAATAAAGCTTAAAGACTTAGAATATTCTATTTTTTTTCTACGTCAAAGAGGGGGAAATTTTCACAAAATAAAAAAAGACATTGCACTTAGATCCTTTAAAAAAAAACCACTCTTGAAATAGGAAAATTTTTAGAGCTTGTGAATATAAGTTAATTATAGGATTTTCATAATTTTGTGACAAATAGTAAAATAAAATCTTAGGGATTGAGTTAGGAAATTTTATTAGGGTCAAGAATATATATATATATATATATATATATATATATATATATATATATATATATATATATATATATATATATAATTCATAAATTATATATAAAAGACAAGATGACAAATATAAAGATAAAATTTCCTACTTTCACTAAATAAAAGAAATCATTAATTACTCCATGCACACAAGTTATATGTTCACACGTCTTTTTATCGAACTAAAAATCTAATAAAATAACAAAAAAAAAAACTATTTTTTTCTTTTTCAACTCTTTCACCCTTTTACTATTAGAAATTTTTTAAAAAAAGAATGAGTTCATTATTTTATTAAGGCATTTTTCTAGATAATAACCTCTAATTAGATTTTATCTTGTAAAAATAAATTTTAATTATTTACTGAACTTTTATTCTTGTTAAAATTCAATCAAAATTAGAAAGTGATGAATACCAAACCCATTAGAGTAGTCCTTATATTGGAAAATCACAGCATAATATTAATTAGTATATAATTGGTTGTCGTTTTTAGTTTTATATAATTGATGTCGTTTTTGGGTTATTTTTATATAGTCTTTGGTCGGAAGGGTCGGTGGTGGGGCAATCAACCAGTACTTGACAAGTAAACTGGCTGTTCAATCACAAATTTATGTTATGATATTATATATAAGGAAAATTATAGGAGGGTGGTTGTTAGCTTGATATGGGTAAGAATTATTTTTAAAATATTCTTTCAATGTTATATTGTTTTATATATAAAAGATTTGGTAGGAAATTATTCTCCTTAATTTCTGGGTTGAGTTAATATTTATGGCATATTGCATAAACTTGGCTTAAAATATATAAATCTGGTGGTTATGCTCAATCATTAAGTTTTAGTTGGTGAAGTCAACCTGAAGCCCAAGTGAATTTTTTAGAGAGAGATTCTTAATTTACAAATATGATTTTCTTTATTTATTTTTAATATCCTAATGATTAGATCGCAATATGAATAGTTGTATGTCAATAGTTGAAGATTCAATAATGGTTTAGTATGTGGGGAAAGATGAATAACTGCTTACTTTGTTGGAGTCAAGTGGAGGACAATTGGGCAGCTTGGGGATGTTTAGGGGTGTTTTAGTTTGATATCTATTTTTATAAGTTTAAATCGATTTAGGTCTTTATTAGATATTTGTTCCTAATTAGATGATTGTTATGAGTATTCAGAAAAAAAAAAACATTATTTAATTTGGATTGAAAGAATCCAATTAGAAATATATTTATTTAGGTATTCACTAGAGATTTTTTGAATATCAAGGGACGAAAGAAACGAAAAAAGTTTTTTCTTTTTTATTTACGATTTGTAAATTCGATTCCAATTCTAATCCAAACTTGATAGCAAACACTAAAAAAATATAATATTCTATTTTTAGTGTATTTTTATTGTGATTACTTGGTCTTAAATTTGATATATTTCACTAATTTTTAGAGAGCTCTCACTTTCAAATCAAAATCTAATGTGAGAGGCATATGGTGTAAATATGAAATCTGCTAAGATGTGTCCTTTCGTTGCTTCTTGTTTCTTAAATTTTGACATCAAATTCTCTGAGCCTTCAAAATTACTCTATTATTCTTCTCAAATAATTCGATTTCCACAAGGGAATAATCGATTTAGACAATTATTACATATTTCTTAAAAAAGAATCAAATTTGAAAAATGTACTCCTCTGTTTCTATGACCCACCCACCATGTGAGACCAAAAGTATAAGAATAAAGGGAAAGTTCAAAAAAAAAGTGCCAATTGATTATTAAAGTTTTGTTTTTTTGGGTGTAAAGTAGTTCTTTGGGGTTTCCTCATGCAGTTAGAAAAAATATGGATGTGACATCAAAAAATTTTATAGTAATTGAAAAATTAAAAATTAAAAATCTTCCTCCATCTCACCCCCTTGCTCTGTTTCTTCACACTAAATCACATGTGTCTCTTCTATAAATTTTCACTGAGAATAAATGAGAAAATGAATAAACTATTATGTTAATGTAATAATAAAACTGACATAATATGTGAAAGTATAGTGAGAATTCAATATCTTATACGACGTGATGAATGTGTGTATATGAATATCTTATTTTAGAAAATTTATGTATTAACATCTCATTCGGAAATTGTTCATTTTTTATTTTGGAGTTAAATGTGATACTCTTATTTGATAATTGGCATAACAGCTCTGTTGCCCCTGTACTTTCCCTGTTTTTCTACTTCACCTCTTATATTGATTTTTTATTCTCAATTGCCTTACATATTTCATTTTTGATACAATCAGCTATGAGTGGCAATGGGATGATTTCATCATTTCCGTCCCCATCCCCAAAAATTCACCTCGTCTTCAATCCCGCTCTAATTCCTAATGAAAAAAAATTATTAGTCTCCCTGACAGATATTTTCGACTCAGATCTTATTTCTGATTTTATTAAAATTTTTATTTTATTTTAATATTTTAAATATTTTTATTTTATTATTTTAGTTAATTATATAATTTTTTAAATAAATATTATATTTTATTATTTTCAGAAATTAATTATTTTAAAAATATCAATAAATATTATATATATCGTAGCGTGACATATACATATTATTTTGGCCATATGTGATTTTGGAATCGAAACCAACAAAGAAATGTCACAAAAACCAGCCCATTTAGAATGAATTCGGATTGGAACTCCATTGATGCAGGTTATGCAGGTCCAATTGTCATGGCTGCTATCAAACCCCTTCATTTGTTGATTTTATTTTCATTATGTCATAATAATATGAAGTAGCAGGAGAGTGGTAAATATTAGACTTTCTAGGCGCGTGAACCATATTTTTGCTTAATAAATAAAAAAATTAATAATAATAATAATTCTTAATTGTTTTATCAATACAAGACACCAAGAAACTCTCTCAAACATTCTATTAAGCACCTTATCTGTAGCTCCCAAACATTCACAAACTCACATCCAAAAAAACTCTCTCAAACATTCTATCAAGCACGTTATTTGCTCCTCTCTCACTCCCAATCTTAGTCCCATTTTTGTTTCTTGCTTGATACCTTATCTACATATGACTATGTTAAAGTAGCGGTTGAAAGTTTTAAGAAATGTAAATTTAGATTTACTCCTAATGTGAGAATGTACGTTGTTTTGTATATGGTTGGTGCAAGATTAGTAGAATTGACATGGCGGGGAGGTTTTTAAGGGAGATGGATGAGAGGGAAATTGAACCTAATATGGTTACCTATAATGTGTTGTTAAATGAGATTTGCAGGAGGGCTAGCTTTTACCTTGAGGGTAGGTTTGAGTGGACCATAAGGTCGGTTGAGAATGTGTTTGACTAAATGCTCCAGAGAGGGATTGAGGCAGATGTCACGAGTTTTTCTATATTGCTTTATGTGTATAGTAGGGCTCATAAGCCTCAGTTAACGCTTGATAAGTTGAAGCTGATAAAGGAGATGAGAAATTGCCCTACTGGAGTCTAAATGATTTTTTAGGGTTTTTTTTTAATTTTAAATTGCCACTTGTCATAATTCTTTTCTTAGAATAACACTTTATTAAGAAAAATTGAAAAAATAAATAAAAAGGGTTGATTAATATCCCAAAAACGAAGTATAAGAAACAATTGAGGGAAAAAAATAAGTACAAGGAAAAGTAAAAAACAGGGCAATTACGTGGGCAACAAAGGCGTTACGCCTTGATAATTCAACCATCCATATGCATAATATGAGAAATATAAGATGAAAATGGTCAAACTCATCCATGTGATGTTTTCGCTTCAAAATTATATCAGTTAATTTCACGAATCACGTTTTTCCATAGTTGGAAAATAACAGGAAAAGTTTGAAATCTTAATTTGCACGTTGGAAGAAAAAAGAAAAAAAAACAACTAATATTACTCGGTCCTCAATGGGGAATTAATGGAATCTTATTCTCGGAATCAAGTCAAAGTTTTTTTTTTATATATAGAAATATGGGCAACTGAAATTTCATAATGTAAATTATACAATAAATAATTATTGAAAATTAGATATTATAAATTTATTATATTTATTACGATTACTTTTATTTATGAAATAGAGCTTTGACGTGCCATTAAAATTTTAAAAGTAAATTATATAAACTTTTAAAATAGATAATACAAAATAAAATATATTTTTTAAAAATTTAATAAATATTAATTTCCAAATTTACAATTAGCAAAACTAAAATATTTACATTATAAAAAATTCCAAATAAATATAATTAAAACTTTAATTAAATTTATGTCATTATTTAAAAAAATAATAATACTTTGATAATTTTGCAACAAAAATGTAGTAAATTTAATATATAAACTCTAAGAATCCTAGATTATGTAAAAGTTTTTTTTTTTTCTCTCTCAACTTTATATATTATATATTTTGTATTTTTATGCTAATTTGGTATAGCAACTTCGATTCCAGTACTTAAATTTATTTTAACAGCCTTATAAGTAGCTCTCATCATTGTTCGGTTTTAATTTTTAAATAAGAATCAGATCAAAATTAAATCGGTTAAAATCGTAATTCAACTGTGATTAAATGGTTTACAGTTTCAAATCTAGACCAAAACTTTCAGCATATCTCATTTGTTCGTATTTGACTCGTTCCAAAAATATCTTTCCAAAATCTCAAAATAAAATAACAAATGATTTTATATAGGTAAATGGACCCTACAACTTAAAGTATATATAAATCTAATTATAGACATCTACGCAACAATATATTTATTTCTGAGAATGTGATTATTTACCTTAAGTATCTTTCTTAACATTTATAATCGAGTATCATTTAATCTCTTAAAAGTTTATATTCAAATCACTCTTATAATGACTAGTATTCTAATCTATTTCAAATTTTAACAAGTAAAATAAACTCCGGCCGATAAATATAAACAACGGATGTATAAACAAAAATATTATTTCCTTCGTCCTCGTACCAATCATATGAATTAAATAGTATTTTATTTAGTCGAACAATATTAAAACTAGAAAATTTTTACCCTCTTCGATAGTCGAACACATTGATTCTCTTGGTGGCTTGGGAAGGAAAAAATTATTACAAGATAATTGTAGAGAAAGAATTTCAGTTTCTGTATACCTACAATTTTTTTTACGTGCAGATGAGGAGCAGTTTTATTTTTTTAAATAATTGCTTCCTTTTTATTTTTTATATTATTAATTTATTATATTAAATTTTGAACTGGATCAAGTCCACATAGATGGTCTAGACCACAAAACTCAATATATATATATATATATATATATATATATAATTTTGGTAGTGGCTTCATTATTATTAAAGTATAGTTAAATGTACATGAAAATTTCTTTTAATGTAATGACTAAAATTTAATTATTTATTTGTACTTTCAATTTAATCTATTTCTATATTAATTTTGTCAATTAATTATTAAAATACAAATATTGATATCAATTACTCTCAAAGAATTTTGAAGACAACAACTACAATTGACAATAATATTAAAATAAATTGAAAACAGAAACTAATTTTTTTTTATTTTTTTGTTTCTTTTTGCGTTTAAATTGGTAAAAAACAATCATATACTAATTGATAAAATTTAAGAAAAAGTCAATTTGTAAAACTTTTGTTTTGTTATAAAATTGTAAATTTAATCTAACTGATCTATGCTTTCTACTTTTAATATAATTCTTTACTTATTTATTCATGCAATAAAAACTTCAAAATTAAATAAAAATAAATAAATGTGAACAAAATATTATTTAGTTTCTATTTAAAATCGGACTCAAACCTGTTGAACCTTGAGCAGTATTTTCGTCATTTTGATGCTAATAAATAAAATAGCAATAGTGTATTTAACATACTTGTTTTCTAAGTTTATTGAACATGATAGCAAAAATGGAGAATGAAAAACTAACCTTATAAAAACAAAAAATAAAGAAATATCACGTTCACGTCCGTAACCTTTTATGTCACGCGCGTGATAAAGTTTAGTGTCAACTATCTAACATTTAAAGTTCACAGTCTCGAAAAATGATAGCAACCGTGAATGATCATATCAGTCACGTCTGTGAGAAAATATGTCAAATTCCTCTAGAGAGCTTAACGGCCAGAGTTACTACTTGGACCAAGGCTAAAAAAGATGTTTACACCTGTGAAAGAATAATGTCATGTCCGTGGTCAAACATTTCAAATCCTTCCATAATGTTTCACATTCGAAGTCACCACTCAAGTTACGACTTAGAAGAATAGTAACGACCGTGACACACTTATTCACGACCGTGAAAGAGAAAAGAGAAACATGTCAGACTCAAAATTAAGAGTTGATGCAACAACTATTTTCGCATTGAACACAACCAGTTATAGCCATTTGTGCATTTAATACTTTCAAAATAAATATTAATTCTCTATAAAAATCTTTTTGCTCATTATTTTCTGAGCATTATAGATTTTGTGAGTGTTTCTCTTTGTAATCTACTACTTAAGTGAGCTTGGATATATTGGGTTAAGAGTACAACACTTGTAAGAGTTATTTGTATGAATCTTTAAAACACAATGAATTGATTTACTGTGTGAGCCATTAAAATACAAGGAAGTTCTGGATTAGGTGTGATCCATTGTTAGAAACACCATAGTTGGGAGTGAACTTGTAAAACTCCATTGTAACACTTAATATGTTAGTGAAACTCCCAATTGAAATTGGGGAGAGAAATAGAGTTTGTTAACACCCGAACCTCTATAAAAATTTATGTGTGATATATTTATATCCCTACTGTGTGATATCTTCCTATCCATACTTAACTTAACTTTTCTTTCTGCACTTAAAAATTAAGAAATTTTAATATATAATTCAATCTCCCTTTTTGGTACAATATTTGGGCAACAAATGTGAACAAAATTAAATAAAAATAAATAAATGTGAACAAAATATTATTTAGTTTATATTTAAAATCAGATTCAAACCCTTGTAAGAATCTTCTAGGAAGAATTATGTTCCAATTTCATAAATTTTCAGAGTGGAAACCGAAATTGATGATTTTGAAAGCGTGATTAGGGCTACTCGTAAGGAATTGATTATGATTTTTTTAATGTAAATTAAATTCTCATTAATTATCAAAAAGAGTACATCAAGATAACATACTATAAAATTAAATAATTTTAAAATATATAAAAATAATGAAATTACTAAAATAAAAAATTATTCAATAAAAAAAGTGGATAACAGTAACATGTCATGGACAATATAGCTTTTAATTTTTAGCTGAGAAAAAAATATTAAATCACATTCTATAAGAGAAAGACAAAACAATTCTCACAAAGGAGACCAAAAACATCATATAGAAGGACAATGTTACATAACTAAAAAAAATTAATTTGCATCTAATTTTATTTTAATAAAAAATATAATAAATTATGAAAATATAAATTTTAAATAAATTACAAATATAAAAGAAATAATATCAGATACGCTATAATTGAATAAAATGAAAATAATTATGATCTCTAATTCCAAATTTTAATTTTAGAATTTAAAACCAAATAGGCCTTAAAAGATAGTCGATCAATAGGGTAGTCATATTATGAACCCGAATCCATCTTATATTATAAATTTCATTCCTTCACAAAAATGTGTATTTTTTTGGAATTAGATTTTGGTAAACCTGTTCATCATTTATAATTTTCATTCCTTCACATGTGACAATTTCATTCCTTCACATGTTCATCATTTATAATTTTCAAGTTCATTGTTTTTGAACTTATAAGCTCATCAGTTATAACTTATAGATTCATTTTTTTAAATTTATAGGTTCATCAGTTTGGACTTACAAGTTCATCATTTGGAAGTTCATCATTTGGAAGTTCATTATTTAAAAGTTACAGGTTCATGATTTATAAAGTTACATATTCATCGTTTTGAATTTTAAGATTCATCGTTTCGAATATACAGGTTCATCATTGAAAATTTACTGGTTTATCGTTTACAACTTGTTGTTTTATCACTTATAGATTCATCATTTACAACTTGTAGATTTATTGTTTTGAACATATAGATTCATCATGTTGAAGTTCATTGTTTAGAAGTTACATATTCACCGTTTGTAAGTTACAAATTTATCATTTTAAATTTACAGATTCATTATTTAGAAACTACAGGTTCTCATTGTTTAGAACTTGCAGTCTCATCACTTGCAAATTTATCGTTTACAACTTGCAGATTCATCCTTTTAAATTTATAGATTCATCATTTATAACTTATAGGTTTATCGTTTAAATTTTGCAGGTTCATCGTTTACAATTTACTGTTTCATCACTTTTAGGTTCATTATTTTAAATTTACTAGTTAATTATTTATAAATTTATGGTTTATAATTTATGAGTTCATCACTTACAAATTCATTATTTTTACCAAACTCATCATCTTTAACATCCAGTAACTCGATTTTATTTCTCTATATAATTCATTTTTAGTTTAAATCTCTTCATTTTCAACAATTTTCTTTCTCAAAAAAATCAAGATTAAATATTTTTATTTTAAACAATAATTACAATATTTAAAAATATTAAAAATAAAATCAAATATGCAAATTAAAAAAAAATCTCTCAAAAAACAAACTTAAAATATACTTTTTTTTTCTATCTTTGTGAAATAGAAGAAAAAAAAAGAGAAAAAAAGAAAAATACTCTAAAAAATAAAAAGAATACAATGAATATATAATTAAAATATAGTATCGTATCCATTAATTACACACAAAACATCATGTAACCATATCCATAATATAATTTGCCCAAACAATAGGAGTGGGTTGATTGGACTACATTGAAGATATCTTATGAAAAATATGTTTATATTTGTTGTCCAATTTGAACTGGCAATTTCAAGGCCAAAGCAAAAACCCGAAAAATATGGGAATGTTTGGTATTATAATCTAGTTTGACAAAAAAATAATTTAATTTGATCATAAAAATAATATAATTTGACAAATAATTTATATTTGGTAAAAAAACTTATTTTGAAAAAAAAATTAGGTTATAATTTCTAAAATAAAAAAGTTATTAGAACTAATTTTTTTTATAAACTAGTAGATTATGATTTTTCTTTTCTTTTTTGCTCTTGATTTTTTTATCATTTTATAATAATAAAATAATTATTAAATTATGTATAATAATAATAATAATAATAAAATGTTATATTATAAAGACATACGTATTTATTATATTAAGATGATATATTTAGAATAATTTTTATATTATCTAATATGAATACATATTATATAATTTGTTTATATTATATATTTAAATAAATTTTATATAATATTTTTAAATAATATAAATATAATATTTTTATGTTATTTTATATTTTTCAGTTTTACTAAATATTTTTAATTGAATCAACAAAATTATTAATTATCAAATTTTCAGCTACTATATCATTGAAAATAGATTATTAACTATTTTTTTTTGACAAAAGCATATAAGTTTTACAAATTTCCTTAATTGAATCACGAATTCATTCTTTTTTCACAAAAAAATAAATAAAATAAAATAAATGAAGGGATGAATGATGGATCCAATAGGGAAGTCGTTTCTATCTTTTGACCTTGATTTGACAGGGAAGAATATGCTTTGCCTTTTTATTCTGATGGGCAGATTCTTCATCCAAGTCAATATTCAAATACTAAACAGGATCCTAAACTCTCCAATTCAGCTTTCAGTTCCTTTCTCTTTCAAAATTCTTTTACGTTCCAAGCACGAACCCACCTTAGTATATAAAGCATCAAGTTCATTAGCATATTGCGCCAAATTGCCAAAATCGACCATTTAATCACATACAACAGTCTTATATTTTCAATTTAAAAAATTATTTATAATATCAAATCAGAAATATTTTTTTTTTTTTTGTATAAAGACTATATTTTCACACCATTTTGATATATTTAGTGCTTCCCAATAGAATTGAAATAGGGTTGGCCACAAAATAGTTTTTCCTTTAAAAAAAACATATTTTAATATATGAATTTTATAAGTTTGTGTAATTAGAGTTTTTAAGTGAAAATTTATTCAATTTATTTTCTTAAATATTATTTAATCTCTAATTATAAAACCATTAGAATCTAACTAATACTAATTAAAAAAGTAAATTGAATAATTGTTTTTGGTACAAAGGTCCGACTAGATTCAAATTTAAAATTTCACAATACTTGCCACTAAATTAGTATCATTAAGATAAAGTTTATTAGTAGATTGAATAAATTTTCAGTTAAGCCTTATTTGTAAAACATTTAACATGTAATTACAGCTATTATAACTGAATAGATTTTGAGTTGAGAGACTAAATTAATTTAATTTTGAAGATTTTGAGTTAATTGAATAAATTTTCAATTGAATGACTTAAAATTAATAGATTAAAATATTCTTTTTAAAAAAAAAAAATTATGTCAGTAACTGCACTAATCCCATTGAAAATTAGTAATAATATTATTTAAAAATGCAGAAACCTCAAGTTTTAGTGTGAATGTAGAGATTGATATAAGCCGTAAATTCATCCCCTTACTTTTTGTTCTATTGAGAAATTAATAAAAAAAAAAAATCGCTTGTCTGATCTAAGAACGATTATGGCAGATGCCGACGCTATAAAAAGGATGTCCTTTCATACAGTTCACACTAATCTGAAGCCCATACGTTAACGGTGTTTCCTTTTGTACACTTGCTTATATAGTTGGATATAAAACAATAAAGAAAACCCAGCATTAGCTTAGTTTTGTTGAAATGAGAATGGGCCACCCAACAGTATTACCCATATTGGCTCTCGCACTTGTGTTTCCAGTGATTCATGGCTGGGGCACTGATGGCCACCTTATAATCTGCAGGATCGCTCAGGTGTATATCAATCATTCTCCTTAACAATCTGTTTTAGTATACACTCTGATACTGTGAATGATTTCGTTTTTTTTTTAAATTTTTTTTGGATGTATGATTCGTTACAGTCAAGGTTAAGCCAAGAAGCAGCAGATGCTGTGAAGGAGCTGCTGCCAGAGTCGGCAGATAATGACTTGAGCAGCCTGTGTTCCTGGGCAGATCATGTCAAGTTTCGGTATCACTGGTCTTCTGCCCTTCATTATATTGATACCCCTGATTCTCTTTGCACCTACCAATACAACAGTAATTGAATTTTCTTCCTTAATCTTTCAATTTTTTTTTTCTATGGCTGAAATTTTGAAAATTTTCCATCAAAATCATTGTTAATGACCTCTAAGTCGACCTTCAGGAGATTGCAAGGATGAAGATGGAGAAATAGGAAGATGTGTGGCTGGGGCAATTAACAATTACACTTCCCAACTTCTTACCTACAACAGTGCTTCTGTTTCCTCTCAGGCTGAATGTAATAGCATGAACATAAAATTACTATTTTAATCTCTTTTTTATTTTTAATACAAATTTAGTTCAGTTAATCTTGATTAGCAAATTAAATGAATATTCAGATAATCTCACAGAAGCACTACTTTTCCATTCTCATTTTATGGGAGACATTCATCAGGTATATATGGCACTTAACATACAATTTTTAACTATAGATTATCTAATTGGCAATCTTAAGCTTGGCGAATGATGTTAATCTTCCATAATGTAGCCTCTGCATGTGGGTTTTACTTCAGATAGGGGAGGCAACACAATTGATGTCCATTGGTACACAAGGAAACAAGTCCTTCATCATGTGAGTCTAATTTTTCCAATTCAACAAGTTCTTTTTTTAACATTTTAACTTCATATCAATGCCGATGGATACAGGTTTGGGATGATAATATAATTGAAACAGACGAGGAAAGGTTCTATAACTCGAATGTGGATGACTTGATCGATGCTATTCAACAAAATATCACGGTATTCTAATGAAATCTGTTAGTTCCATAATGCCATTTTTGTTTATTTGTGCATCCTGATATATGCATTTTTCTTACATTTTTGAACAGACAGAATGGTCAGATCTAGTTCCAAGATGGGAGACCTGCAGTGGTAACAAGACAACCTGCCCAGACATGTAAGCATCTGAAAATTTTCCAAAATTAGTTGCTGTTTCAATTGATCCATTAATCCCAATTAGAAGTGAGTGCTTTTCTACAGATATGCATCTGAAGGTATAAAAGCAGCATGTGATTGGGCATACAAAGGAGTAACTGAGGGATCAGTATTACAAGGTAACCCATAAATTCTTTTGAGATTAACAGTTAACCTTGTTTAAATCAGTAAACAAAACCCTTCATGTTGCAGATGATTATTTCTTATCAAGAAAACCAATAGTCGCTTTGAGGTTAGCTCAAGGTGGAGTGAGATTAGCAGCCACTCTCAATCGCATTTTTCAGTGATTTTGTGATGATCACTTCGTGTATCGTGTATCTTTTCGATGTATTGTAAATTCCAAGTATGGCTTGCAAAAAAGTAGCTGTTTTCTGTTAATTCTTGCACTGTTTTCTTGTAATATATTAATAATTCCAACTGTTGTTAGAAGCAATATCAGGAAATACTAATTCGCTTAAGACTTACAATATTTTTTCCATGATTTCATATCAAATTTTAACAAAACAAAGTCCTTTCTTTGGTTCATATCATTCAATAACCTTTGAAGTAGCAGAAAACATGCTCTAAGTTCACAACATGGTACGGATTAGTCATGATTGTTATGGTTTCTTCACAACAAGAACAGGACACTTGGCATACTTAAGACAATAATCGCTCACACTTCCTAGTAAAGCCCTGTATAACAATTATTGATATCATTACCCATTTGTATGACAATTGCAAAAATTTGTGTAATTCCACTTAAACCATAGGATTGTAAGAAATGAAACAGAATTAGTAAAATATTTAGAAAGGGTAAACTGACCTTTTAATTTTTCCAAGGCCACGCTCTCCTAAGATAAGCATACTGATATTCAGTTTTTGAACTACGTCACATATGGCTGTTTTAGGATCGCCTACCTCTGTGATTATCTCTGCATTCACCTGAGAAGAACAAATCCAAAGATTCAAATAAGATAAGGAGATAAAAACCAATTCGAATAAGAAAAATTGAGCATCAATGAAGAAATATTTATTACCTCTCGGCTCGCACAAATTTCCTTAGCTTTCTCAAGAAAAGCCAAAGCCAGTTTCTTATTGTTCTCTTTAACGGAGTCGACAAATTTAGGGGCTGTCACATATATTCAACATCATCAGTTGACTCGTTCAAAATGGTAGAAAATTTCAATATTTCAGTGAACTTACCGGCTGAAACAGGGCAATACAAGCGAGCAGAGCCGAGAGAAGCAGCAAAAGTGATGTTGTCTTTAGCAGGAGGCTGAGCCATGAAAATATAGAGAGGTGATTTTGCTAAAGATTCTTTCAGATTATCAAGTGCCCAGATGAGGGCATAGTGACTACAATCGCTTTCATCAATGGCTATCATCAGTTTCCTCTCAGCTTCTCCTCCGTTAGCCATCAAAACTGTGCCATTTTCTGGGTTTAGAAGTGCAGGGTTGGTGTTTGTTTAGGAAAGACAGAGAGAGGGGATTGGATTGATTAAGGTTATAAGGAAGATATTTTGTTCGTTTGGGATAAAATTTCAGCGCCGCGGTCTCGAAAACACTGCTTACTGAACTGGTAGTTAGAAAAACAGAGGGCGAAAATTTTAGTTCATAACTGTCAGTCAACTGTATCTTGGGTTCTGCATATAGAATTGTCGGTACAAGACATAATTGATTCGTAATTTTTTATTTTCTGGGAATGAAATGAAAAAAAAATAGAATATTAAAAGCATAAGAATTTTCTTTGCAGTATTTGTCCAAAAAGTGAAGGGTTAAGGCAATGTTTGAGTTGCAAACTTCAGCTACTGCACGCACCATAACAATAATCAGTTTCTTTCAGCCATTACATCTTAGACAAAATCCACTAATTGGAAAATTTGGTTCTCATCAAAATCAATATTTGAAGGATTTTTCTTGTTTAGACCGGATGATCTATCCAATTACAATTCGTCGTGTAATATAAAATAATAAACATAATGAAAGCCAAATTAACACAACATTTATTTCATATTTTAATAAATTACAAACTGCACAACTCTGAAGCAGACCTGAATCTCAACCGTAGGAAGCAGTATAACATAAACAATTCATCACACAAAAAATTTCAACATTTAGCTTAATTAAAGAGTTTAATAACTTATTAACAGGGTTGTCAAATTGGTTTCTTTACAACAAGAACAGGGCACTTGGCATTGTGAACACAGTAGTTGCTGACACTTCCAAGGAAGGCCCTGCTCCACAACATATATCAATTAATCAACCCCAATTAATTCTCACTAAATAGCATACTTAATATCAATAATTAAAACAAATGATAAGAACTAACCTCTGTATGGCACCCCGACTATGACTGCCCATCACAAGAAGTTTAATGTTAAGCTTTTCTACGGCCTCGCATATTTTCTCCTTGGGATCTCCGATCTCTGTCAATGTCTCAGCAACAATCTGTAGTAACAACTTAAAATTTTCAATGATAGATTCCGAACAAAGTAAACCATATGTATATTATATGTATCTGTAATACCCCATGGTTTTCACAAATTTGTTTGGCTTTCTCCAATAGAAACAAGGCAATCTTCTTTTGATTCTCTTGCATAGATGCAATCAAATCCGGAGCTGCGACCCCCAACAGAAAAACAAACAGAAATTAAGAATAAATTAAAGAAAAATTAAAAACCCAAATGAGATAATTAAATTAAGAGAGGAAGTATATATATACTAACGAGCAGCACCAAAAGAAGAAGCATAAACATAGCCAAAATTGGAATTGGGCTGAGCAGTGAAGATGATAAGCTCACTGTCGGCGATGCAATCTTTTAAATAATCAAGAGCCCATTCGAGAGCATAGTGACTACACTCGCTTTCGTCTACTGCCACCATCACCTTCTTTTTCTCCACCTTTCCTCCTTCCATTTCTTCCTCTTCTTCTTCTTCTTTTTTTCCAAAATCCTATCCACTGAGTGCTATGAGATCATCAGCCCTAACTTTTTATAATGAAGAAAAAGTCAAAAAAAAAAACAGTTACATTTCGTATATCTGTGGGCGCAAAAACTAGCGACTGAGGATGATCAGGTGCTATAAGGACTAGAGTTGTAGCAAAAGATGGGGACATTAACGGTTGAAAGTGAATTTGTGCTGACAAGAATAGATCGGGTTCACTTTGCTTGATGCTAGTCTATTTTATCCCAACTGGCAATCAATCCAGTCAAAAGTGTGATGATGGAGATGACCAAGATAGGAGTTGGGTGGGGGATGATTGATGAATTATTAAATTCAAGGTTCTAGTCGTCTAGAGAGTTTTATCTTTCGAAGTCTCTTACATGAAGTCCTAGCTCTTCATGACTTCGCCGCACGTGCCACCAAGCCTTGTAAAATTCTCTATGGGAAAATTTATAATGAAAAAGTTTTAAATTTTTTTTTATTTATAGTTAAAATATTAAAAAGTAAAAAAAAATAGTTTTATGATATAAATAAAGCGAAAATTTATTTTAGCATTAAATAATTTTTACATGAGAAAGAAAATATTATTTTATAGAGTGAGGTCAATAATCATAAAGAAAATTATATTCATTTCATTAATTGTATTTATAAATAAGCAGAATTTAGTAAGCATCTGATCAAAATAAATATCCACTAACTATTAAGTAATATTTAACTAAAAAAAATTTCAATTTGATAAAGCTAAAGAGAACAATATCAAAAGCTATTGACAATTCTTACAAATGAGAACGGGAAAGAAAACTAAATTTAATTTTTTTAGTAAAATTTTTATTTGTAGTTAATATATTAAGAATTTATAAAGAAGAAAAAAATTAAAATAGTTTCATGATATAAATAAAAAAAAATCAAGTCCAATTAAATATATAGAATTTTAGAGTTTTTATTAAAACTAAATAAATAAATATCTGTAATTAAGATAATATTTTAGTATAACTGAAATTTTAATATATTAATAGCAGATAATATAATCAATTATTATCACTAATACAAGAGATTAGAGATTAAAAAAATTAAAAAACCTCAAAATTCTATTAAAAAAAAGATAAATAAGAAATTCATAGATCCTATTTTCTAGTCGTATAATACACCCATGCTTCGTGGGCGGACGACAAAAACTATATTTAATTTTCTTTTGGATTAATTTTTTTATAATTAAAGTTTAAGATATTTAAAAAGAATAAATGAAATAAATGATATAACTTAAATTAATTTCAAGATATAACTCAATAAAAATAGGAATTTTTTTATGTTATTAGAAATTTATATATAATTTATGTGAAATTGTAAAAACCATTTAGTTTTGCATTTTGCTTTCCATAAATTAGTGGCTAGTCATTGTTTTCTTCACAAAAGCTTTCTATGTGTTCCTATCAGTATCACTTGCCACTCAACATTACTTCTTAAATTTCTTCAATTTAAGTATAAAACATCTTCAATTAAGCATGATCCAAAAGTGCACCCTTTTCCATACTTGGTTGTAGTTGTTGTTCAGATGCTAATCCAAGTCATGATCTCATTTCTTTTCTAAAACAATGCAAGGAATGATTGGAAAAAAAAAAAATAGAAATTATAATATTGAGTATTAAGCAAATCTCCATCTAGAGTTTTGTCCCCATTTCCTTAATTAATTATAAATAGGTAAAGATTGAAGAAAATATCAACTTGAGAAACCAAGTTAGCATCTATGGGGCTCATGTTACTTCTACCAAAACACTGAATATGATACAATGTTGGAAATTATACCACAAAATCACATAAAAATATAAGTAATACAAGAATTGATTCAATTCAAGGATTCACAAACACCAATATCAGTAGGCTTGGCCACGGTCCGGTCTGGTTCAATCCGGACCATGGTCCAATTGGAGAAAGGTTCGGTTTGGATCCTTTCTCTATAAATCAAAATTGACGGTTTCGGTTTCGTTTTCAACAGTAACATTACCGTTTTTTTATAGAATGAAAATACAAAAATATCTCTTATTACAGAAAAATAATAACTATCTTTTTGAAATATTATTGTAATTTAAATTTTTTATTTTTTTCTCTATAAATATCAAATTCATTTCAATATTATTCATTTTTAATACCAAATTCTATAAATACCAATTTATTGTATAAATACCAAATTCTATAAATATCAAATTTTAATTGTATTTATTTATTGTATTATTAATTAAAAAAATCTATCAAACTGCCGGTTCTTGAATCGAAACCGGCCCTAAACCGGTTCTAGTCCAGTCTCTATTTTTTAAGATGTAGAACTGACGGTTCTGAACTGAAATCGGCCGGTTCGGTATCGTGGCCGGGGTTAAACATCAAAGATCATTTGTCACATTTTAGTCCAAATTTTTGTAGAGAGATTATAACATATAATGAATTTCTAAGTGGGAAGTTCAAAAGAAAATAAAGCACGGTCAAGACACTCGCACATACACACATATACATAAGATCAAGTATTAGTGGACAAATTATTATTGAGAGCCATTCAGCTTTCATCCAAGGTAGATACGTCATTGATAGTATTTTTATAGCTAATGAAGTTATCAATTCTTGCAAAAAAAAAAAATGATTTGGTATCATTCTTAAACTTGATTTTCAAAAGGACTTTGACTCTATTTCTTGGTCTTATTTTCTTCAAGTCATAAAACGCATGAATTTTGGGAACAAATGGATGTTTTGGATGGAAAAATATTTCTGTCAAGCTTCTGCCTCTATCATTGTTAATGACTCTTCTACTGAGTTTTTTAATATACAAAAAGGAGTCAGATATGGAGATCCTTTATCTCCCTTCATATTCAATATCGCTGCTGAAGGCCTATACCAAAATTTCAACAAAGTAATGAACTTGAATATGATCAAAGGAATTGAAGTTGTGAGAGACAGTATTTCTATTCCCTTCCTCCAATTTGCAGACGACACTATTGTATTATGCCTAGATGACATGGAGATGCTTCTTAATATCAAAAGAATTCTTTTATGCTTTAAAATCTTATTAGACTTATAAGTCAACTATCACAAGAGCTCATTAGTTGGGGTTAATACTAATCAAAGATGGTTATATTCTGTTGCTCATGCTCTTAATTGCAAAGTATCATCTCTGCCTATTCTGGAATGGAAAAGAGAACCACAAGAAAATGCATCTTGGTAATTGGAATACCATCGAGAAAGCTAAAGAGCTGGGTAGCCTGGGTGTCGGTTTTATTTTTAACAAAAATAGACCTCTTTAGAAGCTTTACAAGAATTCCAATTCTTTGTGGATTTCTGTTATTAAAGACAAGTTGGACTCTGATGATTTGACTTCTTTCAAGATCAAAACAGTGGTTCTCTAATCAAGAAGGGTATCACCTCTACCATTTACAACAATTTAGTTGATAAAGAAGTGGATATAAATGATACGAAATTCTGGCTTGGTAACGACATCACCATCAAATTTTGGAAATACCCATGTTTAGGAGATTGTCCCTTAGTTGAGAGATATCTTAGGATTTTCTTTATCTTCAGTAATCAAGATATCCTGGTATGTGACTCAGGATCCTAGAATAATGGAATATGGCTTTGGAATCTCCCTTGGAGTCGCAATATGTTTAGTTGGGAAAACCATATCCTTGCCTCTTTATTGCTTGAGATTGAACATTTTCATCCAAAATTGAATGTTGAAGACAAATTTTTTTGGAGTTTTAGCCCAAAGGGAGAATACAATGTTAAATCCTTTTGCAAGCAAATGGAGATCTATAACCAGGACATAGTCATTCCTTACTCGCCAAAATTATGGAAAAGCTTAGCTCCACTCAAGGTAGAACTTTTAGTTTGGTTGGCTCTTCTTGGCAAAGTTAATACTAGAAGCAATTTTGCAAGACTGAATATTATTGATCAAATGTCTAATATTTACCCTTTATGTTGCACATCTCCTAAAGATGTAGACCACTTATTCCTTTTTTGTCCTTGGACATGAAATATTTAGAGTAAGATTTTCAACTGGTGGAACGTCTCTTAGTGCGTTCTAAACTCAATTGCTTCTCTTTTTGAAGAATGAGATTCCCTTTTTTTTTTTTATGTGAAGAAAGTTTTCAAAATAAAAGCTGGAGGTTAATTATTTTATGCTATTATTTAGTTTATATGGATTGAACGCAACAATTTGATGTTCAATAATACACATCTGTCCCACTCTCTCCTCTTTGATCTCATCGTTGTTAGATTATCTCATTCGATTGAAGCTCATGATTCTTCCTTTCCACACTCTCTAAATCAAGTCATTTTGTCTTCCAATTGTATTATGAATCGGGAAAAGCTAAAAATTAGTAGACCAAGCACTTCTTGGACACCATTGCCAACTTCTTTTTTCAAATGGAATGTTGATGCTCCCTCTTTTGGCAAACTAGGACCAACATTAGTTGGTGGGGTACTACTTCCTCCAACAACATGTTTCTAGTATTTTTTTCTTGCTTAGTTGGTGTCAAAGACTCCAACGAAGCTGAGCTTCTAACACTTTTTAAAGCACTTGAAATTTCAATAGACAATAATTTTCTTGCTAGTTCTCACATCTTGATGAAATTTGATTCTACCAATGTTGTTTATTGGTGTAATTACCCTCTCAATACCTGCCATTGGAAGCTACGAGACACCTTATATAAAATTAAGAATTTATCAAGTTATGCACTCTCCTTCTCTATTAAACATATCTTTAGAGAAGCTAATTCTATCACTATCAGCTTAGCCAAATTTGGGATCCATAAACAATCTAACTTTATTCCTAGGCTGTGATTATTTTTGAACGTTTCTGTTGATCTATACAAACTCAACGTCTTTCTATTGTTCTTCAGTTGCCTGTATCGTATGCTGGGATTTTTATAGATTCTGGAAGATTAGGACTCTCTTGAGTGTTGTGGAGATGACCTATTGGTCTGGGATAACTCATTCCTTTATCTTATATTTTTTTTCCATTTTATTATTAAATATATTTATTATAAAAAAAGATCAAGTATCTGTAGTTTTATTGTCTCTCTTAAAAAAGAAAAAAAAAAAGAAGCATTTGTAATTCAAAATAGTTGATGAATGCATGCTTTCCTAATGACTATAGAACCCTTGATGGTATCTTCAGAATCTGCAACACTGCCTCTAGTGGAATGCAATATAAGTGAGTCCATGCCATGCAAATTTTGAATAAATCAAACCTTCTGACATAGAAATGGTTCATCTATAGGAAATAATCTTACTATAATGTAATTGTGAATTGATTACCTAGGAGTTGTCCAAGAAGAAGTGCTTCCTTTTCATGGTTGTAGAATAATGCAACTACAACTTATGATATGCTATAAAATAGTACTATCACTTAGAAAAATAATAAAAAAAAGTTTGAAATGATTGAACAGGTAAAACAAAATGTTCTATTATTACTACTTGAACACGAAAAAGATTGATTTAATAAAGCATTTGGAAGCAGAAAAAACTATTTCCAGCATTTCGTCATCCTTACATTAGAAAAAACATAATATGGTATAAATTGACAAACCAAAATGCCGAACATCTTTCTTATTAGTCCTATGGCTTCCTTTGTATCATTATTTGTAGGAATTTTCCTACTTATTTCTTGGCCTTGAAAGTTTTGTATTTAACCACATTTTTCTTTTTACTGGATATGTTATACATGAATCCCACGTATGTGTCCAAAAGTCTTTAGACTTTAAAATTGTCCTTCTGATGTATATATAAATTATTCTTACTATTTTTTGAGCATGAATGTGATCCATAAATATTCTCTCATTTTCTCAATTATATATATATATATATATACACACACACACATATGCATAATTGTATATAGATTTTTAAAAATAATTGGTTACGAATTTAATATAAAAACTTACTACAAAACTCAATATAACAAAATATAAATTTAATAATTTAAAAAATAAATGAAACAAGTTGAATGACTACAGTATGTATTTTCAATGCTATTCTGAGTAATAGTTTAAAAAAAGAACTTATTTGACCAATGGTGAAATTTTCTATGTAATAACAAATAAAAAAGGTCAATAATTTAAAGAAAATATGTAAAAGGACATATTCAGCCTCATATTAACAAGAGACTAAAACAATAATCAAAGAAGCACGGACGAGAAACAAACTATATAAAAAGATTTTTGTGTAAAATACATAATTTAGAAACTTTCAAAGAAACCAACGGTCAATTAAACTTATCAAATTAGTAAAAAAAAATATTTATAACAATATAACAAAAAAATTAATCCGTTTAATAAAAAGATATTATATTTTAGGAATCGAAAATTGTATTTTTTTTTTAAATTATTTTATTGACTTATGTAAATAACTCATGTATAATATATCAAGGTCATATGAAGAAGGAAGATACAAATAAAAAAATAACTCAGCCGGATTAAAAAAAATTATTACATACAACCATGTTATTATACATATAAATAAATTATTTATCAAATGAGATTCAATATGTTTTATAATTATATAAACTAATATCTTTGTATGGTATGTAAAAAACACAAAAATAAAAATATTTATAATAAAATATAAAATTATATTAAAAACATTTGTCACGTGCAACGCGGTGTAGTTTTACTAGTAATAATAAACTTAGAAACTTAAATTAGGAGCTAATTTATAGATTTAACACTTTATTACTGATGATTTTTGTCATCTCCTCTGTGAGAGTTTTTGTTTGTCCTTTCTTCATGAGAGTCTGCTAGTTTTTTTTTTTTTTTTGCTTTCCAAATTTGCTGCTTATCTCTTTCTTATGGATATTTCACTAGAAAATCTATTTGTGCTTTCTGCTGAGGAATCGAAAGATTTGACACTTGAAGGTAACTTTGACAGGGATCGTTCTGAGAATACTGACCTATGTCTGGTTGGGTGTTTTCTTACGAATCGAAGCATTAATTTTCGCATAATGAGGGATAAAATGGTTGCTTTGTGGAGGCCTGGCAGAGGAGTCTATATTTCAGAACTGGATCATCACTGTTACTTATTCAACCATGAGGTTGACCTGAAGAGAGTTCTTGAAGGAGGGCCTTGGACTTGTGATAATCATCTTTTCTCATGCATCCCTTAATGGAAGGAGAATCTCCTAAGACAATCCCGTTGACAAATGCTGAATTTTGGGTAAAAGTTTACAAACTTCCGTCGGGATACATGTCTGAAAATGTTGAAATGCAGATCGGGAACTTTATTGGTGAATTTCTAGAGTATGATATCAATAATAATACGGGCATCTTGAGGGAGTATATGCACATTTGTGTTGCCTTGGACGTTAAACGTCCTCTTCTAAGAGAAAGAAAATTCGGAAGCCAGGGGGGACTTGATTTTTGCCACCTTCAAGTATGAAAGATTCTGTACATTTTTCTGGGATATTTCTCTGTTTGTGATTGTTGGGAAATCTATTTGGAGGAGATTTATCAAAAATTCTAATTTTGGGAGAGAAAGATGGTCAGAATGTACGGTTCAGGTACAGTGCACCAGTTGGATTGGCGCACAGACTGCGCCTCAATTTCCTCCTAACTTTCTTCAGCTTTCCCGTGTTGCATTGAATGCAAATTTATTCCCGTGACCAATCTCCTTTGATTGTTTCAAAATATAAATACAGCTCTCTCTCACACAAACACATCTTTCTCAAACTCTAATTTTTTTTTTTGTTTATGCCGTTTTTCCTTTCATCCTCACACTTTAAAAATTTTCCTTTCATCACTCTAAATTTTTTTTGGTCTATGCCGTTAATTTCCTTTCATGTTTCAATTTTTTTTTTCAAAATTTGGTTATTAAAAATTGAGGTGAGAGACTTTGAGGATCTACAAAAGGTTAGTATTTTTTATTTATTTAAATTATGCATATGTAGAAATGAGATAGTATTAATATAAATATTGGAAATTAATGATGTAAAATTAATATTGAAATGAGATAGTATTAGTAGATAATGTTTTTTATGTAGATAATTGTTCAAAAATTTTAAAATAAATTTTTTGGTAAATAAATTATGAAACATAAAATTTATCTAGTATATAAATTTTAGTGTTAAATAATGACGTAAAATTAGCATAGAAATGAGGTAGTATTAGTAGATAATCTTAAGGTAAATAAATTTTTGTATGAAAATATTAATAAAAAAGAAATTAATAATAATATTTATTATTATATATTTATATGAAAATGAGATAATAAATATTTTTTTGGAAATTTATTATAAATTTTTTAATTAATTATTCTTATATGAAATAATATTTGTAGGAGATTGTTTGTGATCGTGGATAGTTGGTTGAAAAAAAAATTTGCAGCAAAGGTTAGTAATTTTAATTGTAAATATTTGGCATTATTTTTATTATATTTTCTTATTTAATAACTTCATGAACATAATATTTGTTGTAGTGATTAAACATAGTAGTTATTGTGATATTTTTAGTTGAAGTTTGTATAATATTTAGTATTAAATTTAATTAAATAGATTTTTTGTGTGACTTTGATGGTATTATAAATGTTGTTAATATTGTCAACACCACAATATTTGATAATTAATTAATTATTATTAAGAAATATTTAATATTAGTTATTAATTAATTAATTAATATTAAACTAGGTGTAATGGTGAAAATATTAAATATATTATAAAAATTTATACATTAAATGTGATAATATAGAAATACTTGCAACATAATACTAAAAGCTGAAATAACCAAACAATTAATTGAATTTGTAATATGTTAGATCGCAAATATTATGAGTAAAAGTTGAATCAAACAAGCACTTACCATTTTTACCATTACTTATTTTTTTTTAGCTTTTTTCTTTCTTGTATCTTACCAAACAAATTTTTTAATTTTGAATCACAACCATATAAATCTATCAAAATGGATCGAATCATTTATGGTTCAAATCAATTTTTCATTAAAATTTGAATAAAGTTAAAAATTGCTAACTCCAATTATGAAATATTATTTCATCGAAAATAATTTAGAACGCTGATAATATATGATTTTTTTATATGAAAATCTAGTATATATATCCATTTAATAATCTATTGTCATATTAAAAGGTAATTTTTACAACTAATTTCATATTTATAAAATAAAAATTTATTTATTTCTATACCAATTTATTAGGTGGCTCCATTTATAAATAAAAATCTCAATAATATCAGGTAACTTTAGAAAAAGGGAAAATACACAAAAATGAAAGTTTATTACCTAAAAATCATAGTTGATATTGAGTTGTCAACCATCCATGATTTATCACTACTTTTGAATATGATAATTTAACGAATGAAATTTTTGGGTATATGATTCGCACGATGCCAATTTTCTGGTCTCTGCCACTCGAGATTTGACCTACACACATGTGATTGTGTGTAATAATAATGTAGATAAAAAAATTCTGATAAATATATTAAAAAAATTAATTGTCCGTGAATGAATAATTTAGATAAATTTATTGATAGTAAATGAATAATTTAGATAAATAATAATAATTTAGTTGTAATAATAATGTAGACATAGTATGTGGTAGTTGTAGCAAATATTTATTTTTTATTATGATTATTGAATTAAATAAAATGTAATAATAATAATAATAATAATAATCATATAACTTTTTAAATAATGAAATAGTACAATATCTTCAATACCGTTTATAAATACGATTAGTTGATTAAAAGTACTCAAAGAGGTAAATATGTGACTGATAGGGATCATTGGTCACGTTTGATTAGCCGCAACTTTAATGAGATGAAAATAAACAAAAATCAATCTGATACATGTATAATTTAGAATTCTTCAAAAGAGTTTCACATATGAATGATATTCGATTTAAAGGATGAAGTGAAGCTTCCAATAAAAGTGTATTCAATAAATGTAAAACGACATTTTAAAAGTTGTTAAATAAAAACAAATACTTTTACCATTGTTTGGAGTATTGGAGAAAGATACAATTAGAGATTGTGATCCAAACAAATACTTTTAATGAAATATCTCATGATGCACAATTAGGTCGAAAGTATATGATTTTAATTATTTATATATTTCATTTAATTTCAATGGGTATATCATGACAACTAAATTTTATATATTTCATTATATAAAAAAATTATTTTAGATAGATCAATGATCGGGTAGTGCATGATGCACCTACACATGAGTTTATTCATATTCGATACAGACTAGACATTTGTCATTCTAATGAGGTAAATTTTGTTATCTTTTACATTCTAACAATTAATAGTATTCATCTTATGTTTAATTCAATAGATTATATGAGAATCATACACGCCAGATGTTATTCAATCTTTATCGACTGATTGCTTGAGAAGACATGATATGCGGAGATCACAAAAACAATTATAAACTCTTTAATATACTTCTTAACCTTTGTTCAAGTTCAACCCTACACTTTAGATCTATGGAAACTTATGTTAAAAGAGAGAAAAAAAGAAGATGATGATAGAGATGAGATATCTGGTGTGAGAGGAATGATTTTAGAGACAGAGTAACTGATAAAGGCAGATACAAGGCATGGAGAAAAGTGAAAAATGTGGCTCTGCTCACTAACTCTGTTGACTTTCGTTCATATGAGTGAACACAACCACAACACTCACATCCGTGAAATCTCATTCACATGCATGAACAACTTCAAAACTATGTTGTTTTGAAACACATCTCTTTTACGAGCATAAACAGTCATTCACGAACGTGAAAATACCCTTTTTAACTAACTAACTAACTAACTAACTATATATATATATATATATATATATATTGTAAAATTTTATTTCATAGTAAATACTAGAAATTCACATAAAATCAATTAAAATCATCATCGCTAATATTATTAGAGATTTTACATAAATCTTATTATGCTTTGTCAATATCCGCAGATTATTTCTCTTTATCTCGTCTCGCCGCATGTCTCAATGACGCGCCTGACAACAATTAAATTCCAATAGTTACTAAGTCAATAAATACCATTAATTTTATATGTAGCTTAAACTAAGAATTTAATTTTCTCGGCTTTCACATTTATCAATATTTTTATATTAGTAATCATTCCACGATTCGCACAACTAGTGCATAATTCGCAATTTAGTCCTACGATACATTTTATAGTGAGACTAACTTTTTTTCTATTGTTCTTAATAATATTTTCTTTTATTTCCATATTTCTCACATAATTAATTTATGCCAAAAATTTACCTTCAACTTTTCCAATTAAATTTTAAATTCTTGATTTCTCTTATTCTATGTTCATATAAATTTTCTTTATTTTATCTTTATTCATAATTAAATTTTTTTTTCTCCCAGATTCCTTAAATATTACCAAAATTCTCAAAAAGCCAAATTTTCTTCTCTTTTTTTCCATTAATATTATTTTTTTTTCTTGATCAAATTTTCTTTTCAATTTAATTTTATTCATAAAATGGTTCAAAAATGGGTCTTTTTGTGCATATGAAATTTGGTCAAGGTATATCTCTCCCAAAATAATTTTTTTTTTCCAATATCTTCTGTACTTCATCTCATCCAAAATTCCATCATAATTATTTTTCCCAACAAAAATTGGAGTTTGGGTTTCCTTCACATCTATCTAATTTTGGTTTTCCCATAAAAAAATATAAATTTCTTTCTTCAACAACATTACTAATTCCTTCAATTAAACCAATAATCAAGCCAAAATTTCAATTAAATTCTCCAAAATCTCAACTTTATCGAGCTAACCAATATTTTCTACTCCAATACATATCAACCACAATCACCCCGTTACTTTGAAGAAACTTTAAAGAAAAGAGGAATTAAAGCTTTAAAACCATGAAATAAAGAATGAAAAGTGAAAATTCCTCAGCTTCATACACCTAGGGTTTTCGACATCCTTGTTATAGCTCCAATTGATTTCTTTCCTTCTCATCTTTGAAATATATGGTTTCCTTAGAGTTTGGATGATGGAAATTTGAAAGAAAAATAAAAGGAAATGCTGGAAGGAGGTTTCAACAAAGAAAAAAAATTTGGAGAGATATTTTTGCAAGAAAATGTAGTAATGAGAGAAAATAATAAAAATTCTAATATATATAGTTAGATTAATGGGTTAGGTACAAATCTCAAATATGATTGGTTGATATATTAATTAGGTAGTCTAATAGATGGTTAGGCTGCTTAATATGACAATTATCATTTTATAGCAAAAAAATTTTCACTTAATGAAAATTCTAGTTAACTTTTTATAATTTTATTTTAACCCTTAAAAAAATTAAATTCTTTAAATTCCGAGTCCAAAACGACTTCATATAACCCAATTGAATATACCATTATACTCATAATATTTTTCTCTTCACGTTGGTCTTTTCGGTTTTGCCAAACTTACACCAAAGTAAAAATTATATTTTTGAGATTTAGTCATTTTTTCGAATCACGCTCATAAAAATTTATCCGAAGTCTGATTTCTAAATTTTTACTTCCATAATTCTTAAAATTAGATGGCGATCACATCAGTTTTGTTGGAATCATAAACGCATATCTATTGCTCCTGATCAGGCATTTAGGCCACTAATCTGCATCTCATATCGTATTTCCACAATTTCAGGTCATAAACCTAATAATTTTGTCTCATAATCATACTTACAACCTCAATTTAATATCCTCTACGTCCTGATTTATTCAATTTCACATTTTGTCACCGGCTGAAAATCACATATTTAGAGTCACATCCATTGTCTTGATTTGCATGCCGAGTACGAAGTATGATTTATGAGTTTAATATTCATGCCAAACGTATTATTACCATTATTAAATAATATTTCCTCAAGTAAAATATTCATATCTAAACTCTGATCGTAATGTTCTTGACTCGCACAGTACAAATAACCACGAAAATCACGTATAATAGTCATACCCTAAATGACGTATGTGACAAATTTGGTGCAAATTTATGATTTCACCTAATTAATTCTCAATATTTTAAAATAAAAAATATATAATTATAAATAATTTAAATTTCCAAAAATGTATTATTTTTTAAATAAATTCTAATTTGTTTTCGTTATATTCTATTCTTAATTCCTATTTTATAGGAACATATTAAGTTAAAAATATAATACACATACACATATAGTACAAATAAAATATAAATGAAAAATACACTCAAAAATAAATTATATTTTAAATGGTTTTAATACCATTTTATTATATCTCTATATTATGCTTTTCCAAAATAGGTCCAATCACCTTTTAATTAATTGCATTTAAATTCTCCAATTATTTTCTAAATAATATTTAAATTATTTTAATGTTATGAACTTTTAATCACATTTGAAATATTTCATTTACTATTTTTAACATATAAAAATGAACTTATTATTTTTTTCATATACCAAAAATATATTAAATATAGTTCAATTGAAATTATATTTTACTTAGAAAAAATTATAATTTTATAAAGAAGTTTTTAATGGTTATGCATATTTTAAATCTTTTCAATTGATTAAAACCTATGGCTTTTGGTCTCAATTTTTTTTTCCTCTAACCATGGTATTTAAGATGGGGGTTTTGCCTTAATGATTTTGAATCAGTTAAATTTTTCAATTGATTTTTTTTCTTTTTCTTTGCTATCTTCAAAGATAATTATGTTTCATATTATTTTTTTCTGCTACACTTTTATATTATTTGATTTATTTATTATTTAAATTTTTGTCTCCTAACGCAACGCGAGTATTACATAACAAATCAAGGGAATAATCTAGGTGGGGTCAATAGCTAAATCACTTATTGAGTTCTTCAAATTCAGGGCAACCAAATGATACATCAATGCAAGTTTTTAAAATTTATTATTTCTCAAGAAACACTCAAAATTTCCATTTCAGCAACAGCAATTTTCGGAAAACAGTGTTTCACAAATACAAGCCCAGACCACTTTCCTTGCTAAAAATTTTTTGATTCGAAGTCTAAAAAGGACCTAACAGATCTGTGCCAGCACTAACTTACGAGTGGATTGGCATTTACATTTTCTTCAGAATGCGTATAAGAAATTCGTTTGAATTTTATAAAAACACAAAAGAAATCAAAAGATATGATTAACTCTATAAGTTTTCCTTATAAGGTACAAAATTCCCTAGTCGTAAGGGTAGTTTTTGAGTATATAATTTCACATTCATCCTCTTTTGCAGGTAAATAATGATGACAAGAAAGATAATCAACAATTTCTTGTATGGTAAAGCTAGTTAGACTCTTCACATCTGAGAAACTGAACCAACTTTGATCTCAATTCAGATGGAATTCGAACAGGACGATAATTTTCATCAAGCCAAACTGCTATGGCTTTTGCTTCTAAAATAGGCTGAAAAATCGCATTTGCAGTGACTTATCAAGCAAGCATGAAAGAAAAACCTTAATTAAGCGTAAGGATGATAAAAACAAACCTCATCATTTGGCAGCTTAAAGATGAAGTGATCGAAGTATAACCGAGCAGCAGAGGATCCAGAGATCCTTACCTTCACGACAAACCTGTCTCCGCTCTAGAGGTACAAAGAAACCAATAGCAAGCCATAAGAAAAGTTGCTAAATAATGTGGATTAAAATAATGAACCATTTCTTCCTTTCATCACTTGCAGCACATGCCATGAGTATGCACTTACAGCCCTTCCTAATGAAGCAAAGACCATTTTTGTTTTGCTTTTTTGTGTTCCGTACATTTTTAAAATGAACATAAAAGAGATAATAAAATTTGGACAAGCCCTGCAGAAGTAGCCTACCTTCTTATGAAGATTTGACGGTTGTACTTGCAAAATGTATTGTTAGGAGCTCACAGATACCACAGGATACTCAAGTTTAGATCCTTTTTGATATCAGAAATCATTAAATTCTTTCAAGAAAACCTAATGAAATTAACTTCAACAGTATCCAATGTGCCAGTAAATTCTAATAAGGATGACCTACAGTTTTGTGATAAGTAAACCAAGAAGAAATGAAGAGTTGCAACAGGTAGGTACATATATCTGCATTAAATAGATTACCATCTAAATGAACAGACACGGGTTAGCAGTTAAAAAAGATAAAGACTAAGAGCATACTCTTAGAGGAGCAAGGAATTTGAGTGACAACTCTGACAGTGCCAATGCATCACCAGTGCGAGCAACAGCATCAGCACTGACACCAATCCTTTCAAGAAGTTCATGACGACCTGTCAAAGATATTAAAAGGAAGTAATTATATGTCAGAAAATCATAAAAATGAACCAAGTATGCTTTTCCTTGCAATGGAAAAATACAAAAGCTACTTAATGGGGCCATTTAGAAGACCACTGCAATTATTCCAGTCAACTACAATCAGCTATGGCATTGTGGGTATTATGTTTATTTCAATCCATTTTCATCCAACTTCCCTTTCAACTATAACATCGTTCATTGTTCAAGCTTACAGGGGAAGTTAAAACATCAATTTTTCCAAATCACCTGTGGCCACAACAGGCTCAACTTGCATAATCGAATACATGATTATATGAATTCCATAATATAATAGAAATAATAGCCAATCCTGTACAATTTGCAATAGAAACAAAATAAGAAGCTCAAGACACATAAATAGTAACTCCCTGCCTTCCAGAGCCAGCATCCAACAATTCAAAAGTGCCCATAACTACAATATAGATGACCAACATGTAAACTTGTGCTGTGATTCGATAACATATATAATTTGATATTATACTGTGCTTACTAAAAACTAGCTTAATCTGCTCAGTAAGCTAAAGTATGCATTAGAAAACAAGTGCGGGATCCTCTAACCCATAAACTTAGCAGTAGTCATAAGAATCAGACACTCAAATGAAACGAAACACCCCCAGAATGAACAAAATTTTTATAGGATAATTTATCAATCCAAATTTGAGATAAACTATATTGACGCCTCTTGGGGGGCCAAAATTCCCAGAGGCGGTAACACACCTGTTTTTGGGAAAATTTAATTGAGAAAAATTGTTTCGGAATATTTTCTTATCAAACAAAGACTAGCGAGAATCAGAGTAAAGATAGAGAGGAAGCTTAGAAGTTAGAGACAGATCACGGAATCAGAAAAATTAGGGGAACAGATAGAAAATAAAACCAAGTTTAATGCATTTCTATGTGTGCATTTCGAGTCCCAATACTAAACTTTTGCTAGCTAATATCAGTTAAATGAGTCAGAAAAGATGTAAGATATGCTAACCACTGGATTCCAGCCTTTAATAATAGAAGCATAGTGAAAAGAATCATAAGCCTATCTGTATTCTAATAACAACAGAGATAGTAAGAGTCTTGTTATTTCATCAAATCCATGGTGCAAACTTTACGTAAAACTCCAATGTTGGTCAACCATCAACATTAATGCACAGAAGCTATCAATTTTTATCTAAACAAAGAAAATGTAAATCCAAAAAGTAAATTTGCATCAACTCCAATTTTACATCAAAGAAGCAATTGAACAAACAATTGGCAAGTTAGATGTCTATAATGCCAAGCCAGTACATTGTGCAAAGCTAAAGACTTGAAAAGCATAAAGTAAATTGATAATCAATCACATAATGAGGAAACTAAGAAAGAAGTAAGTTACTCAATTTCGCCTAAATTTGACATGAATTGGCAAAGAAACAAATGAAAAGTTGATTACCATGTTGACAATAACTCGCATAAACGGCATTGTTGACCACTCCATACTGATCCAGCTCGTAATCACGCACTTTGAGTTCAATATCAACAAAATTACTCATTCTACAATTCAAATCTCCACATGATTGGACATGGGTATCACGAGCTAACACTCAATATGACCAATAGAAGGAAGAAAAGGAAAAGGTGATTATATAATTAAATACCCTTTGCCAGCTTTGACATCAAGAAATGGTAGTCCAGTGCAGCTCCTCACTGAAGGAAGTGAGCGGACAATTGGCGGCGTAGGCAAACGGGTAATTCGAAAGGATGCTGCTGCTGTTGATGGTGGAGGGTGGAGAGGGATCCGTGGGATGGGAACCGTCAGGTGGACTGGATTGATGAATGCCTGCAACGACATGACTTGTGATCGAGTGATGGGGATGAGAAATTGATCAATTGGGCGAATTGCTTGAGTTTCCAACATTCTAATTTGTGGGCGTTATAATCCATGCAACGAGAAAAGCCGTTTAATCCGCTGTATCGTGAAATATGTGAAAATTAGGTCATTTTTAATTACTACTCTGTTCTCATTTCTTACAATTTGTTGGTTTGAAGGCACTGGACAAAGAATAAAAAGAAATGAGAAAACACAATGTTTGGTTACTAAATTGAGGAAGAAATCATTAAAAATAAAGAAAATTTATTTATTTTTTCTGGTAAGAAGAAAATTAAAAAATTAAAAATTTTAATTTCTTTTCAAATGCAGTAATTTCTTCTTCTTCTTCTTCTTTTTTATTTTTTATTTTTTTATTTTTATAAATTTAGCAGGGAGATATCATTAAGAAAATAAAATATCTATACATAAAATGTGTGTTAACAGGGCGGAGCATAAGAGATCCCATTCAATTTTGAGTGGGAGCTCTTTAACATATCAGCAGCCTTCCTAAATATATCCCTTGAAACAGAATAAACAAAAATACCATCAATTATAACTTGGATCTCTCATGGAGTAGACTGCCATTTTGGCTCAGTAATTATTTCTAATTCGATTTATTAGTATTTCCTTGGCATTTATAGACAGACATACATACATACATACATACATACATATATATATATATATATATATATATATATATATATATATATATATTCTAATTTAGAAATAATGAAAACTTGTTGAAAGATGTGGCAAGTGTTTCTCTTGAAGGATAATGAAAACCTCCTAAAAGTCAACAAGTCAAATTGACCTAGTTGATTATTATTATTATTATTATTATTATTATTATTATTATTATTATTATTATTATTATTATTATTATTATTATATTTTGCTCCAGAACAAAGGATCCAAGCTGTGATTATGATACTTTCCTCATCCCTTAATTGGAAAAGTAGTGCTTTTTAGTTGGAAAACTGATTAAGCACCCAGATACTTGCACATGTGAAAACATTAATATTTTTTTCTTTTTGAAGTAATAATGATTTCAATGTTAATTTCATAATTTTCGATTATTTTCATTATAGACAAGTGATAATTTTGTCCATATTAGTTTTTTATTATATGTATATCCTATATCGTTGAGAGGAATTTATCAGATTCTTAGCAGACGTGTATTGGATGAATTAATGGTGATTAAGCAGTAGATGTTTATAACCCACCTTCTGTTTCATTCTAGGAAGGGTGTTGTCACACCTGTTGTCCAAAGCATAATCAGTGCTTGCTATCATTTTTGATATCTTGCTGCTGACTATGCTATCATCACAATCTTCCTGTAATAATCTAAAGATGTAGTAAATCACATGTACATGTGAATATGTAGATTACTAAAGATGTATAATAATCTGGTTGTTTTCATGTGCTTCGGGCCGGCAGATGAGCAAGATTTGTTTTATTTTTTTTGATAGCAATAACTTACACCCTAGCTTTGCAGCTTATGTATTCCATCCAAAAATTTCAGTAAACAACTTCAAGAACAACATAAAAGTACATTGTTCCATATTAAATATTGTGCTAGTATGTAAGTATGAAAATACATGGGATTATTTTATCCTTGCAAATAATCTAGTGATCAATTTCCAATTTTTCTTCAATACCAGGCTCTATATATTTATCTATATCTGTATCAATCTCTGAGATTCATCCGTTAATTAAACAGAAAACTTTAAGTATAATCCCTATGTAAGCAAAAAGAAGATGGGATGAGTAATTTAAGATTAAATGGGAAGAGGGGGTTGTGGCAAAGTGTTTAAATCTGAATTGCCTACATATAATAATAATTGCTATCAAGAAAATCATTTTATTATCAATGAATGCTGAAGGAATGCAGAAAATGAAGCAAATTCAATCGGAGATCAATACTATTGCTGAAATTAGCCATAGAAACCTTCTACCTTCTCGCTCATGTATCTGGGCGAAATTCTGATTATAGTGCTTTGAATTATGAAATATTGTTTTGATACCAAAAAGTGGGAACAAATAATGGTAATTGAGTTTTATTATGTAAATGGAATGCTGTTGCAATTGCTAGATAAGTAACTCGATATACTCATATTATGGCCTATTAAATCACATCTTGATGACTGAGTGTTTTAAGATTAGAAACACTATTTTTGAGACAGCTCTTGGTATACACAAAACCTTTCATACATATATCGGGTGGTCAACCTTTGATGATTGCCTTGATCATGCATATGATGAGAATATTTCCTCCCATTAAAGGAATGTTAGGATTTGCTCTTTGAGCTGCCAAGTGAATCATCATACAACTAAAGATGCTAGGGATGGATATGATATATTTTATAAGTACTTGTGATTTGCTTATGTTTGTAAATTTATGGAACCTTTCAGAAAATTGCTTAATTGAAATTCAACCGTTTTATAAGAATTATTATTTAGCTACCATGTATTGACGTGATATGCTATGCATATATATTTAAATTCTTTATTTGCTTCTTTTTATTATATTTTTGTCCATTAATTGAGTAGAAATATTCACCCTCAACTTTAAACATTACAAATTTTAGAGATAAATTTGCGATATTTAAAGTTAATAAAGATCGGACTTAGTGTATGTTTGAGATTGCTGTTAGGTATGCAAAAAAACAGATTTAAAATTTTTTTAATTTAATTGACCGATTTTTTTTATTTTTTGTAAATTGTTTTTTTCAAATTTGTTTCATCTACTTTTCACTCTAAAATCAGTTTTCAAATTCAAAAAATTTTAAAATAAAATTTTTTTTTCCAAAAACATTTTTTCCAAACGCAATGTCAAACAGACGCTTATTCATACTTGTTAATCGCACTTGCTCCATAGTAATAGGCGGGTGTAAGAACGGTTTCCTAATTGGCTTATTTGTGGCTTTCTAAGTTTTGGGGATCTTGCTTACCATATCCGTTTGCTTTTAAGTTTGGTGGTTGTAATTCTCTTCCTTAATTAGATGAAGGTTTGCTTGTAGCCTTAATATCAAGGTTGTCCTTCGATGAAAAAAAAAAAGCTTAAAATCCCTTTGTATTTGTATATTTTTGTTGTTTTGTCTTATAAAATCGTTTTTGGTCCGCTCTTCTTTTTTGGTCCATTTTTACGCTTTAAAATTTTAAAATTAAGCTTTATCAGACCACATGACAGAGAAAGTAACTGCCACTATAATTTGAAACACGTGAATAGCTTATAGCAGTTGTGTATATATAATAATAATAATAATAGTAATAATTACCCAATTAATGTTAGCAACTGCAAAAGCGAAATACGCGATTGGTAACATAATAAGATTTTTTTTAAAAAAAAATGAAAAATTAAAACCATGAATTAACAAGTTATTGAGCATAACCAAGAGCAAGATGCAAAAGCTAAAACAGCACCAACACACACACGCTTTTCATCGAATACCAGATGTGCATAAAGAAATATAAGCCCACAGATGAAGTCAGTTTAGATATTAACAACAGAAAATTCTCTCTTTCTTGTTTCCTTTACTAGTTCGTTTAACATCGACAGCTTCCTATTTTACGCAGTTCGATAATAGAAAGAATGATTTAGAAAAGAAAACTTTACCTGGGTTTAGCTACCATAAGAACACCGGCAAAACTGCTCAGCTAGGAATCCGACGACTGCCACCATGGATACTTTCTCACCACTACTGCCGCCGCCGGAGATCTATATAACTTCCTTCTCACTCTTGATTTCTACTGAACATAAAGACAAAAACTATTAATTGGGTAATTATTTCTCAGTGAATTTTGATTTTGGGGATTTGTGTGAGTGAAGGTGAATAGTTGTAAATTGTGCCAACAAATTGCACAGTTAAATTAATTATGAGAAATATGCAAAGTCTAACAAAGTTTATTCAGTAGCCAACTCATTGCTTTCAAGGGACTTAACAACTTAACAATCAGCTCAGCATGGAGTAGCACGTCCTCACCATAGCAGCTTGACTTGAGACAAAATTTAATTATCGGGAGTAGTTAATGGTAGTTTCTAGACTATCTCCTTTTAGTTTTATATATATTTAGCTAAGCTACTCT
The DNA here is from genome assembly GCA_023653625.1 of Triadica sebifera. NCBI lineage: Eukaryota > Viridiplantae > Streptophyta > Magnoliopsida > Malpighiales > Euphorbiaceae > Triadica > Triadica sebifera. Next base: position 21,334,663 of record CM042903.1, on the reverse strand, counting down.
ACTTCTGTACTTTTCATGTTTTATGCAATTCTCAAGTTTTTCTTTCAACTTACAATATAGTATTAGAGCCTAGTTACTTTTCTTTTCTTTCTTTGTCGTTTGTTTTCTGAGAAAATTTGTGATCAATGGTATTGAGAAACGAAGAAAGTCCATCTAGTTCATATTACTTGCATGCAAATAAAAATCCAAGTTTGGTGCTGGTCATGTCTGTCCTATTAGGTTTGAATTATCACTCTTGGCATCAAGCCATGAAAATGGTGCTCCTCTCAAAAAAACAAAAATCAGTTCATAAATGGCAGTATTCATATTCCTTCAACAACATATCCTAGCTATGAGGCTTGGAGGAGATGCAATACTACGGTCATTTCCTGGATCATTCACTTTATATCTCCTTCTATCGCTCAATTCGTGATATTGTTTGATAATGCCAAAGAAGTTTGGGAAGATCCCGAAGATCGTTTTTCTCAAGGAGATGCCTTTGAGTTGCTGATCTATAAGAAGAATTATACTCATTTGCTCAAAGTCAACTTACTGACTCAGAGTTCTTTACTCAATTGAAAACAGTGGGGGAAGAATTAATGAACCTAAGACCTATTCCAAATTGTTCTTGTAATCCCTCTTGTTCCTGTGGAATTTTAACTATTGTTAGAAAGATTAGCAGTTAGATTACGTATTAAGGTTCTTGAAGGGTTTAAATAAAAATTTCTCCACTATTAGATCTTCGATCACATTAATGGATCTGCTTCCCTCTATAAATAAGGTTTTCTCCCTTGTGATTCAACCTGAATGACAGTTTATTTCTCCACCAACCGGAAATTATGGACAAGGAATAAATGATTGTATTGTTTGTACTGGTAGAAGGATTTATACTGCAGGAAGAAGTTTTAGTTCAGAAGAAAAGCCTTCTTTTAATTCATCAAATTTTAAACAGTAGCCATCACAGTCATCAATTGCTAGAGCCATTAGCAGGTATAGTTTAAGCTCAAAAAGGCCTCTCTGTACATTTTGTGCCATGCTAGGGCACGTCGAAGACAAATGTTATAGGAAACATGGATTTCCCCAAGCCAAAATCCTAGCAGCAGCAATCTTATGCCAATCAAGTAGAGCTTAATAGTCTAGCACCACCAATCAATCAACTTTCAACTGTTAGATCCTCCTAGATTAACAAAAGAATAGTATGAACAACTCAATGCTGCTATTCATCAAAGGAACTTGTCTTCTACAAGTTCACAACCTCCTCAAAACATAGTAGCAACTGTTACCAAATCCAATAATGCAAACTTTTTGACTCCTTTTTTCAAGAACTAAATGCAGGATCATCAACAAATATTGGTGCCTCTGGTAAAACATGTTCTGTCACTTTTTCATCTTTCTCCTCATTGAATTATTGATACTGAAGCCACTGATCACATTGTTTGTTCCATGTCTTATTTCTTGAATCTCACTCATGATACAAATTATAGTATAAAACTGCCAAATAATATTAGTATCAAAGTCACACACACAGGAACAATAAAACTGAGTCCAACTATTACTTTGTATAATGTTCTCTATATTTCTGAATTTTGTTTCAACTTAGTCTCTGTCAGCAAACTCACTTCACAAACCAATTGTTGTGTCTTGCTTACTCATAACCACTATTTCATTTATGATATGCAGACCTTGAATGTGATTGGTTAAACTAGTCTTAGTCAGGGTCTTTACACAATAAACATTCATTCAATAATCACCGACAACAGTTTTAGCTGTTCCACCAATAAAGAACCAAATCAGTTTGATTTATGGCATTACATAATGGGACATGCCTCACACCAATTAATCCAACAACTTCAAGCCTTAAATCCTTAAATTACATGTCAACCAAATAAAATTTGGGACATTTGTCATTATGCAAAACAAAGAAAACTTCCTTTTCCTATTACCACTAGCAGATCTTTGAATCTTTTTGACTTTTTCCATTTTGATATATGGGGTCCTACAACCTTGTCTTTAAAAGGGTATAGATATTTTCTTACTGTAATTGAGGATCTTAGTAGATTCACTTGGATTTTCTTGTTGAAAACCAAATATGAAGTTAGGGAACATTTGAAACACTTTTGTACCTTTGTTAAAGTCCAATTCAATCAAAATATCAAATCTATTTGTTGAGAGAATGGATCTAAGTTTAATATTCCTCAATTTTATCTTGAACATGGAATTGAACATCAAACCTTTTGTGTACAAACCCACAAAAAAACAATGTGGTCGAAAGAAAGCACCAATACATTCTCAATATTGCAAGGGCTCTTAAATTTCAAAGTAACCTTCCAAATGTCTTTTGGCCTGAATTTATTGCCCACTCTATCCATTTAATCAATAGGACCCCTACTCCCTTTCTTCAAACAAAACTTCTTATGAAATACTATATGCACGACCTCCAAACATTTCCCATCTAAAAGTCTTCAAGTGTTTAGCTTATGTCATATCCGCTAATTTAGGTTTCGTGTTGCGAATTTGACGCGTTTAACCGATTTAAATCTAAATTTAGATTTTTGACTAGAAAATAATTATATAATGATATATAATTATGATAAATTTCTAATAAAATGTTTAAAGAGTTTAAAACATGTTAAAAATGGTAAATGACTAAATTGCAAAATTTGACAAGTTTTGAGATCAATTTGCAATTTACCAAAAATTGAGAAATTTAATAAGATATTGTTAATTAAAAATAAGTGTTGGAAATTTATATATATATATATATATATATATGTGTGTGTGTGTGTGTGTGTGTGTGTGTGGCCGATTATTAGAAAAGAAGAGGAGAATTAACATGTTAATTAGTTTATATATTAAAGTATATGGTCAAAGTTAGTGGGTTCGATATGGGGACTTTTGTTTCTCTTCTTCTTTTTTATATTTTTCTTCTATTTATTTATTTATTTTTCTTTCTTTTTTGCTCAAAGAACCAACCTCCATGCCACCCTCACCATCCTCCATAACCAAAAGCTTATGCTAGAGAGAGAAATGAAGAGAAAAGGGAGATAAAGACAAGGTAAATTGATTTTCGTGCACAACAAAATCTAAGAAAGCTAAGGAGAGCAAGAAGAAAGAAAAATAAGCAAGTTTTGAGGAGAGAGAAATCTCCATAATAGTGATTAAGTAAAAGAAAGAGTATAGGTAAGAAGCTCATATTCTCCTTTATAATCTTTTCTTAAGAAAGTTGAGGTTTTGAGCTCATTTAGAGCTTATGGTTGAAGAGAGATAGTTTAGGATTTCATAAGAGTGAGTTTAGGGTTTTGAGAGTTAAGGATAAAAAAGTTTTTGATGATGGTTTTATGATGTTGTAGGAGTTCCTAGTGACAAAGAACACTCTCAAGGAAACAAAGGTAAAGAAAAAGCTACTTAGAGAAAGTGAAAGAGAAAATATTAATGTTTGTGCATAATTTTACGCAAAAACCTATAATTGGCTTATAATTGGCATCATATGCATGTATAATATATTAGTTAATGAATAAATTGCATTAATTATGATTTATGGCATGAAATGATAAGTTTAGATATAAGGAAATGAGATTTCATGATATGTGATGCAAATAATTCATATTAGAGATTTGAATGTTGATTAAAGGAATTTATATGAATTTAAATATGATAAGTTAAGTAAAGGACTTTAGAAATGCATAATAAGTATTGGTATGGCTTTAGGAAACTTAAAATGAGAAAGGAATATGAATATGCAGATTTTCAACTAAAGTCACGGGCATGAATTTAGCTTGGAAATATGATAGAAGCATTCACAGTTTGAGTCATGGTTTAGACCACGGGCATGAACATATCAGTCACGATCGTAAAACTAATTGTTCACGGGCATGAATAAAGGAGATCACGATCGTGAATGCTCTATTTCCATTAAATGTATTATTGATATACAATAAAGTGATTTGGTTAGTAAAGGTAAAGAGATATTAGATGCTCCAAGATATGAATATTAATGTGTTTAAACAAGGATGAATGAGATGTTGCTTGATATATTATGTGATTTGAATAATCATGAATGAAAAGAAAAGATATGTAATTAAAATTTTGAAACGAATTTGCCCATTACTCTAATCAAATACTAGAAATAGAATAGATGACATGCCATTATGGGGGCGAACAGTACCGTAAAAAATGAGATGTATTCCTTAGTCAATGTGGCTTTATGTCATGACCCTAGACTTTAACTAGCAATCGTGCGACACTTAGCACGGTTCGTTGTACTAAGTCTGCCTTTCAACCCTACAAAACACTCCAAAGATGACAAAAAGGAACTTAGAGATTTAGAGGATTCAAGAGCAAAATAAGAACACAAGAGAGTTTGTGAAGAATGCTTTGTATTACTTGAAACGCTTGGATGAATACAAATGAATTACATAAGGTATATATAGGCCTCCACCTCCTCAATGGATGGCCGAGATCAATTCCCACCTACCAGATGGATGGTTAGGATTAACTCCCACCTACCAAAATGGATGGCTAGGATTGATTCCCACCTACCAAATGGATGATCAAGATTAACTCCCACCTACCAAAATGGATGGCTAGGATTGATTCCCACCTACCAAATAGAGGGCTAGAATTAATTCCTACCTACCAAAATGGACGACCAAGATCCATTTAATCTAATGGTGTACAATGGCCTTCTAGAATATTATACATGTGTGGGAAAATTTAAATGTGCGAAAAATCTCGTATGAACCTTCGCGGTGTGTGACATTTAGCTCTGGAAGCACTATTGGCTTGAGATGCTCGGTTGAGTATATACAAATTGAGGACAAAATGGCTTTAGCTCTAGGAGCACCCTTGGTCCGATAATTCATATATAATAATACATTATTCCATCAATGAGTCTTTAGCTCTATGAGTGCCATTGATTTGAGAAGCTTAGATGAGTTAAATAGTGGACAAAGTGGCTTTAGCTCTGAGAGTGCCCTTGGTCTATAATCCATATCCAGTTAGTCCAGTGTAGAGTGATATGGGCGAATCACTAAAGTTTAAGTTAAAAGATAATGTATGGTATGATAAAAATAATGTAGTATACAAAAAAATGAAATGTATAATTTATGATTGAAGATAAAATGTGTATAACTTGGTATATATATGATGCTCATAATTAGTAGGAAATAGAGTTACGAGGAATAGAATTGCATGAAAAGATGTTTGTACATAAAATAGCATATGATAATACTTATTGCATGACATAGTATATTGCCTTAATTATATGCACCACTAAGCTTAGAATTTAATATGAGAGTTTGTCTCACGCAGATATAGCAGGGTAGCTAAAGTTGTTGATAAAGCTAACGGTGATCCTAGTTAAGTAAAGCAGCTAATCTTGAAACTGTGAGTCATAATCTTTTGAACTTTTGTATTTCATATTATATACTTTTGGATTTGTAAAATTAAATTTATAGTTTTGTAATACTATATTATGTAAATAAATGTACATTATCTCTTTTATATCATTGAGATTTGAGTAAACAAAATGTATGACTTTCTAGCATTTATTTAAATAATGATTTGAATAAGTCGGTGTAATGCTTTTTTATCCAAGCATTTGAGGCTAGGGTGAGGGGGTGTTATAGTTTTTGGTATCAAAGCCCCGTTTAGGCAGTTTTGGGTTTTCCAAAAAGTAGTTTTCAAAATATTTTTGATACATGTGCACCCACATTTGAATTTATGGGTCGTTGTTTACTAATGAAGACCATTATTGTATGATATAGGTAGGTTATGTTTTCGAGATCACGTCAGATAGTGGCTGAATAGGCTGAAAGTAATGTGCCTTCAAAGTCAAGGGTTTCATCGCGACCAAGTCATCGTCAGGCTGCTGCATCGAGATTTGACGCCAGCTTATCATGTGAACAATCTTTTGATGGTTCAAGACAGATAAATCTTTTGAGAAACATGATAGATCTACTACAAAGAGCATCATATCTAGCCTCATCTGGGTTACAGTTTGAAAGACTAAGGAAGTTAAGGACACCCAATTTCTATGCTAAATGGGAAGATGACCCCTCTGTGGCAGAGTTTTGGTTAGAACGGGTAGAGAGAATCTTTGATCAGCTTCATTGCATAGATAAGCAGAAATATGAGTATGCAGTGTCCTTATTGTAAGATCATGCATATGACTGATGGCGGTTAGAGTCATAAAGCACAGATGCAATCAATCCAATGACTTAGGAATTTTTTCTAGAGAAATTTAAGGAGCAATGTATTCCCCCTGTTTACACATATGACAACAAGAAGAATGAGTTTCTGACCCTAAAGTAGGGGGATATGTTAGTGACAGAGTATGAAAGAGAATTTACACATCTATGCAAGTATGCCGAGGGTATTATATCTAAAAAGGCTGTTAAGTGTCGAAGATTTAAAGATGGGTTGAAGGATCCAATCAAGTTACAGGTTTCAGCCCTACGCTTAATGAGCTTCCCCAGTTTACTAGCATCTGCTAGAACAGTTGAGAGGGTTTTGGTGGCACAATAGACAGCACAAAAGAGTGGGTTAGTAGACCTGTACCACAACCAAGTAAAGGAAAGTCGAGTGGCAAGAGAGCTAGATCCTTCGGTGGTCGATTTCATACTAGGGGTTTCAGCAAACCTCTTTTCTATAGGCAGGGACAGTCCACAAGATATGTTTCATCAACAGCCAGTGCACTGACATAGGCATCCCTCAGATCTACTCCTCTACTAGTGTGTCAGCACAGTGGTCATCCTCACCCAAGAGAGTGTTAGTGGACGATGGGAGCATGCTTGAGATACGACTCTAAAGACCATCTAAGAAGAGATTGTTCATTGTGACAGTATGGCAGAAGTTCAGAAAGTGTTGAACTAATACAAATACAGGCTTCAGGTCAAGGTAAAGGCTAAAGAAGAGGACAAGGTAGAGGTAGCCGAGAAGGGCCTACCCATTATATATTAGAGATTGTTGAGAGGCTAAAAGGCAGTAAAGCTACTCCAACAAGAACTTATGCCATGTAAGTCCGGGAGGAGTAGAATGCATCTGATGTCATAGTGGCTAAATTTCTTCTATTTGGCTCTTTTATATATGCATTGATAAATCAGGGGTCGACGCATTCGTACGTATGCACACCACCACCGGGTCGAGTGGGCTTAGAACCTGAGGCTTTAGAATATGAGATCATTCTAACTAACCCATTGGGGCACAATGTGCAGATTGGTAAAGTCTTTGGGCATTGCCCAGTCGAAATTCAAGATAGGCAATTTCCAGCATCTAATAGAGCTACCATTCCATGAATTCGATGTGATATTAGGAATGGATTAGCTAGCTCGTCATGGAGTGATAATAGATTGTGGAAGAAAGAAAATGATGATTAGAGTTTCAAATTTGAAAGAAGAGATAGTAGTGATGGGTGAGAATATAAAATGTCCAGATAATGTTATATCGATGCTAAAAGCTCAGAAACTTATCAATAAGGGATGTGAAGCCTACTTGGCTTATGTGACCAATACGAGAAAGAATAGTCCAAAATTGATCGACATCGTTACTGTTAGTGAGTTTCCAAATGTGTTTCTTAAAGAGTTGCCAGAGTTACCACATAACCGAGAGATAAAGTTTGTTATCGAGTTAATATATGGCATCGCTCCTATATCAATTACACCATATAGGATGGCACCTGCGGAGTTAAAAGAGTCAAAAGTGCAATTGCAAGAACTGCTCAATAAGGGTTTCATATGACCCAGTGTATCACTATGAGGAGCTCCAGTGTTGTTTGTAAAGAAGAAAGACAACACCTTATGATTGTGCATTGATTATCGATAACTTAACAGAGTGAATATTAAGAATAAGTATTCGTTGCCTAGAATCGATGACCTTTTTGATCAACTGAGAGGAGCAGGTGTATTCTCAAAGATAGATATTTGATTAGGCTATCATCAGCTGAAGATTAAGGAGTCAGATGTATCGAAGACAACATTTAGAACTTGTTATGGTCATTATGAGTTTCTAGTTATGCCCTTTAGATTAACAGATGGACCAATAGCTTTCATGGATTTGATGAATCGAGTGTTTAAGTCATATCTTGATCAGTTTGTAGTGGTGTTCATCGATGATATTCTGGTATATTCCAGAGACAAAGAAGAGCATGATCAACATCTCAGGATTGTATTGTAAACGTTGATGGAAAAGTAGTTATATGCTAAGTTATCAAAATGTGAGTTTTGGCTAGAAGCAGTCAGTTTTATGGGTCATGTGGTATTAGCATAAGGCATTCAAGTTGACCCTAGTAAGATTGAGGCTATTATGAACTAGAAACTACTTCGAAATGTCATAGAAGTGATGAGTTTCCTTGGAATAGCTGGATATTATAAGAGGTTTGTGAAGGAATTTTCATCCATAGCGACTTTTTTGATCCGATTGTTGCAGAAAGACATTCGGTTTGAATGGACGGATAAGTGTTAGGCTGGTTTTGAAAAACTCAATCCAATATTGACTGAAGCACCAATGTTGACTCACTCTACTCCAGAAAAATATTATATTGTGTACAATGATGCAAGTCACAATAGGCTAGGTTGTATTCTTATGCAAGAGGGAAAAATGGTTGTTTATTCCTCTAGACAGCTTAAGCCTCACAAACTTAACTATCTGACACATGATTTAGGGCTTGCAGTGATATTTTTTTCTCTCAAAATCTGGAGATATTATTTGTATGGAGAAATATGTTATATTTATACAGATCACAAGAGTTTTAAGTATTTTCCTTCATAAAAGGAGTTAAACTTGAGACAACGAAAGTGGTTAGAGTTAATTAAAGACTATGACTATGTTATTGACTACCATACTGTAAAAGAGAATGTGGTGGCTGATGCCTTAAGCAGAAAGATGTTACTTGAGTTTCGAGTGGAGTCTACTTTAATGCAGATGATTAAAGCGATATAGAACCAAGATGAAAAGCTGGTAAAGATAGTTAAAGCCGTGAAAAAATGAGAAAAGTCAGAATTTTCTTTGATAGATGATGGTATTGTATATTTCAGGAACTGAATTTGTGTACTGAGTGTAGAAGAGTTGATGTCAGAAATTTTAAAGAAAGCTCATGAAATGGTCTATACTATGCATCCAGGTGGAAACAAAATGTACCAAGACTTGAAAACTCAATACTGGTGCTCAGGAATGAAAAAAGATTCTAATATGTGGCCAAATGCTTAATTTGCCAATAAGTGAAAGCTAAACATCAGTTACCCACAAGATTGTTAAAACCAATACCCATAGTAGAATGGAGGAATAAAAAGATCACGATAGATTTTATGTCCGGTTTATCGATAACTCAAAGGAAGCATAACGTAGTATGGGTGATAATAGATCGACTAACGAAGTCAGTAAATTTCCTACAAGTCCGGATGGATTACACTTTGAACAAACTAGCTGAGATTTATGTAAATGAGATAATGAGACTTCACGAAGTACCTATACCTATTATCTCTAATAGAGATCCTGGATTTACATTGCAGTTTTGTAAGAACTTACAGCAGGCTTTGGGAATTTAACTCAGTTTCAGCACGGTCTTTCATCCGCAGACGGATGGATAATCATAACGAGACATTCAGTTACTAAAAGACGTGATGAGAAGCTGTGTGGTTAATTTTGAGGGAAGTTGGGATCGATATCTATCTCTTATGGAGTTTGCCTACATAATAGTCATCCAACAAGTATTGGCATGGCTCCTTATGAGACTTCATACAAAAGAAAGTGTAGAATGATAGTTCAACAGATCGAAGAAAAAGTTAGAATGATAAAGGAAAGATTGAAAACGGTACAAGATGGATAGAAATCATACATTGACCTTAAGAGGCAAGATATTGAATATGTTGTTGGTGACAAGGTATTTTTCAAAGTTTCACCTTGGAAGAAGGTGTTGAGATTCGATAGAAAAGGGAAGTTAATTCTGAGGTTTATTGGTCTTTATGAGATTCTAGAAATAATTGGAACAATGACATACTGATTAGCCCTTCCACTAGAGTTGGATAGGATTCACGATGTATTCCACGTATCTATGCTAAGGATGTATCGTTTGAACCTGTCTCACATTATACCAGCTGAAGAGATATAAGTGTAGACATATAGAAGTGTAGACATACATGTCTTATGAAGAGGAACCAGTGGCTATTTTAGCACATGAAGAGAAAATTCTCCGGAACAAAAGAATTTCTCTAGTTAAAGTTTAATGGCAGAACCATGCAATGGAAGAAGCTATGTGGAAAAGTGAAAAAATGATGAAGAGGCAATATCCAAAGTTGTTCAGTATAGAATGAATAGGTAAATTTCTAGGACTAAATTTATTTTAAGAGGGAGAGAATGTCATATCTGTTAATTTAGGTACTGTGTCGCACATATCACGAAATTGACGCGTTTGATTGACCAGAGTTTAAATTCATATTTTTTACTAGAAAATAATAATATAATAATATATAATTATAATAAATTCCTATTAGAGTGTTTAAAGTATTTAAAAGATGTTAAAAATGGTAAATGACTAAATTGCAAAATTTGACAAGTTTGGAGATCAATTTGCAATTTACCAAAAATTGAGGGATTTAATGAGATGTTGTTAAGTAAAAGTAAGTGTTGGACATTTATATATGTATGTGGCTGATTATTATAAAAGAAGAGGAGAGTTAACATGTTCATTGGTTATATATTAAAGTATATGGTCAAAGTTAGTGGGTCCCATATGAGACTTTTGTTTCTTTTTTTCTTCTTCTTATTTCTTCTCTTATTTTTTGTTGCCCATATATTAAGCGAAGAAGGGGGGTTGAATTGGAGTTTTAAAAATTAAATTTTAAAGTGCGAAAATAAAAATTAATTTTAGGAGGGATAGAGAAATTTGACACAAGGATTTTTATAGAGGTTCGGGTGTTAACAAACCCTACTCCTCTCCCCAATCGCAATTATGAGTTTCACTAACACACTAAGTGTTACAATGGAGTTTTACAAGTTCACTCCCAACTATGGTGTTTCTCACAATGGCTCACACCTAACCCAGAAATCCCTTATGTTTTAATGGCTCACACAATAACCAATTCTTTGTGTTTTACAGACTCACACAAACAACTTTTTATCTTTTGTTTTACAGGATCACACAAACAACATTTACTTTGTGTTTTTACAGGATCACTCAAACAACATTTCTTTGTGTTTTAAAGGCTCACACAACTAACCCTTACAAGTGTTCTACTCTTAACCTAGAAATACCCAAAACTCACTTGAGTAATAAATGATTACAGAGAGAAACACTTACAAATCTTTATTGCTCAATAAATGATCAGCAAAAATATTTTTACAGAGAATAGATATTGGTTGTACAAATAACTTGTAATAAGATTTTGATTCAAAGTATTTGTTATCTTCTTGTATTGAATGCATAAATGACTTGTATTTATACTTTCATGGATAATTATAGCCATTAGAGTGCATTTAATATGTAACTAGCCGTTGTACCAACCCAAATAATCGCACTTGACATTTTTTTGTTTCATCATTTACGGGCGTGACTATGTTTGTCACGGGCGTGACTGTTCTTCCAAGCCATGACTGAAGTGGTGACTTTGGTCGTGAAGCTCTCTGGATGAAATTGTCATGAAGATTCACGGGAGTGACATTTAATTCACGGGCGTGACTTAAATGTGCATTTCACAGTTTGTTGTCTTCCTTCATGGCCGTGAACTTCAAATGTTGGTTTTGGTGACGGTTAGCTTTTTCACGGGCGTGAACATGCTACTTCCTTAATTTTATCTTTCAATGATTAATCTTTCATTCTCCATTCTTGCTATTTTATTCCATACCCTGTTTAATAGACTTAGAAAACAAGTATGTTAAATACAATATTACTATTTTATTTGTTATCATCAAAATGAGGGAAATACCCCTCAAGGTTTAACAATCTCCCCTTTTTTTATGGTGACAAATAATCTAACAATATGTGCTTTTGAGAAGTCTCCCCCTCAAAAGATACTTAGGATAAAAATTGATGAAATGCAAGAATTGTAAAGAATGATGTAGCATTGAAATAAACTTTCTAGTTTCTAAGTATATGCAAGTTATATGCAAAGTATATCCAATATCTACCAAAATTCTTTTTAAGGCATGGAGTATATGTAAGGTATATTTAGAGTATATCATGGCATATTCATTTATGTAACTTGCATTAAGGTATATGCATAGTATACTTAAGATATATCTAATGTGTATAAAGCTCAATTTCATACTTGCATATGAATTTTGAATCAAATTTTAAGTATTGCTAATTTGTCCTTTGATTCAAAATTTATTTATCTTAATATATTGCTAGGTTCTCCCCCTTTTGTCATCAACAAAAAGAATATAAAGATTAAACCATTAAAGAAAAAACAAAGAAATTATATTAAATAAAGTGAAATACAATCAAAGATAATTAAAGTGCAGAAAGGAAATTCAAAATTTCCTACAAAAAACAAAAAAAAAGTAAATAAACAAACAAACATATTAAGGTTACCATCTAGCATAACACCTAGCCGGGCATCCTATCTCTAAGTCAAGCAACCTCTGCCTCAAGATTGTCCATCCGAGACTCTATGAAGTCTTTGAGGTTCTCCAACCTCTCGTCCATTGAAGCTTACAGCTGCTCAAATCGTGGTTCCAATAGGTCAACCACCCGAGGATTGTCCGATGTCCTGCTCAGCCGCTGGAGGTGCTTCCTCAACCTGAGCCCTTTTCTTCTGCTGGATCCCTTGGAGGCTGGCTTTGAAGTCCTCCGTATCATTGTCTTACCAAATTATCTCCCCAGCAGTGTTTGTGAAACGGTAGTAAATATTGTTCTCATGAACAATTCTGACAGCCGCTCTCATCTTAATAAAAGACTCAACATCCAATCGATCTCGATGATGCCCTGGGATGAGATTGAAATGATGCTCATCCAGCTTCAAATAACCAAGCTTCAAGGCCATATGGGTGACATATCCACCAATGAGTATATCTCATGTGGGTTTGGTGGCAATGGACAAAAGATGGTTTGCAAACCATATAGAAAGTGCCACCGTGAGCCCTATTCTGGCCATCTCAAAAAGGAAGAGCTCAGATTTTTGAATGGTCCCATTGCTATTTCTCCTAGCGAATATGCTATAGGTTAGAAACCTATGCAAATATTTGTGCACTGGGGATCAAAAATGAGTGCTCTTGGTCTTCTTGACATCTCAGCCGCAATCTGTGCCAAAATGGATCCATGCTCGAGTTGCGAAGAATTTCACTTCGTTGTCATTGAGGATGCCTTCCGAGAGTAGATTAAATAATTCCCCGAATTCAATGGCACTGAGGGTGTTTGGATTACTGCATAGTTGGAATTTCACCACTCCAGTAGGAGACACTTGCAAAGTGCTCAGAAATTCCAGTGTTGGCTCCCTCAATGTGGGTTGATGAATATCTATGAATTCCTTCAAATGACAGGCCTGGAGTTGCTCTGTCATTTTCGTTTCAAGCCCAAAAGTGCGGATGGTTTGCCATTCAAAGGACCTCGATGAAAGGAGAGGCATTTGCTTCAAGGTGGAGTACCGGGGATGGCAATGCTCCGGAATTCTGCTCATGAGGTAATCTGCGTACCTCCTGGGAGCATGAGACTTATTTCTAGTTCCTTTTGATGAGTCAATTTCCATTTGGATTGAAGAAATGAACTTTGTGGAGTTTGGGAAAAGTTTGACAGAAAATTTGTGGAAACCCTAAAGAAGTATGATTTTTCATGAAGGAATGGACTTTTGATGGTATTTATAGCAAAATTTTGTGACTTGGGGGCCGAAATCTTCAATATGTCATTGAATGTGTGTAAATGAGAGCGGTTTCTAGGAGTTGAAAGGTTGAAATGTGAAAAATAACCGGCTGTTTTCTTATATACCTGATGCATTCACGGGCGTGAAATATGTGTTCACGAACGTGAATGGTCGTGTTCACGGTTTACTGAAGGGGTGCTCTACCCGTGAATAAAGGTGTGAAAATGGTCACGGTCGTGACCTTTGAATATCACAGTCATGAATGATGAACTATCATAGGGGTGAAACAATCGTCACGGGCGTGAAAGGTTGAATTTCATTACTTATGCCCGTGAACCAAAGCGTGACTCAAAGCGTGAACGTCTCTGTGAGTTTGGGTTGAAAATGTTCATGGGTGTGAAAATACGTCACGGGTGTGAACAAGGCTTTTCACCGGAGTGAATGAAGCCGTGAACAGAAGCTTCACTACTTGAAGCCTTGAACGATGTCGTGAATCAAGTCGTGAACAACAATGCCTCTTTTGGCTATTTAAGTCACGGACATGAACATATGTCACGGGCGTGACTTCCCTAAAATTTTCATCAAATAAAATTAAGTCCTAAAAACAAAACTGAATCATTTCTATGAAGATTATATCGCTTATAACATAAAATTTTCATCAAATTTACTACCTTATATCTAGTGATATAATACAAAATTAAGATTATTACTTAAGATTTCATAATTTAGCAATTACAAGGTTAATCCATCAATCATACCAAGTTCTCTTCTAATGAAATTAAATCTTTCCTCATTTAGAGACTTAGTAAAAATATATGCCAATTGATTTTCTGTGCTTATAAATTCTAATGCAACATTTCCATATTGAACATGATCTCTAATAAAGTGGTGTCTAATGTCAATATGTTTACTTCTAGAGTGTTGAATGAGATTCTTTGAAAGATTTATAGCACTTGTATTGTCACATTTAATAGGTATATGGTTCATATCATGACCATAGTCTTTAAGTTGTTGTTTCATTCAAAGAATTTGAGTACAACAACATCCAGCTGCTACATACTCTGTTTCAGCTGTTGAAAGAGCAACTGAAACTTGTTTCTTGCTAAACCAAAAAACTAAGCACCCTCCAATAAAGTGACAAATATATGAAGTACTTTTTCTATCTAAAAGACTACCAACATAATCTGCATCTGAGTATCCTATAATATAGAAACATGAATTTCTAGGATACCATAAACCTAGATGCAATGAACCATGTAAATATTTAAGAATTCTTTTTACTGCATTTAAATGTGATTCTTTTGGACATGATTGAAATCGTGCACACAAGCAAACACTATATATTATGTTGGGTCTAGAAGCAGTAAGATATAAAAGTGATCCGATCATGCCTCTATAGAGTTTTTCATTAATGCTCTTACCCTTTTCATCTTTGTCCAATTTTGTTGATGTGCTCATAGGAGTCTTGGCATTCTTGCATCCTTCCATATCAAATTTTTTAATTAAATCTTTGGCATATTTGGATTGGTTGATGAATATGCCTTCATTGCTTTGCTTTATTTGTAGACCAAGGAAATACTTAAGCTCTTCCATCATGTTCATTTCAAATTCCCTAGTCATACACTTAGCAAATTCTTGACAAAGCAATTCATTAGTAGAACGAAATATTATGTCATCAACATAAATTTGAACAATTAGTATATCATGCTTATGTTTTTTAATGAATAATGTGGTGTTAACATTTCCCTTGTAAAGTTATTTTCTAATAGAAAAGAACTTAGTCTTTCATACCAAGCTCTTGGGGCTTTTTTCAAACCATATAAAGCTTTTGAAAGTTTAAAAACATGATTTGGCATATCATAGCTTTCAAAGCCTGGTGGTTGTTCTACATAAACTTCTTCTTCTATATAACCATTTAGAAATGTACTTTTCACGTCCATTTGAAAGAGTTTGAAATTTATGTGACATGCATATGCTAAAAGTATTCTTATGGCTTCTAATCTAGCTACAGGTGCATAGGTTTCATCATAATCTATACCTTATTCCTGATTATATCCTTTTGCAACTAATCTAGCCTTATTCCTAGTTATTGAACCTTATTCATCTAGTTTATTTCTAAATACCCATTTGCTACATATAATTTGATGATCCTTGGATCTAGGTACTAAGGTCCATATTAGCATGACCAAGCCTTATATGTCACAACCAAGATTCATCACTAGTGGTCACAAGACACTTAGAGGAATGGTTAGATAGTTCATGTAAGTTTATTATGTATGTATTGACATCTCTACTTCCTTTAAATATCTCTTGACCATCGATAGAGATCAAAAAACATTCATTGGAGGTAAACATTACTTTATTCCCTTTATCACGTAATTGACTAACACTTAACAAGTTATGTTTCAAGCTGTCAACAAGTAAGACATCTTTAATAAAAGTAGTACCATTAATACCAACATTCTTTGAAAAGTTCTTTATCTATTGTCATATGCCTTGAACATCCACTATCTACTAGCCAAACATTTTTGTTTATTGTGGACTTGAGGTATACCTATAGAATCATAGTTCAAGTATGATTTTTAGGTACTCAAATGAGCTTGGGTCCTTGGGGGTTAGCACATGAAGGTTCCCAATGAGCCTTCCTTATCCAATAATGTTTATTTATGTGACCCATTTTCATATAATAATTACATTGTTTTGGTCTAAAATTGCTTTTTGGTCTTACAAGATTTTTGAATGTCATATTTCTATCAAACTGATTTTGAGAATAATGACATGCACAGTCATGATTAATTGATGCTTTTCTAGATGCATGCTTCTTATATATAAAGGCATGATTATTCTTTTTATGTATAGAAGGTTTAACATGCTTATTCCTTGGTGTTGTTCCAACAAGTGTGGAGATGTGAGGTTCACTAGACTTAACAAAGATGGTTTTGTGAGAAGATGATGATGTGTCCTTAAATCCTAAACCATGTCTAATTAAGGGTGATCTTTGAGACACAATGAGAGTATCTAAACTTTCTTTACCTTTGTAAAATTTAGAAATGGAATTTCTAAGTTTCTCAACTTCATTTTTCAAAGTATTATTTTCTTTAAGTAAAGAAGCAGTTGAGGGTCTTGATGAATATTCATCTAATGACTTTTGGAGAGATTCATTAGATGAATTAAGATTTATGTTCTCCTTTTCTAAAACATTTATTTTATTTTTTAAATTAGAGATGTTATTTCTATAAGTACTGAATTTACTTCTATATTTCTCTAATTCTAGATTTCATTCTTCTATAAGGCTTTGCTCATCATCATCATTATCATTACTATCATTGTTTAAAGAGTACGAGTGTAGTGATCTTACCTTATTCGAGACGTGATCCTCAAAAGCCATGAAGCATAGGTTGACCTCTTCGCTTTCATTATCATCTCTTTCACTTGAAGAGCTTTCGTCATCCCATATGGCTTTGTGACCTTTCTCCCCATTGTCTCTTTGGTATTTTCTCTTATGTTTCTTGAGCCTTGGACATTCTAGTTTGATATGTCCTTTCTTTCCACACTCATAGCACTTTACCTCTTCCTTACTTCTTTGTGCATCATTAGAAGTTTGTTTGAGGTTTCTTTGCCTGAATTTTCTGGAGTTGCTCATTTTCTTCTCAATGATTCTTTTTAGTCTTCTTGAAAGCATAGCAATGTCCTCATTTTCATCATCACTTATTTCTTCATCATCTTCACTTTCTTCTTGAGATTTTGAAGTAGAGGCCTTAAGTGCTAAGGGCTTTCTTTTCTCTGGCTCTGCTTCAAGCTCTCTATCTCTTTTCACTGCTATTTCATGTGTGAAAAGTTTGCCAATCAGTACATCAGTATTCATGATGCTCATGTCTTTATTTTCTTCTTTTATGCCAACAACTCTTGAGCCATAGTCTTTAAGAGGAAGACTTCTCAAGATTTTGTTGTTTACATCTTCCAGACTCAGATGCTTCCCAAGTTTCCTCATTCCATTTATAATGGCTAGAAGGCGGTTGGTCATGTCAGTGATTGACTCATTAGATTTCATTTTGAAGAGCTCATATTCTAAGGTCAGAAGCTGAATCTTCTTGGATTTAACTTGCTTAGTTCCTTCATGATAATTTTCCAATGTCTTCCATATGTTGTATGCTGTTGGGCAGTGTTGTATTCTTCCACATTCTTCAATAGATAATGAGTTGATAGGATTGTCATTGCCTTCTTGTTTTTGAAATTTGTTCTTCTTTAGGCTCTATCCAATCATCTCTTGATAGGATTTCTTCTTCACCATCAGCTCCTCTTCTGGTTGGTGGTGTCCATTCTTTTTGTACACTATCCCAGACTTCAATTCCTTCACTATCTAGGTATGTCTCCATCTGAAACTTCCAATGGGCATAATTTACTCCATCAAAGTAAGGTTTGAGACTTTGGAATCCTTCACTGGCCATATCTTAATATTTACTAGCGCTTTTTAGGCTTCGATACTAGACTTAGCTCTGATACCAATTGTTTCCCAGATATTAAGCCAAGAAGGGGGGTTGAATTGAAGTTTTAAAAATTAAACTTTAAAGTGCGGAAATAAAAATTAATTTTATGAGGGATAGAGAAATTTGACACAAGGATTTTTATAGAGGTTCTAGTGTTAACAAACCCTACTCCTCTCCCCAATCGCAATTATGAGTTTCACTAACACACTAAGTGTTACAATGGAGTTTTTCAAGCTCACTCTCAACTATGGTGTTTCTCACAATGGCTCACACCTAACCCAGAAATCCCTTGTGTTTTAATGGCTCACACAATAACCAATTCTTTGTGTTTTACAGGCTCACACAAACAACCTTTTATCTTGTATTTTACAGGATCGCACAAACAACCTTTACTTTGTGTTTTTACAGGATCACACAAATAACCTTTCTTTGTGTTTTAAAGACTCACACAACTAACCCTTACAAGTGTTCTACTCTTAACCCAGAAATACCAAAAACTCACTTGAGTAATAAATGATTACAGAGAGAAACACTTACAAATCTTTATTGCTCAATAAATGATCAGCAAAAATATTTTTACAGAGAATAGATATTGGTTATGAAAGTATTAAATGTACAAATAGCTTGTAATAAGATTTTGATTCAAAGTATTTGTTATCCTCTTGTATTGAATGCATAAATGACTTGCATTTATACTCTCATGGCTAATTATAGCCGTTAGAGTGCATTTAATACGTAACTAGTAGTTGTACCAATACAAATAATCGCGCCTGACATTTTTCTCTTTCATCCTTCACGAGCGTGACTATGTTTTGTCACGGGCGTGACTGTTCTTTCAAGCCGTGACTGAAGTGGTGACCTTGGTCATGAAGCTCTCTGGAAGGTTTTGAAATATTGGGTCACAGGCGTGACATACATCTTCACGGGCGTGACAAACTTCCCAGCCGTGATTCAAGTGGTGACTTTGGTCGTGAAGCTCTCTGGATGAAATTGTCATGAAGATTAACATACGTCATAATTTAAGCCAATAGCCTATAATTTGTTTGTAATTAGCATGATATGCATGTAAAAAATATTAGTTAATTAATAAATTGCATTAATTATAATTTATGGCATGAAACCATAGGTTTAGATATAAGAAAATGAGATTTCATGATATGTGATGCAAATAATTCGTATCAAAGAATTGAATGTTGATTAAAGGAATTTATATGAATTCAAATATGATAAGTTAAGTGAAAGACTTTAGAAATGCATAATAAGGTATTGGTATGACTTTAGAAAACTTGAAATGAGAAAGGAGTATGAATATGCAAATTTTTAGCTAAAGTCATGGGCATGATGATCTGGTCACGGGCATGAATTTAGCTTAGAAATGTCACAAAAGCATTCACGGTTTGAGTCATAGTTTAGACCACAGGTGTGAACATATCAGTCACGGTCGTGAAACTAATTGTTCACGGGCGTGAATAAAAGAAATCACGACGGTGAATGCTCTATTTCCATTAAATGTATTATTGATATGTAATAAAGTGATTCGGTTAGTAAAGGTCAATAGATATTAGATGCTCTATGATATGAATGTTTATGTGTTTAAACAAGGATGAATGAGATGTTGCTTGATATATTATGTGATTTGAACAATCATTAATGAAAAGAAAAGATATGTAATTAAAATTTTGAAATGGATATGCCTATTACTCTAATCAAGGATTAAAAATAGGATAGATGATATGTCATTATGGGAGCGAATGGTACTGTAAAATATAAGATGTATTCCTCAGTCAATGTGACTTTAGCTCTGGAAGTGCCATTGGCTTAAGATGCTCAATTGAATATATACAAATTGAGGACAAGGTGGCTTTAGCTCTATTAGCACCTCTGGTCCGATAATTCATATATAATGATATATTACTCAACCAATGAGGTTTTAACTCTAGAAGCGTCATTAATTTGAGAAGCTTAGATGAGCTAGATAGTGGACATGATGGCTATAGCTCTGAGAGCACCTCTGATCCATAAACTGTATCTATTTAGTTCAGTTTAGAGTGATATGGGCGAATCACTAGAGTTTAAGTTGAAAGATAATGTACGATATGATAAAAATAATATAGTATACAAAGAAATGAAATATATAATTTATGATTGAAGATAAACTGTGTATAACTTGGTATATATATGATGCTCATAATTAGTAGGAAATATAGTTATAAGGAATGGAATTGCATAAAAAGATGTTTATACATAAAATAACATATGATAATTTGTGTTGCATGACATAGTATATTGTCTTAATTATATTCACCATTAAGCTTAGAGCTTAGTGTGAGAGTTTATCTCGTGCAGATATAGCAGGAGCTAAAGTTGTTGATAATACTAGTGGTGATCCTAGTCAAGTAAAACACTTGATCTTGAAACCGTGGGTCACCATCTTTTGAACTTTTGTATTTCATATTATATACTTTATAATTTTGTAATACTATATTATGTAAATAAATGTACATTATCTTTTTTTATATCATTGAACTTTGAGTAAAAAAATGTATGACTTTCTAGTATTTATTTAAATAATAATTTGAAAAAGTTGGTGTAGCACTCCCTTATCCAAACACTTGAGGCTGGGGTGAGGGGGTGTTACAACTTATGCTAGTACTCTTTCCCATTCAAGATCAAAATTTGACTCAAGAGCTCATAAATGTGTCTTTGTTGGTTATTCACATGGTACCAAAGGATTCAAGTTGTTTGATTTGACAACACATACCATCTTTATGTTTAGGAATGTCCTCTTTCATGAAGATATTTTTCCATATACAACTATTGCTACTCAAACTAACTCATATTCAGATTTGGTTTTGTCCATTCCTTTTGATCATTCAGAATTAGAACTGAATCTTAACATACCATTTCCTCATCCAGACTTAGTTATGCTTATTAACACATATTTTCTTTCTTTTAGTTCGAGCTCATCCTCAATTCCTTCTTTTGTTTCTCCTAACATGTATCCTTCTCAACCTCAAACAGGGTCTATTAACCATTGTCTACCTTTAAAGAAATCCATCAGACCTCATATACCACCTACATACCTGAAGGATTATCATTATGCATTGGCCGGCACTATGCAACAACCATCATCATCTCAGGTCTTATTGAAAACCTCAACTACACCATATTGTCTTTCTCATGTTCTCACATATGATAATCTTCCTTTTACTCGCAAATGTTATTCCCTTTCTATCACTATTGCTACTGAACCTAAGCATTATAGGCAAGTTGTGTAGTATCCTGAATGGAAAGAGGCTATGAATGCAGAAATTAAGGCATTACAAGATAATTAAACCTGGGATGTTATTTCTCTTCCTCTAGGCAAAATCCCATTGGTTGTAAATGGGTATATCATGTCAAATACAATGCAGATGGTACCTTTGAACATTACAAAGCCATACTAATGGCTAAAGGGTTCACACAGTAACCATATATTGATTATGTAAATAATTTCTCCTCTATTGCTAAGATGACAACAATACGAGTGCTTTTGGCTATTGCTACTATTAAACATTGGCACCTAGAGCAGCTTGACATAAACAACACTTTTTTGCATGGCGAGTTACATGAAGAAGTGTATAAGCAACTCCTACATGACTTTGATAGTGATATCACAAATGTTGTGTATAAATTGAAGAAGTCCCTTTATGGCTTGAAATAAGCCAGTAGAAAATGGCACTCTCAATTATCATATGCTTTGTTGCAACAAGGCTTTACTCAAGCAACAGTAGATAGCTCTCTTTTCCTTAAAACCACATCTAACTCATTCATTGCTCTTTTGGTTTATATGGATTATGTCATATTGGCAAGTGGTTCTTTGGATGAAATCAAAACAATTAAATCTTATTTGCATCAGACTTCCAATATCAAGGACTTAGGGCAACTTAAGCATTTTCTTAGTTTTGAAATGCCATGAGACATTGCTAGTATTAGTGTCTGCTAGTGAAAATATTGCTTAGAACTTTTGTCTGACACAGGCTTTCTTGGTTCTAAGCCAGCTAAAACTCCTATGACTTGTCAAAGACAAACTTCCACATTATCTGAATCTCATCTCTTGCTGGATATTACTGTTTATCGCAGACTTATAGGGAAATTACTTTATCTCATAAATACTAGGCCTGATTTGACTTTCATAGTTCAACACCTTAGTCAATTTTTTGACAAGCCTACTCAACTTCATTTAGCTGCTATTCATAGGGTGCCGAGGTACTTGAAAAGTTGACTTGGTCAATGTCTCTTTTTTCCTTCAAGTGGTGCTCTTGCATTAAAAGCATTCTCTAATTCTGATTGGGCAACTTGTTCCATTACCAGAAAACTAGTAACAGGGTATTGTGTTTTTTGGGCTCTTCTTTGGTATGTTGGAAATCTAAAAAATAATCAATTGTGTCCAAATCATCTGTTGAAGCTGAATACCATGTGATGACTAGTGTAACTTGTGAGCTTCAATGGTTACTATACCTTTTGCATGATCTTAACATTTCTCATGATAAATCTGATCTTCTATATTGTAATCCACAACGCATATTGCTGACAACCCCATTTTTTACAAAAGGACAACACATTAAGTTAGATTGTCATATTGTGCATGAAAAAAAAAGATTGTCTACATTTTCTTCTCGTTTTTTCAAGAGACCAATTGGCATTTTTTTTATAAAATGTTACTCTCATCCACAGTTTGTACGACTGTTATCCAAGTTTGGTATAGGACCCGTTTGGTATTACGTTTGACAAAAGTGTTTTTGGAGAAAAAAATTATTTTTAAATTTTTTAAGTTTTGAAAAACTGCTTTTGGAGAGAAACAGGTAAATAAATATTTTTTTATAAGCATATTTGAGAAAAACAGTTAATAAAAAATTAAAAAAATCAATCAATTAAATTAAAAAAATTCTAAATCTATTTTTTTAACATCTAATAGCAATCCCAAATACAACCATAAACAATTTATTCACTCCCAACATGCGGAGGGGGACAGGGGGTAACGGAGTTTATGCATTATCCAACTCATTGCTTTTAATGGACTCTTAACAACTTAACAAGCTCAACATGGAGTAGCAAGCCTTCACCATAGCAGCTTTACTTCAGACAAAAGTTACAAAGCCTATCACAATAGGAGTAGTGATATTAATGCCATGATTTAGTTGGTTGCATTATCATTTCTTATGTTGGGCTTTATGGTAATGGGCCGCCCATATGGGCTTGACCCAGCCCATAACCATATCTTCTTCTATATAAAGTTATGAAAAGATATAACTTATAACAAAATGATATAAGGAAAATAGATAACTTTTCATCAAAGTTTTTTCTGAAATTCGAAAATTCTCGGAAAAGGAATTTCTTCATCTCCGTTCAATCACAAGAGAATCAAAGCGTTCGTAATGTGGAACCGAGTCAAGTTCTAGTAATTTGTCTCTGCCTAAAGCATTGAAAGTGCACGATTCACGCTCAACAAATAAGTATCCGCTGCTCTATTAGTTCATTCATTGGTATCAGAGCCCGTTTTTGTGCATTTTTGTGCTTAAAATCATAATTGTGATGATTTTGGAGAAATTTACTATGCAAATTCGAAATTTCTTCAATTTTTGTTAAATAATTCTTCAATTTCATATTTCAAATTTGGTATCGTTGGAAATCTCTCATCACAAGCTTTCTAACGAGTATTTTTGCATAATTTTCTGATGAGTGGATGAATTTTTATGATTTTTCAAAGTTTCTGTATATATATATATTTTTTGAAAATGATCATTAAAACGATTCTCACTCTCAAATTGTGTATGTGTTGTCCAAACATGGCCAAAAAGATGTTGAAACGGAATAAAAATGGTCCCAGTAGTTTTAAAACCATCACAAAATTGTAAAATTTTAAAAATCGATGCAAAATCAACCACGGAAGTCGACGCCTGACTTGCTGGCAGTTGAAAAAAATGGTTTTCTGATGATTTTTCCATGTGTCATGCCACGTGTCCATGACACATGGCACGCTTGGCCACGTGACTTCCTCCGGTTGGTCCACAAATGCTGACGTGGAGGTGTGGCGCGTGTGAGAGCGTGTCGATGCGTGTGAGCGCGTGGGCCAGACTTTGTTCAGTGTGTGGGGGCGTGTGAATGAATATTTTTTGGTCAAAATTTTTTTATGGTTCTCAAAATTTAATTTCCAATTTAATTGATATTTTTTCAAAATTTTTTGTGACTGTTTTAATTAGAAATTTGGAGAAAAAAAATATGCAAATAGGAGCATAATTACATGTAAATTTTTTTTTGTCACATAACATATATGATATTTAATTGAGTCTAATGTTGGTTTAATTTATTCAAATACATAGTGAGGAATCTAATGATTCGCATTTTGGAGCGATTATGTGAATATTCTCTTGAAAAACATATTGATGAGATGTATCATAAAATATGGACTTTCTATATGATGTTTAGTGAAGACTATGACTTAGTTGTGGAACAACAGATGTCAATAATTCTTGATTCCTTACCTGATTCATGGGAAGAGGAAAGGAAAACGGTTAAAGAAAGATTAAACGACCTAACTTATGAAAATCTTGAAAAAGATTTGAATCAGAAACTGGAGCGCCGTATATAAGATGGTATTAGGCGATATAGTAAATCGATAAATAGTTTCCTATGGATGAAAAAAGTATCTGGTACACTGGTAAAAAGAGAATTTGCTGAGAGGGAACCACAGGTTCAACCAAATGATGAATGAATTAAACTCAATATTAGAAAAATATTTATTTTTATGTGTGACAATATGTAATTTTTTTTGTTTTTTTTTTGAACATGTAATTGATGTTTATCTTATTTTTAATGCATATATTTATTATTGTTGTTATATTATATTATATAATGAATGCATTGTGGGAATATTAGATTGGTAGATTAATGAATCTCATCTAATATAGAATTAATTGACGCATGTTTAAATTAAACAATGATAACTGAACTTTGTTAGTAGGAATTGATTGAACTGTATATACAATTTTTTTTTGTTTCTACTACTTGTGTTAGGTTATTATTGATTAGTTTAAAGCATTTGTGACTTGAAATTGATAAAAATCAATAAAGAATTGTGCTAATTCTAATTATAATCATTGTTTCTAAATAGTTGAAATGGCTGCAACAAAAAGCATTATTGTTGACTTGAATCAAGGAGATAAGCTGAGTGATAAAAACTATGACATTTGGCATCTTAAAATTCAGTATCTCCTGGAAGAGCAAGATATGCTAGAAACAATAATACAACCAATGACTGAGCCTGAGCATGGAAACACTGCTCAACATAGGCGAGATATGGAAGCATATCAAGCCTATAAGGGCAAGGAAAAAGTTGCTCGCATATTGATGCTGAGCAGCATGAGAAATGACTTGATGCTACGTTTTGAAAAGCACCACTCAGCCCAAGCAGTTTGGGATGCTGTTAAGGTTCAGTTTGGTGGAACCTCAACAACAAGACTGCGTCAGTTAACTCTAAAGTTTGATGCCTATAAGAAAAATTCTAATCATACAATGAGGCAACACCTTACTGTCATGTCTAACATGATAAGTGAACTAAAAGGTGTTGGCCATGAGATGACTGACGAGCAACAAGTTCAAGCTGTGATTCACTCCCTTCTAAAAGCCTGGGAACACATGTGTGTCAAACTTACCCATAATGATAATATAAAATATTTTGATGATGTTGCCCGACATGTTGAGCTAGAGGAGGATCGTCTTCTCGCTGATAAGCCTGAAGGAAGGGCTTATATGACTGAGTCTAGAGGCAAATGGGCTTCTAGATCTGGGCAAAAGAAATGGAAAGGTAAGGGAAAATGGCAAGGAAAGGGAGAAAATAAGAAAAATTTTAGTGGAAATAAGCGCAAGAGTGGGAAACGCAGCGAAAAGAAAGGCAAGAACATAAATTGCTTCAACTGTGGGAAGCATGGTCACTTTGCTCGTGATTGCACTGAGCCAAAGGTATTGTATGACCAAATTAGTCCCTCGAATTTATATGTTAGTAGTTGTTTGATGATAGTTGAAACTGTTCCTTATTGGACTATAGATTCAGCAGCAACAGACCACATAGCAATGGACCGATCTGTATTTGTGGAATTTCATCGAATTCTAAAGGGGAGTAGAAAAATCTATATGGGGAATAATATTTCGACTGACGTGCTTGGGATCGGTTCCTACAGGCTAGTGCTGCGGTGAGGTCGCACGTTTTATCTCCATGATGTGCTTTATGCTCCTAATATTCGACAAAATTTAGTTTCTATTATTGTTTTGCTTGGACTTGGCTTCAAAATTATTTTTGAAGATGGTTGTGTTAAAATATTTTTGGACAAAGTTTTTTATGGTTCTAGACATGTATTGAATGGTTTTATAGAGCTAGACACTATTTTTATGGATGTTATTTCATTAATTGATGATACTAAATGGCATGCTAGATTAGGACACATTGGGCAAGATCGTTTAAAAAGATTAGCAAAAGCTGGTCTTTTAGGATATGTTAAGAACATAGATTTGCCTATTTGTAAGCATTGTCTAGCTGGAAAAGTAACCAGATTGCCATTTGGCAAAGCCAAAAGAGCCACATTTCCTTTACAGCTTATACATTCTGACATTTGTGGTCCAATGAATATTAGAGCAAGACATGGTGCTCGCTATTTCATCACTTTCATAGATGATTTCACCAAATACGGTCACATTTATTTGATCTCCCATAAATCTGAAGCATTAGATTGCTTCATACGTTATAGTAAATTGGTTGAGAATTAATTGGATTTGAATATAAAATCATTACGGATCGATCAAGGGTATGAATATCTATCTGATTTATTCAAAAGTTATTGTGATGATAAGGGTATAACTAGGCGACTAACTATTCCTTCTACTCCGTAACAAAATGGCGTAGCAGAAAGAAGAAATAGAACCCTATTAGACATGGTTAGGTCAATGATGACGCAAACTAATTTATCAATTTCTTTTTGAGGAGATGCATTAATGAATGCTGCCTACATTTTAAATCGTGTACCATCAAAATCTGTTCATTCCACCCCATAGGAATTGTGGAAAAGCAAAAAGCCTGACTTAAGCCATATGCGCCCATGGGGTTGCGCAACTTATATCCACAACACTTCCCATGAATATGGAAAACTTGGTCTGAGGAGGAAGAAATGTATCTTTATAAGATACTCATAATTCTCCAAAGGATATGTATTTTTGGGGGAAAACACAAGTGGAAGAATAACAGAAATTGAGTCACGATATGTCATTTTCTTAGAATAGGACTTTCCTGAAAGATGTGAGATAAATAAGGATTTCCAATTTTATGAATTAGAAGATCATGAGACTAGTGGGAGTGCAAGAATAATTGATTTAGCACTCACAGAGCAAGAGTTTATTGCTCCTCCTGAACCAAGTGGGAGTGAAAGAATGTCAGTTTTTGTTCCAATGGAGCAAGACCTTGAACAATCTCAATTTCGACGTAGTAATCGTGACAAGATTCCCCATCGTCGATTTGAGATTGAGGGGAAAGCTTTTATGATTGCTCCAGTTGAAGAAGAGACTCAAAACAGTACAACAAGCTCTTTCTGGTCCTAAGGCAAAAGAATGGATTAAAGCTATGAAAGAGGAAATGGATTCGATGATATACAATCAAGTCTGGGATTTGGTTGAAAAACCGTCTGATTATAAGACTATTAGGAACAAATGGATTCTCAAAATAAAACGCAAGGCGGATGGGACAATAGAAAGATTTAAAGCTCGATTAGTAGCTAAGGACTATACACAAAAAGAGGGAATTGACTATGAAGATACATTCTCACCTGTAGTCAGGTTTGCATCAATTCGCCTCATTCTGGCTATAGTAGCATGAATGGACTTAGAATTATATCAAATGGACGTTAAAACTGCTTTTCTCAATGGAGAATTAGATGAAGAGATTTATATGGATCAACCTTTAGGTTTTGAACTCAAAGGACAAGAGCACAGAGTTTGCAAGCTCAAAAGATCCATTTACGGTCTTAAGCAAGCATCAAGACAATGGAACCTCAAATTTCATCAAGCCATATTAAAGGATGGTTTTACGATGATGGAGGAAGACCATTGCATATATGTTAAACATTCTAACAATGGTTTTATAATTATGTCCTTGTATGTTGATGACATTTTAATAGCTGGAAATGATAAGAAGTTGATTGATACTACCAAGAAATGGTTATCATCGAACTTCGAAATGAAAGATATGGGTGAGGCTAGTTATGTACTTGGTGTTAAGATCCTAAGGGATCACTCTAAAAGACTTATGGGTTTATCTCAAGAGTCTTATATAAAGAAAATGTTAGAGCGTTACCATATGCATGAATGTAAGCCTATGGATACTCCTGTCGAAAGGAATCTGAGCCTTAGTCTAGATATGTGTCCCAAGACATTGGATGAAAAAAACGAATGTCTAGAGTATCCTACTCCAATATTGTCGGTAGTCTGATGTATGCAATGATGTGCACACGTCCAGACATTTGCTATGTTGTTGGGCTAGTAAGCAGATTTCAATCTAATCCAGGTCTAAAACACTAGATGACAATCAAGAGAATATTGAGGTATCTAAAAGGAACTTCAGACTATGTTTTATGTTATCAAGGGAAGGAATTGCGCTTAATTGGTTATACTAATGCTGATTGGGGAGGTGATATAGATCAGCGCAAATCGACCTCTGGATATGCATTCTTGCTTAATGATTGCGCAATTTCATGGAGTAGCAAGAAGAAATCTTGTATAGCTTTATCAACGATGGAAGCTGAGTATGTAGCATGTTCCTCAGCTATACAAGAGGTAGTTTAGTTGAAAAGATTTTTGCAGCACTTAGAAATCGTCTAGTGAGCATCTGAACCTGTGACAATCTATTGTGATAGTATGACTGCATTAGCTTATGCTAACGATCCAAAATATCATGGAAAGACCAAACATATCCCGATTAAATATCACTATGTTAGAGACATGATTCTGAAAAGGAAGGAAGATAATGACAGCCTAATAGGTTAAAAGCCACCACCACCATTTTGTCTTTCCCTTTTCCATCCGTCCCTTTTTCTCTTTTTTTTTTTTCCTTTTTTCTGACTTTTTTTAGATTTTTATTATTTTTATTATTTTTTTATTTTTTAATTATTCTTATTATTATTATACAAATCAACACAATATGCAATTTAATCTTAATCTAGTCATTTTGCATACTTTAATTTGGTCACCTTATTTCATTTATTTCTAATACTTTTTATCCTCATTTAGATTATAAATACACATGTAGGACTTGATACAATTGCAATGTACTAGGACACATAGCTAGTGTGTGTCATGAACTAGTTCCTACGAAAATACGTATGAAATGCATGTGTTCAATTGAATTATATGCAAGATGCATATGTCAAAATAAAATGCATGTAATAATGCATATGCGGAAAAGGAAGTGATTCTGAAACACATTTCTACAAACAAAATGGTAGCAGATCCATTTACTAAACCAATAGCTAGGGATGCATTTGCAAGGCACGTAAAATCTCTAGACTTATGTAGAATGTAATCAATATATGTTATGTTAGATCACTTGGTTTTTACAAATGATATATCATTTTAATTGATTAATGATTTTTCAATTATATGAATATATTGCAAATACCAGTTAGCACAATTCGAATAAGTATGTCGATAGACTTAGATTGACTCACTCACATGAGTAATCACCTCTAGCGCTATGGAGCGAGTGGAGATGAGACCATAAATGCAGAGGCATTAAGTGAATGACTAAGATGCAGTGGGAGCGGTCTTAGTTTTTATTCATTTTTATAAGGTCGCCTTGATTTTGGATCAAGATGAGATTCTTCATATATATAAGAATCAACATGAATGACTTCCCCACCATTCATGTGTCTATATAGAGGAAAGTTGAGTGTGAAATTTGTTATTTAACATTGTTGAATGTATAAATAAAAAATTTCAAGTTTGGCGCATTTAAAGCGACAAGACTAATACTCATATGGTGTTTATTTATTTTGAACTAAGAGCAAGACCTACACTTTTTCATCTTTAACAAGAAAATAGTAGTTCCACCATAGCATGCATTTCATACTGCATGTACTATACGACCTATTAGGAAGCGAAACAATGGATCCCTGCTTCTTCGCTATGTGAGTCCTAGAAATCCTAGAAATGGATTTCAAACAACTTTTACCCTTTGTGACTTTTGACCATATCATGATGTGATGAATTAATGTTGGATATCTTAGGATGTATCCTATAGTCATGGAATGATTCGACTTAATGGAACACTCCTAGAAAAGCGAGTTAATTCAAAACTGATTGATATGAGGGCAAAAGAAAGAGTACTTTGCTTATGCACTCACAGCTTGTGTTCACCGACCGGAGTTATTACGCTTGATGAAGCGAGAAGTAACTTAGAATACAAATGATTGTATGAATAATTTGACTATAGATTCATGATGATTGAATGATACCCGAATTAAGTGTATTGAGAAAGATATTTGGGGTAATTAAGCACATTATCGAAAATAATTACAACTTTGGGTTGATGTCTCCTATATGGCCTATAATTAGGTTTGTATTGGAGCTCCCACAATTTGTGTGCTTTAGGTCGCACGGTCCGTTCGTTTATATGAAATATTCTTTGTTTAAGTTTGAGATTTGAGATGATATTTGGATAGAGTCAAACCTACTTTGGGCGAGTGGGAGATGTTGGGCTTTATGGTAATGGGCCGCCCATGTGGATTTGACCCAGCCCAGTCCCATATATTCTTCTATATAAAGTTATGGAAAAATATAACTTATAACGAAATGATATAAGGAAAATAGATAACTTTTCATCAAAGTTTTCTCTGAAATTCGAAAATTCTTGGAAAATGAATTTCTTCATTTTCGTTCAATCACAAGAGAATCAAAGTATTCGTACTGTGAAACCGAGTCAAGTTCTAGTAATTTATCCCCGTCTAAAGTATTGAAAGCGCACGATTTACGCTCAAAAAGTAAGTATCCGCTGCTTTAGTAGTTCCTTCATCTTATATTCTCTCTTTAATTATCGGGGGTAGTTAGTGGTAGTTTTCCTTTAACTTTGTATATATTTAGCTGAACTACTCTACTTATGTACTTTCATTTTTTGATTTTTTGTTTTATGCAATTCTCTTAAGTGTTTCTTTCAAACTTGCAATAAAGTCTTTATATAATTTAATGAACGTATATATATATATATATATATATATATATGAAAGACTCCACGCCATACAAGGCTAATTGAAAAATGCTCTGTTGGATAACCCATAACAGAAGGCATGTCCTTTACAAGTACATCAATAAGTACTGGCCTTTTTCAATGTTGACATTTCACTTGTATTAATTTCCATGCTTTTATTTCCTTTCACATCATCGGACCTCATATTGAGACAAGATAATACAGCGGACACTATTAAAGTATTAACTAACAACGCCTAATTGAAAGAAAATATAAAGATTAGGGACTGAAGTGTGAAGGAAAGAAAAAAAAGATTTAAATTGAAAAGCAATTAAAAATATTGGGATTTTTCCTTTCTTTCTTTCTTTTAACAATTTATTTTAGTTGGAGTTGGCGGTGTGCAATACTCCATCCGAGCAATCTGAACCCAACCAAATAATTCCATCTTGGAAAAACCCCACCCAAACTAAATGAAACTATTTAATTCGATTGGACAACATCAATTTTGAATTAAATATTAAAGAAATTATTGAACTTAAACATATGAACTTCATTTCTTTAAAAAATTACCAATTCGAAATGTCTAATTAAATAAAATTAATTTTGTCTGTTCAATTCAATTCCATCGAGTTGATTTGGGTTTGCACATTTCTGCTCGGAGCCAATTTCACTTTTAATTAATGAAGTTGGTTTAAATAAAAAGATGCCTCATAAAAGCCCAATAATCCAGATATCTTTGCCCAGGAATCGGTGGTACAGCTTTTGGTGTACTTCTTCATTTTATCCTCGGAAGCCAATCATACATGTTTGTGAAAAATGTATGTTTCCAATTCCAACTGCTTTAGTTAGCGGTGCTGAGCGATGCTTCGTTTGCATGGCCATAACACCTCAACTTAGGGGCTGAACCTACCCATTTCTATTCAGGATAAACTGCCCCACTCTTTAATTTCCCCAATCCAGACTCTATAAAATACTGGACCCATTTTTGGTTGTTTGGTTCATGCATTCATAATCTTAAAACATTAGCAATATGCCTTCAATTATAAAATATAAAACTTGTTTCATTGTATCATCATCAGATTCTTTAAAGTATATGAAAATTTTCTAACCAAATGATGGATTAATTTGCTCTAATATATATATATATATATATATATATATATATATATATATATATATATATATATATATATATATATATAATTAAGTTATCCTAGCTAGTCTTGGACCTATTAATTAAAGTTGTTCAATGTATCTGCCTTCCCATAACTACCATCATTTCATAATATAAGTTGCCTAACATATACATAACATGTATCATAAAGGATTAAAGATAATTAGCTAATGTCATTAATTTTATAAATTAATTTTCATAATCAAGTGTAAAGATTAATACTGATTTAAGTACTAGTGGGAAATTTATGCATAGAATCATAATGATATGTGACTTTTCAGTGCATGATGTGGATGTAGAAATTACACCCCAACATAATTTAAATCAAAGAGGTGTAGGATCCCATGGTGATGAGATAGTCTAACTGGCAATTTTCATTCACATATGTAAAGGCTGGAAGTGGCTAAGATAATTCTGAAGTCACAAAACAAAATGTCATCTTCCAAATGTCTTTGCCAATAATTTGTTTCGTCTTCAATATATGATTATCAATAGACTAATAGAAGAATGCTTTAGTATATACATAGATAATTTTTCAACACTAAGTACCATAAAAATAAATTATTATGGACAATTAAGTACATGATTATATTGTAATAACCACATATTTATGTTTTATATGCTTATCTAAAAACCCCACAATGAGCAGATAAGGTATACGTTTTTTTCTATTACATGAACGTCTGCTTATTAGAGTAAATTTAATTAAGAAAAAACAGAGAAAGATAAACAAATTTATATGTATTAGATAGGATTTTAGTCAAAGGAGCCAAGTTGAGTGTGGAAATAATTAGAAGGTCCTCCATACCCTTCTCTTTCCATCGTCTCCATTTCTT
Source organism: Triadica sebifera (assembly GCA_023653625.1). Classification (NCBI taxonomy): domain Eukaryota; kingdom Viridiplantae; phylum Streptophyta; class Magnoliopsida; order Malpighiales; family Euphorbiaceae; genus Triadica; species Triadica sebifera. The sequence continues at coordinate 21,301,136 of CM042903.1, read as the reverse complement.
GGAGCTCATATGCATTTGTCGCCTAAAGCATATATAATAAATTAAGAAATTATGAAAAATAGTTAATTTCAGTTGATATTAAAATAATATTAATTAAAAGCAACAAGTTAATCCACCAAATGAATTACCTGTACTGTTTCCATATTGTCTCTCTCCAAGTTGAAGTCATAGTGCATGCTAGCTGCTGAAAGCTTCGTCGAAAGAAACTTTAAAAAAAAATAGAAAAACAAAAAATTAACAGAAATAAAAATAAAAAGTTATCATGTATTATCGTAAATTAAATGAAAATTAATTTAATAATTGAGAACTAACTTCAATCTGATTCTGAAGTGAGTGAACATAATTAATAATGACGTCTAGCATGACAGCCATTCCCATTGCCTGCAAAAACCGATTTAATTATGTTATATTTTGCAAATTATCATAAAATATCTCCCCAAAAAAATTATTTAATCGCAAATACCTTATAGCATCCAGGAACCAGGTCCTGTAAGCACCTAAGCTTCTCGTTGATTTTCTCTCTTCTTGCCTAGAGCAAGAAAAAAACATAGGAACATTTTACAAATAATTATATGGTTTTTTTTTAAATACAAAGATTAAACAGAACTAAACTGCCCAGATTATTTTTCCGATCTAAAATTAAATAGATTAGATATATATAATTGACTGAAAATTATATATATACCCTTTCTGATAAACTATGGCTATCAGTTGCTTGGCCACGTTTAGCTCTGACATGAATAACATCTTTTGGTTTCTCCATATCTTCATCCTTTCTCTTTCTTTTTCTTCTCCCAAAACTCTGCAATTATAATTAAACAAAAAAATAAATTTGCAGGGTTATATTCCATTGTTAGACACATAGAGCAAAAAACTTGATCATGATTATGTCTGACCTTGATATTCTCATTGAGAGACAGCCCAGTTCCAGAAACTGCGGAAGGAGATGATGATGATGATGCTGACACGTTGAACAAACTCTGGAAATTATTGGCGAAGTTGATAGGGAGATGAGGATGAGGTTGCTGTTGATGATTGGAGAAAGCCAAGATTTGTTGATGATCATAATTATCTGTTAATGCTGTCTGGTAATTATTACTTATTTCCAACAAATTTGATGATGATGAGTTCATTTCAGAGAAAGAAGGCTTAAGGTTTTGAAGGTCCCTATTAAACTCAGCCATCACTCAATTTTGAAATCTCCTGCATGTGCAAGTCTAAATAAAGCAGCTATTCAGTATTGCATTATATAAATTAGTTGGTTTATATAGAAAAATATAAAAATAAATAAATTTTCAGTTAGTGTATACCTATAAAAATAAAGTATACTGCGGTTATAAAAATTTAAAGAACTAAACTAGAAACGTAAAAAGTGAGTCCTATGTGAATGTGATGAAGGATGTATCGTTTTGGAGAACAAAGCACATTTTAGTCCTGAATTTATAATTTTGGGAAATTAAGTCATAATTCAATTGAAAATTTATTAAATTGTCTCTGTTAAGTATAGATGCTCAGTGTTTTATAAGTAGGAATAATTTAGTTCAGAATTGCTTAGTTATTTTTTTTGAAGGAAGAATAGCTTAGTTACTAAGTGAATCAATTAAGCAAATTTCATAGGTCAAGGGGCTAATTGAGTAAAATTTGTAACTAAAAATGAGTTAAGTGAATAAATTTTCAATTGAATGACTTAATTACACAAATTTATAAAATTTAAGAATCAAAATATATTTCTTTTTTTTAGCTATTTTCCATAAATCTAATCCATGTGTAAAAAATGGAATAGATTTATTTAGCAAGAAATTTGAAATAGGTTAATCCTTTTAATAATTGGTCTTAAATTTAAAAATTTTCTTTCTTGAATTTATTTATGCATCAAATTAATAATAAAAATAGTATATAAAATTATTCTTTATATATAATGTTTTATTGTTGACACAATTTCAATTTTTGAAAGTTTGAGACCATTAGTTATAAAAGAATACCACTTAAATTGAATGTACGAATAAATTTGTGTGCCAATTGCATTATAATATGTTACGTATGTAGATTAATTATTATTTTATATACGATAATTTGTGAATTAATTTATAAATTCATTGATGACTGACTATATATGGAAAATTAAATTGAAGGATGCGTGGATGGGCTTGGAATAGCATAAAGAATTCTTGAAAATGACAACTCATTTTCTATTTTTCAAGCATGGCTTCCTCTTCTTCTTCATTAGTGCATATTTTTCTTGGAAGACGCTAACTTGACATTAATTAATTTAGTGGTAGTGTAAGTTCCAAGTGTATATATGTTTATTAGAATTTAAATTGTTTTCTCAAAGTAAGAAAAATAAATATTTTATTTAAAAAAACATGCAATTTGAACATTTGTTTCTATACCTATTTTTAAGACAGTTTTTTCTTGTAATTTAATTTAATAATGTATATTAAGAAGACAATATATAAATTAATTTTGTAAAGTCAATATATACACTAAATTTGCTGAAAAGATTATTATTATGAATTTGGTATTTGATAAATATGTTGATGGTAACGGATGTCTTACATATATTTTCCCAATGCGGCCACTTAATAAAATTATTTATTTACTAATAAATTTTAATTTAATGGTACTGATCTGTTGATTAGATATGAAAGGTCTCAAATTTGAATTTCCAATTAAACTTCTTATACTAAAAAAAATTGTTTATTACAGTATTCACAAAAATAAAATTAAAAAAAAAAAACTAATTTTGCATTATGTACTCTATATTTGCACATTCCAAATTTTAAATTAAAAATCCTAATATAGGCATGTTGACAACCATAGCCTCTACTAAGATCAAATACCAAAAAATGTGCCATACAAGTCTGTCTTGGAAATATGCGTGTGAGATTGTTCACAGCTTCAAAATAGAAATTAATTAAATTAGTTAATTAATGAAGCAAATCTTCAATGTAATGGGTCTTTGATTCATGGCTTGTAAAATTTTTTTACACGTTTTTTTCAATAGTGTAAAGTACTTCATTTATAAATAGAGATTCATCATACATGTCAAACATTCTAAAATTGTAACAACAAAAAGATTGTTATGATTCCATAAATTTATGAAAATTTTCCATAATGTTAAATGTATTGTGAAATGAGATTGTCACCGTCTTCATCATAAATTGCCTGATTTTAATTTAGTTAGACTGGAACTTCATTCAACCATATTACCAAACTTTGCTTTTTGAAATCTTATATTGGTCTTCAAATTATTATAAATATAATGCAAAATAACTAGTTCTTGGTATTACCTAATTACAACGCGACAAATGAAGAAAAGTGGTGTATAGCCCTCTTAATTATCCACTTTTTTACATAATAGAGGCTAATTTAAAATGATAAAATTAATTTACTCATTTATTAAATTAAGGGTGTTTAAGTTGTGCATTAGAGTTTAAACATGGAGAAAATCGAATGCTCATCATCCTTCATTAAACCTGAGATCCTTTCTCTACATTCACTCTTTCCATCACTCTCAAAGCCATGGAACAAGATTCAAGAAGCAAGATTAATTGGAGCAAATTATGGTGTTGCTCTCTCATTTTACACTTCCAAGAGATCGGAATTATTTGCGTGGCTCTCAAATAAGGACTATGGCTTTTTTTTTCTTTCTTTTTGTCTAAATATTCATGCTAAGAAGAGTGGCTAACAAACTTGCGCATGCCCACTTAACCCAAAGGGTTGCTTAGCCAAGCTTTTCGGCGTGCTATATCGAAAGAAAGTCGCCAAAGGCCCTGTTTGAGAGCCATGCGGAGAGTCTTGTTTCCATCTTCTTTAGGAGTAAAATCAGAGTGCAACACCATAATTTGCTCCAATTTTGCTGCTCCACTCTTGTTTCATGGCTTTGAGAGAGAGGATCTCTGGTTTAATGAGAAATTATCAGCTTTTGATTTTGCCCTTAGATTTAAAGTTTTAAACTTTAAAGTCCAATTTAGAAAATAAAGTGCTCTCATTTATTTTTCAACTCAATTTAGCCACCCATAATTAAATAATTGGGTAATTAAATTAGTTTATATATCATTTTAGATTAGTCACTCTTATGTAAAATAACTTTATAGCTTATACAACATAATTTATATAAGTAAATGTGTAATGGCTCAAATACCAGGTTAGTCGTAAACTGTAGTTTCCGATATTGATCAGTATACCCGGGGGTCAAAAATATACCCGTGGGTGAAAATTATTTTATTTGATCATCTGAAAATATAGGTTATGACTAGTCTGAGGGTAAAATTTGGAGTGAAAATGAGGTTGAATAAGTCCTCAAAAGTCAAAATTAAGAAAAAAAAGTGATCGGTTTAATTAAATAGTTGGTTGACCGTAATTTGACCGGGCTATGAAAAATAACAAACGACATCCAAAAATTTATTTTAAGATACGGATAGATTTTAAATAATATTTAGAATTATTTGACAGTGAAAATGGAATTTTACGGTGACACCGAAAATTGAATTATTTGTCTGATTTAAGTGAGCTGGACCGAAAACGAACTCCGATTTAGTTGAAATTTTTTTTGTAGACATATAGAAATATTTTATGAATTATGGAATCCAATTTAGATGAAATTGAGCTTGAAAAGTGGGAAAAATAATTTATAGTGCATAATTGAACCTAAATGGGTTTGATTTTATTTGGCCTAAGCCCACCCATTTAAAACCACTATAAAAGGGACCAAATTATCTGATTTTTCTAGGTAATTCTGCATCATCTTCTTCCTCTTTCCCCTTTCTTACCCATGCCAAGTTTTCTTTGTTTTCTTCCAAAATTTCTTCATTTTCCTTCAATTCTCATACCAAATTCAACCACCCAAAATTAATTTCAACCTCTCTAATAGCTAATAGAAGTTTTATTCTTCATTTGGGAGGCTAAAGTGGAAGGAAATCAAAGGATAAAGTTTAGGATATTAATTTGAGGTAAGCAAAATTTATGGTTTTAAATTAATTTAATGGTTCAAATAGGTAATTTAAGATATATAGATAATAATTATGAAGTTTATTTGAGCTAAAAAAGTAAAATAATAGTGGATTAATGAAGAAAACTTTTTGTCCATGGTAGGTTCAAAGCAAGGTGAAGGTGCTTCCAAAGGAAAAGAAAAGGAAAAGGAAGATTAGTAATGCCTAAAATAAGGAATTAAGGTTAGTGATTTCTTAATCTAATTATTTCCATTAATTAAGTATAATTTAGGGTTATGGAAATTTAGAAATTTGTGTATTTTGTATGTAATTGTTAAATCAATACTTAAAACATGATTAATGGATTATGAAAAGTGAATTAGAATGATTAATTTATATTAAAAAAATTTATTAGTGAAAATTGTAAAATGTGACCTTATTATGTGAAAAATGAATATTAATGAATAAATACATTTTAGTGTAATATTATGATATATATGGAATAATGAATGTATTAATTAGTGATATGAATAATTAGAAATTGAAAGAAAAATTTTAATGATGAAAATTAAATATAGGCAAAAAAATAAATAAAGAAAGAAAATAGAAATTAATATTTTCTTTGCTAATTAAATGAAAATTTAGTTATGAAATGTAAGAGAATATGATTTTAAGTATGTAGAAATTTATTGAAAATTTTCAATTAAATATTGAATATTTTTCTATTTATTGATGATATTATGTATGAAATGAAAAATATATATTATATGAGTTTATAACTTAATTGATATATTAGAATGAAAAATATGAAAAAATTTTGGTAATGATAAAATTGTTATGAAAAGAATAAATTATTAAGTGATTAATAATATAAAAATAATGAAATTTATGATTTAATAGAAATTGAATTGAAGAAATAAAATAATGCCCTTAGTTATTTTTCTGATGGTTAAATCTAGCTCAGGATATAATTGGCTAGCTATAGGCATACTATTATCGTAGTACGGGTCATGGCAACTCGCTTATGTAGCCAATGATGGTCTACTTCAGTGATTGTAATTCAGTGATTCAGTGTACAATATAGTACTTGAGTGATCTTTCGGGATTACTTTTCAGTGTAGTAGACTTAGGGGTGGCAACGGGTACGGGTTTCACGGGTACCCGCGTCAATCCGAATTCGTTTAAACCCTAATGGATAACCCTATTAGGGTTTTGGAACGGATTTGGGTAGCAATATTTAAATCCATCAAGAGTTTAGGCAGGGTACGGGTAGAGGCCTTCGGGTACCCGCTACCCGATAAATCCGATTATATATATATATATATTATGCAATTTATTCTATTTTAATTTATTGAATATAATGATATAATTATTTTTTCATATATTTTTATAGATTTATGAATTACAAATATAATGAAAGTTTAAAATGTGAAATATAATTTTTCTGTCATAATGAACAATATTTAATTTTATTGTTATTTTTAAATAATTTGATAAATTATTTTAATTTGAATGTGTTGAATTAAATTTTATGTTTTATTTGATTTTATAGTGATTTATGGTAGATTATTTATATATTTATATATTTTTAATTATTTAATTAGTTTGAATTTTATTTTATTTTAAATTTTTTTAATGATAAACGGGTAATTATTCGGATTCGGGTATTAATCGGGTAATGTTAATAAGATTTGAGATGGGTACGGGTATTAATATTATAATTTTAAACGGGTTCGGGACGGTATATAAATAATCGGGTTCGGGTAGGGCAATTTTCGCGGGTACCCTACCCGTTGCCACCCCTAAGTGGACTCTTGAGGTTCACGTCTCATTTATCCGGTCCCAATATTTTTCTATCGGATTGAAACTAGGGGCAATTGTGAATGAAATGATTAAAGTAACAATTATGAATAAAATATGAGAAAAGTGATTAAAATGAAAAATAGGATAAACATGAAATAAGTGAAAAATATAAGAAAAATAATAAAAGTAAGAAATACAAGATATATATTAAATTGTGTAGTAAAGATAAATAATCAAATAAATAAATATAAAAATAATAAAAGTAATAATGTTAGTGGCAAAAGTGTAAATAATATATAGTTAATGGTATAATTGTAAATAAATAAAATTTTAAGAATTTAAGTGAAATTTGTAACAAATAAAAAAAAGAAATTGAAAAGAAGAAAGAAAAGAAGGATTAAAAAGAAAAAAAAATGATAAAATTAGTTAAGGTATTAAATAGTGAATTAAGAGAATTTAAAAAGAATAAAATGAATTATATATTAATGAGAAAAATTGAATAGTATATTAAAAATACAATTGCATGAAAATACAAGTAGTGAAAATTTTTAGATTAGTAATCACCACTGAGTATATTAATGCTCAGCACATAGTTATTTGACTGCGTGCAAGTAACGACAAGAAAGGCAGGAGCAGATATACAACTTTTGGGAGTTGACGGAATATTGACATAATTGTAGGTTATTATATAAAATGACATGTATATATAGGTTTAGATATGGTGTTGTATGGATGAATTTATGTATATATTCTGACAAATGAATATTTGTTAATTATTATATATGTGGAGAATTGGGGTTGAATGGAAAATATATTGCATTGTTGTGAATTGTTGTGCCCAAAAATGGGCTGTGTATTATTTGTTTGACATGTGGGTTAGTTAGTTTATAGCCGTTATACTGCCGAAATTTTTGAAAAAGTAAAAAAAATTAATTAAGTGTTGGTAATATTATAGTTATTAAATTAAGATAGAAAAAAAAAATTTGGCATCCATCGGCTATAATCGTATTTATCAACGTAACGTACGTATAGAATAAATGTTATAAGGGTGTTACAAAATGAATTATACTTTCAAACACTTAAAATTATAATATGAATTAAATACTTGATCACCTTTTAGTAGAAATTTAATGAAAATTTATGAATTTTCTTTCTGATTTTCATTTTAATCTAAAGCTGAAAAATTAGTAAATTTTTATAAAATATCATACAAAATCTCCAAATCATTAGACTTGATAGGTCCAAATTATATTGTCATGAAAGGACTGAATCTCCGAACGGCATTGAACTGAGAATTCAAGACAATTAAATTATAGAAATTTATACCTTTCAATCCAAATCTGGAGACTCTATTTCTAAAATCTCCGAAATTCAACATAATTCTGAAAATATCCGAACTCCAATATTAAATCGGGCCAGCCCTAAATTATTTTACTAGGATTGAAAGCTTAATAAAGAATGAGAAGCATTGCTTAATTATCAAATTCAATGGGAAAATACATTGAGAGTGGGGACGACCAGCCGGTTTTGCATTAGCATAATAATTGCCATTGTTCTTTTAATTATAGGACTATGGTCTCTTATGGGCCTATATTATAATTTGTAAGGGACATTTGGACCTAAGGATATATTTTTCATATTACTAACTTATATTTTTCAACTATAAATATAAAGCCCAAAGTAATATTCTAATTTTATGCATCTTTTTATTTTTAATATTATGCATCGGTAGCAGCTGGGAAATTATTTCCTTTGATGGCATATTAGTCTGTAATTATTATTTTTTTTCTATTATCAGGTCTCTTCCAAATTGTCATTTTTCTTCTCTCTTTGATAGGGTCGATATTTCTTTCGGTTTATTTAGTACAGAAATTGGACATTATTATTCTTTTTTTTTTCAAAAAATCAACTGGATAGAGTTGCTCAACCATCAATTCAACGCAACGAAAATCCATTCTTAGTGGCTCCTTAATACAAGTTTACTACCCTTTGTCATGAAGAATTGATTTTATGAAAAATCCATAGTGGGAAATTAACTCCTGAAATTGGGACTCAATATTAGTGTGGGTGTTAAAGTTTCCAACAAATTGGGCTTGAAGGAATGCACCAAAATCTAATTTTAGTCTGCGGCTGATCAAAACCAAAATTTACTAACCAAAGTAGTGTCTCAAGCCATTCTGTTTTTTCAGTGTCATGTTTTATGTTTACATTAGACAAATTCAAGAAAATGATAAGGTTGTCGGTCGGAGATAATAATGGGCAACAAAGGTGTTTCAAATTCTACAAATAAAATAAAAATACATGCATGAAAGCCCCCACGCAGGATCGAACTACGGACCTTCAGTTTACAAGACTGACGCTCTACCACTGAGCTATAGGGGCACCTACTCCATGTTTCTCCTTTCTTTAGTAAGAGCATTATTTTGAATATAAATTTGGCTAAATTGGGTCACTTAAAAAATTAATAAATTATAAACTTATCACCTATGAAATAATAGTTAATAAATTTATTTGTGAACTCATATGCGATCTGCAGAAGCCGTAAACTCAAAATTAATTTCAGTATGTGGAAATGTAGCCAGTTGATCAAAATCATATTAAATGTGTGGTTATGAATTTTATTTTTATTTTTTTCCTTTGTTTGGGGCAGCCATGAACAGGGTCAAAGTGCCAGAGCATGCCAACAACAAAATTGAACAGGAAATTGCATGGAATCCTATCCTCATTTTTCACTGTAACATCAACGAGATATTATGAGAAAATTCAAACATCAACGCTCAAATTTGACCATCCTCTTCTAAATGCTTACTTTATACCACATTTATTTTGGGGGACTATTGCATTTGCTTAATTTACAGGTACACGAGGGAAGAGTTAGCCAAAAAATTGTTTTGTCATATAGCCAACCGCTTCATCATGTTCTCTTTTTTCTTGGTATCAAATCTCAATTTAATGAGATATTAATACCAAGTCAGTCGAAAATATGTACACATGCACATCCACATCTAAGATTTTGTATTTCTGACAAGATTGATGTTATATATTTTAGTCACAATTATTGTAGGAATTTATGCTATGAATAAGCAAATTTTTAGTGAAATACTATACCTCTCACAATAAAAGTCACATGAACCACTAGCTTTAGCATTTATATTCAAATATGGCAAAGTGACAGAGGCATCATCTCCACTAGTACTACACTGTTCACTCAAAATGGAAACCTCTATCCTCTATTCATGAGCCCTCTTTCACTTGCACAAGTACAAAACCCTGTGGGCTTCTCAGCTTCAATTATTGTATCTCTTCTCTTCTCCTATAATCTCTTCTTTTTTTCAATCTTTTCATATCTTTAATTTTTAAGCCCCCACCATCTTTCTCTGCATTTAAAATCTCCACTTGCCTCCTTTATCTCTTTTTTTTTTTCAAATTAATTTTTGGACAAAAATTAAAAGTAAAAATGGTTTTGCAAGAACCTTGCATAACGCCACTATTACATACATAAATTATGCAATCAATTATTAATTAGTAATAGATATAAAACTGTTGTTATATTAATTATATAACAATAAATTAGTAACAATTTTAAATATTAATTGCCACAATAAGACGTTTAACATGTTACGATAACCTACAATAATGGAAGTACATAAAATGGTTGTCAATCCAATTCATAGTTCAACAGCATCAATTTTAATACATATTATAGCCATACATCAAATTTAAGATAATGTTCGTATATTGTCATAAAAAATTTCTTATTCAAATTCAGTTCTTGAATAAATTTAGGGATGAATTTGATGAATACTGGTATTCAACCGTGCCCATTCTTGTACAGCTTGTGAAAAAAATTCATGTGTTCTCATTCGGCAGGAATGGCAAGTTAAGGTAGATGCCCAGATGGGGGATGATTGATCTTATGGCAAGAAATTGAACTCGAGAGATGTTGACATCGTACTCTTATAGGGTTGTAGAAAGTGTCATTAGGCTATTGGCCACCTGTGTCTGTCATATCATGTGGAAATTACTAATGACCCTTCAGTCAAATTTAACTTTGGTATTAACAGTATTAAAATATTTTGTTTTCCCTGGACCAAAATATAACAAATTCTCTGACCCTTTCCTTTACTTTGGAGTCTAATTATTTAGCTTTGATGGATTTAGAGGAACAGAAAAAACACTGTAATCGTTTCAAACTGCATCATTAAATAATTGATGGGCTGATGAAAGATAATTTCCTCTCTATGGCTATACTGCTATTACTCATTAAGAAACTCTACAATAATTCCACGTTTTTGATTTTGAACGTTATCTTATAATATATTTTTTTCAGTCAATCACGTTTCTTGTATCTAAAGTGAATTATATTAATCTTGAAAGAAATAGAAAATGAACCGAATCATTAACCTTAAGAATAAGCCAACCCACAATTCATTTTGATAAAAAAAAATTATGAAAATGACAAAGTTGGTGCATTACCGTATTAGTCTTATAGTAAAATTATCAATATACTAAAACTATACAGCTGGTGGCATATAAAGGAACAGGACCCACATTGTACTTGCATGATCATGGTTATGAAGATGGTGCTTCTTATTCAAAAAAAAAAAAAGTATGCTTCTTTCTTGAATGATGATTTAAAAGAAAAAAATAAATAGAAAACATTTGAATGTTCCACCCATGGTTTTAAATAACATTAGGATGTAGTGTGTGTCTTAGAAATAGTTTGAAAAGAATCTCACAAAAATTTAAAAAATAGAAAAAAAGTTTATAATTGTGATGCAATTAATTTCAAATTGGTTTAAATCATTTTAAAGTAATTATGAATCAATAATTATCAAGTTTGATATTTAGGTTCAACTAATTTTAATATGGTATTAGAGTTATGAGATGACTAATTATTGTATAATTGTAGACTCTGTAAATAAAATTTGAAGTCCAAAAGTGGAAAGACTCATATCAAATATTAAGTAAGTGGCTCAAAAAAGAATAAAAAGTTCAAATTGCACTTGAGTGAGAGTGTTAAAGAGAATCTTACATCAAGAATTTAAGGATAAAATAAAAATTTATAATTATGGTAACAATTAACTTCAAATTAACTAAGTCATTTTGAAGTAATATTGAATTTACAATTATTAAGTTCGACATCTACATTCATCAAATTCTAATAGATTTGTATTGGACTGTATCGTTCATCGATACTATAAATTTTAAACAATAACTAGTAAAATCATTCAAATCAATAAAAAAATAATAATAAAATAATATATAATATATTAAGTTAATAAACACTTAAATAAACATTGTTTTTATTTTGAAAAATATAAATTATATAATATTTTTATAGTAATAATATAATAAATATTATTGAGTTAAACCACTTTATTATAAAATAATTTTTTGATTTTCTTATAAGAAAATAGACATTTTATCATAAAAAATAAAAAAATTTCAAATTTTACATTTGTGATTGAAAAATAAAATTTGCTACATAATATACATTGTTAATATTAAAAAACTTTAAAAAATGCATGTTTAAACAAAATAATAATAATAAAAAAGTTATCCAAGATGAACAATATAAAAAAATATTTTAGTCATTAATATATATTATAAACATACATAATATTAAAAAAATAATATATCAATAATTTACAAAAATTCAAGACAAAAAATTTACAATCAAAATAAAATATTTATATTTATAATTTAAATTAAAAAATTAATTTTTTGAATGGTTATATAACATCTATATCCATCTATATTTTTTATATCATTTATAATAAATGATACAATATAATAATATTGTTATTTCCAATTAATATGCGTATATGTATGTGTTATTAAAATTCTAAAATGGTAATATGTATATATAGGTAGGTGGGTCCCATATTAAGTGGGACCAATATGCCAAGCTATACTTGTTGATTTGCCAACTTTGCAGGCTATAATCACATCCCAATGCATGATATCAGAAATGCCCAATTGAAGATTCCATTCTAGTTGTGTATATATAAAGGGAAGAGCATATGTGTGTTCCTCTGTAGTTGCACTTTTACTAATCAACAAAAAACTTGGACCAAATTTTCTTCTCTAACGCTATGGCTAGTATTTCAAAGAGGATGTGCAGTTCTAACGAAGAAGACACTGAGCTAAGAAGAGGTCCATGGACTCTTGAAGAAGATACTTTGCTTACCCATTACATTGCTCTCCATGGTGAAGGTCGTTGGAACATGTTAGCTAAATATGCTGGTAATTTTCTTCTAATTAAAATATTTATATATATTTTTGAAAATGTCTTCTCCATTTTTTTCTTTCCTTTTTTTTCCTAAAGATATACTGACCAAGTTCGATAAAAAAAATTTCAGGACTGAAAAGAACTGGAAAGAGTTGCAGATTGAGATGGCTCAATTATCTAAAACCTGACATTAAACGTGGCAATCTTACTCCACAGGAACAGCTCTTGATTCTTGAATTGCACTCTAAGTGGGGTAACAGGTATATTCTTATATCAAATTTTAAATTTCTTTTTTTTTCTGTGTAAAAAATTTCTATTAATTTGGAAATATTTTAGATGGTCAAAAATTGCACGGTATCTGCCTGGAAGAACAGACAATGAAATCAAGAATTACTGGAGAACAAGGGTGCAGAGGCAAGCACGTCAACTGAATATTGAATCAAATAGCAAGAAATTCATTGATGCTGTTAGGTGTTTTTGGATGCCAAGATTGCTTCAGAAAGTGGAACAAGCCCATGATGATTATCCTCAAAATCTTGCAGTTTCTTCTGCTTCTTCAGTACTCAATTTCACACCCCCTTCTCCGTTTTCATCAGAATCATTTCCTCCACAAATGAACAAATTTTCCATGGCACACTACTCAAATCTTGATCAAGAACATTCAAGTACTTCTAGCACAGTTATCTCCACAGAATCCGAGGCAATTATCCCATACCAGCCTCAAATTCTTGAAAATAATCCATCAACTCCATCAGTTGTTGATGATCATACAGTGTACAATAACCTAATTCTAAGTCATCAGAGTAATTACTGTGGAGATATTGACATGGATGGATTCTATCCTCCAGCAGCTTCAACAATGCCTGAAATTGGCACTTTTAATGATCATTCACCAGCAGAATGCCAGATGGCACTAGGCGATTGGATCTATGATGATGACATGGTAGATTCTTTATGGAACATGGATGATATATGGCAATTTAGCCTTTAAGAGAAAGAGGAAGAGCCTGACTTAGATATTATTATACTAAACTGCATTGTATTTTGCTTAGTTAACAATTAAGAGATAATTAATTACTATTGTAGTCAACATATATAATTTACTTATATATAGGTTTTGTTGTTTTATATAATTAAGAGAATATATTGTGAGAAATTATATGTAGTGACTTGATCAAGTGCTTTTTATTGATGTTAAGCAACATTCAATTTTAATGGAAAAGAAAATGATAAATCTAACTCAGAAACCGCATTTTCTTTATCAAATTAGTTTTCTTTTTATTCTCCTTTTTCACTTGATTATTGGATGTTCACTGCAATTAAAAAAAAAAGAGAGAGAGAAGAGTAGAAAGGTACTAGTCAATTCAAGGAAATGATGGATAGAAGTGACTAGTCTGCACATGATATCAAAGGTGGAGTCGTGTCTTAAGGGTACACTAACGTGTTGGTGTAGGACTAGCTATCGTTGCAACTAGCTACTGAGCCAAGCCACAAGTGGGGAATGTTATTGTTGGGAATGAGATCAAAGGTGGAGTCGTGTCTTAAGAGAGTAAAAAAAAAAGAGAGAGAGAGAGAGAGAAGAGTCAAAGGTGGGGAATGTTATGGTTGCAACTAGCTACTCAGCCAAGCCAACTGAATGGGAGGAACCTTAGCTCTTCCACGTCTTTTCAAATAAAGTTTTGACAATGTGACAATATCTAAAAAAATGATAATACAATAAACTAATTTAAAGTATATAAAATAATAATTACTTTATTAAATTAGTCCATTATAAATTCGATTCTGTTAAGTATATTATCCCCCAAGCTACATGCATATGTATGAAATTCAATTTTTTTCTAATTTTGAAATTTTGAGTTAAGAACTCAATTCAAATCATATAAAAAAATTTAAAAGGTTATCATTAAATTAATAATTGATTATATGATGCATGTTTCTTATGACAAGTTTAAGTTTTGACAAAAAAATTTCCTTTTCCAATAATTATGTATATATACATACTGTTTCCACCATGGTTATAAAAGTTGTCTTCTTGCAACAGGTATTTCGAAATGTGGAATATGTGTTCACTGCCGAGAAATAATTAATGCTAAGCATATATTCTACTTCCAGCATACTGTGATGTACAGAATTTTCTGTTTTCTTTTAAAAGTTTCTTGGCAAGTTGAGTTCATATATAACAGATCAGTTTATTCCTGAACATAATAATTGTTCAAAGTAACCCTTTTGGTCCATCACGAGTATGTAGAATGTTAGAATGGAAAATTTTTGAAATATATGATCACATTATATAATTGTATAACCAAAAAAAAATTAAAACTTTCACATACTAATTAATATTATGTTTGGAGTTAATTACGTACCTTGATTTTATCCCCCCAAAAAAAACCCAATTCAAATATTATATAATTTAATATTTAGATTCACTCTTTGTTTCTTCAGGAAAATAAAAATAAATAAAAAGTAATTAAATTGTAGAATTAGATTTCTATATGCACATTTTCTTATTGAATGTTTAATTGCATGTCAGGCCTTATTAGGAAAATGAACGAGAGAATATGTCGATGCCCTAATGCGTAAACTATTTAAAATTTACTGTAAGCAAGAAAAATCAGATAGATCGTAATTACAGAGTTGAATGGATGGTTGAATAACGAAGTGCGAAACCAGTTGGTGGCATTGCCTGCGTGAAAAATGATCGAATTGAGGTACATTATCTCTTCATGTAACAATTTCGTGGGCATGATCATGACTAATAAGACTATGCTTTTAGTACCCTATAATTGATAAATGTCACCAATAATGTCTGAATCTAATCTATGCTATCTCCATCCCACAATTAAAGTCATTCTCTATATTCTCCCGTTAATTAGATTGTTCAATAATTTGTTTTTATTATCAATTTTCAATAGATTGATTAATGGTGTTTTAATAGATAAATATTAAAATTCTTTAAAAATCACAAGCTAAATTGATATTTTATTTTCTTATTACTGATATGGGTCAGAAGACTCCACTAACAATTAGGTAAAACACGAGATGTCGTCAGCTTTGTGTGTCTAGTAATTGTAAAAACTGTAGGAGATTAGATTTGTGGACGTCTATAATGGATTAAAGGGCTATTAATAGAATCACAAACCAAATTCCATTATAATTTTTACCATCGTTTTTGTTTCTTAGATTTTGGAAGTCGTCAAATTTCAATCCATAACTTTTGTAATTTTTACTAAAAATTAACATTTTAAGAGAAGTTTGTTCTTAATTTCTTTTCTTTCTTTTTCTACTTCTTTTTTTTTTTCTTTTTAAGAGCCTTTTAAGAGAAGCTAAAAATCTAAAAAAGTTATATATTTAAAATAATCATTTTTATTATTTTCTAAAAATCTTACAAAATTACAAGGTATATTAAATCCGAGATCCCTGATTTTTTTTTTTTAGCTTTTAAAACGCTAAATTTTGATTATATCACATTGATTACTTGAACAACTATTATTATTTCAAGTTCATATTGGACAGTAATATAATTATAATATATAAATTAAATATAAATATAATATAATTATGTTATACTATCATTAATATAATTTTTTTTAAATATAAATTTGTAGAATATAAATACATAATATAAGTATAAAGCATTAACCATATGATATAAGGAATAACTATAAAGTATATTATAAACTATAAAATTTTACAGTAATATAATTATAATATATAAATTAAATACAATGTATTAGTAATTTAATATATTCTAAAATATTAATTATATAAGTATATGTATAATTTAAAAAATTGTAATATATTTAGACTGACTATATATATGTAAGTGATGTTTTGATGGTTACGGCTTTATTAGGTATTATTTTTCAACTGTTAGATAAAAAATATAATGGTTCTAATTAGTTTTGCAATAATTATAAATATTTAATTATATTTAATACTAAGCATTATTATGATTACTAATGGAACCATAACAATTAAAAATTTTCATATATATATTTGTTTAGTGTTACAAAAAAAAACTGCACATATGCCATGTATTAATATTGATATAAATTTATGTGCAATTTATTAACAAATATGCTAAAATTTGAGATGCTAAGTGAATTTCTTATTTTTCATGAGGTACTGACATTTTATTTATCACTTAAATAAATTATTTAAAATTCAATATGGTTTTGAAGATATTCAAATTCTCGATTAAATTAAATTGTGCACAAACAAAATCTTATTATGGAATTAAGTTTTAGTACATAAATTCACAAAATTAATTTTAAAAGTATAAAATACATTTAATTTTAAATTTTGTTTAAAATACATTGGGTCAAATTCGGGTTGGGCTGCGATCAAATTTCTGATTTGGATTGGGTTCAACCCTAATTTCATTTCGAGTTTGGATTTAATCTTAAAATTTTCTGCAAATCTGATTTCGGGTTCGGAGCAATTTTTTTTCAAGTAAATTCGGATCAGATTTTTGGGTCGAGTAAAAAATTATCAGATCTAATTGATATAAATGTTTGAGATCTAAATTCATCTATAGAAAAAAGGGACTACCTTTTTAGGAGAGTTAAAAAGGAATAGTACATCTATCTTTTTGGATGAGTTGTGATATTATAAAAGAAGCAAAATTGATTGAGAAATCGAATGGCTCTAAAATCTAAATTACATAGTGGGATAAGTGTTCGTTTTAAAATTTTACTAAATCTCATCAAATTAATGGGATACTTGAGCACCATCCATTTAAGAAAGTGTGTGAATTGAAGTGTCCATAGTCTTAAAATTTTCTATGGTCATAAGTCTCAACATCAACTTTATCGTGTCGAATTAACTTGCATTAGTTGACATGTGAAATTTGCATCCAACTATTTATAGAAGAAAACTCTTGCTATTAAGAGAAGACTGTTTGTTTTATTTGCTGTCTCAATTGTGGCTGTGGCCATGGCTAATCTCTTAATTTGACAAATGCGTAAAGGCCACCAACATGCCTTTGACATTGAATATTATTAGGTAGCATAAAGCATATGTTATGGTATCTTAATCCAGAAGTAAAATTCTTTTGAGGATTCACATATATGGACATATTTCTTGTTGGCTAATGCAAATTAGTATGCCTCTGGTATAAGATAGTTTTTGCATAAAATGTGGGAAATATATAAAAACACAAGAAAATAAGGCATGATTTTGTTGGTGACTGGGCATGTAGCCAAGGATCTAGAGAGAAAAAGCATAAAGATTAATGAATAAATAAAAGTTTAATTAACAATAAATTTTAATTTAATGGTACTAGTATGATAATCTGCAGAACTATGAGGTTTCGAGTTCGAATCTCCAAAAATAGTAATTTCAAGGCCAAAGCAAAATCCAGAAATATATTTGAATAAAATTTCAAATTCAAATTCTTCTATTTCTTTTGTGAATTAAAAAAAATAGTATCATTAGAATATAAATAGGATTTATGCAACATAACATTAGCAAGGACTATAAATTAATGGTTATCAAATAGTTCTTATTAGTAGTGGATATAAAACTATTGTCACATTAACTATAAGACAATAAGTTATCAATAATTTTAAATTTAGTTGTTGGAAACGACTGTCATTCATCAGCTATTGGAAGCTCATTACAGTAATTTTAATATATATTGTAATAATTTTATTCGGCTTCATAGGTCTTTTTGTAGTAATATATATAATAGTGGTATTTCGAGTTTTGGTCAATGTTTCCATTAACATAAGAAAAGGAGGCTATAATACCAAAAGAATAAAAAGGATTGATTCTGCTTGTGCCATGAATGTAGCCGAGGATCTAGGGAGGGAGAGGGGAAGTGCAAAGAATACATCAAATAGTAAACAAATATGGTATGAGAATATAGTGCTATATGAGTTAATATATCAAGATGTTGAACAATATGGTCGTCCATAGTACCATTTGAGTATCTTATTCTAATATTGTTATTCTTCTTCTTCCAAAAATCCCAAGTCAGATTTGCTAGTTAACCCATAGAAAAAAGGTGAACTTCCATCATGTGCCTTGAAGAATTTGCTTAGATACTCATCCTTCCAAAATTTCTTTCAAATCATCAAACCCATATGATATTATCACCATCAAACTTAAAGCGTGAAGAGACTAAACTCTCTGATAGAGACCTTTGTTTTTTTTTTCTTTTTCCAAGACTGGCAAAGAGTTCTTGACCTTCCTTATTGGTTTTTTAGTTAATTATAAGACCTTCAAATTCTATGGCCACTTCACCTATTTTTGTCCTCAAATATTTTTATTTTCAAGTATTTTATTATATATGGTGCATGAACTAAGGCCTTTTCAATGATGGTAGGTCCGATGAAATGAAATCCACCTTCTCTCTCACTCGTTAAAGCCTACATTTTTCCTGTGAAAACAACAAAAATTGTGGCAGGGCGTGGATAAGAATTTGCCCACCTATATTTTAACCATCTTGTCTTTTAAGGACTAATGATTATCTTGATTTGACAAACTAAATAATTAGCCACCTTGATTTGGAACATTAATTAGTGTTATTATGCTAAGGGGACGGCATAAAGTAGTATTTATAACTTACAAGATTACTAGGCTATGAGAATTAACTGGTGGCATATACAACTTTTCAAGATACCCAAATGATGAGGAACAAGAAATCAAATGAAAATATATTCAATCAATAATCACATTTTAGTGAAAAAGAAAATGTTATCACTATATTTATCCAAATGTTTTGGATTTTTGTGGATTAATAATTGGGATTAACTGGTGGCTAATAATATATGGTTTCTAATTGATAATAATGATTGATTGCTAAAAATTTAAGAATTTGATGAAAAGTTGCAAGCGTGCAGTTGTTGTTTTATACGTTAAGCCATTTATCTTAAATTTTCTTTCATATGTTACCTAACATATCAATATATAAAAAATTAAGAATATAAATTATTTTTATGTACGTATATATGAATATATTTTATTGTATAAAAATGACTGTATATCATATCTAATATAATTATACTTATAATATCTTATTAACATATTTATTTAAAGGTGAAATGAGAATGGGGGTCTAGTTATTTAAAAGCCATCAATGAAGTATTTACTGAGTTTTTTCAATTTTTTGCTTTTATGTGTTATATTAGTGGGAATGGGTAAAGGGAAAAAGTTTTTAAATGAGAAGTTCTGTTATGTGGTGAGGTGAGGTGCAGAAGAAATAAAAGTTCTCAAGGAACATGTTCTTATTTGAAAGAGAGAGGGAGGATGTGTGTGTGAATGAGGGGAAGGTGAGAGTATTTGTGGGAGGAAACAGAAAGACTTCAGATAATTTAATTTTTTACTCCTTGTAATTAATTTTTACTTTTCTAAATAATTTAGAAGTATTCATATTGATGGCAACGTTGTGGTGAAAATTTGATGGATTATAATAAGAGACTCTATTGTTATAATTTAAGTAGTCTGAAAAGTTCTGAATGATATATTACTAAATTATTGTAACCATTGAACTACAAGATGGTATATTTAGCAAACAGATTAAATTATTGAACTGAATGGGCACTAAGCCTCCCAAATTTTTACACCCCTATATGGTCTATAACTGTGCAAGGAAGGATAACTCAAGTTACCAAATGCTAAAAAATTGTGAATAAACATTTTTACCTCTGTTCATTTTCTTTGTCATTTTAGAAAAATGATGAATATTCTACATTTCCTTTCCCTTTATTACTTCTTCCTAAACAATGGCTGTTTGATATTTATTACCTTCCCTTCACCTTCTTTCCCTTCAAAAGTACAGAACTCCCTTGCCTTTCCCTTCAAAAGTACAGAACTCCCTTGCCTTTCCCTTCATCCCATTCAAACAAATTATTTGTCGTACAGGTAAAAGTAAAGTACTCGGATAACTTAAAGCATTCAGGTCTGTAAGGACTTAAAATTTGCTGTATATAAAATCACTTCAATTTCTGCGAGGACTAAGGGCTCAAATTTATTTTGGTTTCGAATGCACAGCTATCCAAAATTCCAAATCAATCATAAGATCATCTGGCTGAAATCCTCAACACTCTTTTAGAAAGCTTTACACCTTTAAAATTCTAACTCAATTGCCATAAAATGGTAAGATATACAAAATGAAGTATATCGTATGCCATCACTAACCAGGGACAAAAGTGTACACATTATTTATGGTAAAGCTAATTCAAAAAAACTTTTTTACACGTATGAAAGAAATAAATTAAAAGGAGTTTCTCCTAAAATCAGTATCTCATTCACATGCTGCGTTCTAGGATAACCTACTTCCCACCCTTGCTGTAGCTATCCCGAAGAGTAACAGTGCGATTGAAGACCAACTTATCAGGTGTTGAGTCCTTATCAACCATAAAATAGCCTGCATTTCACATTAAATGGAATGGAAATATTAGACAGCACGGGAAACCAAAGTCATCACATGCTAAGAGAATAGCGTCTAGAGTTGCTCAAAAGATTGGACAAGTCAGTCACAGCAAAACCAATAAGAAATAGCTACCACAAAACCAGGTTGAATGGTGCAGGACAATTTACAAAAGTAAAAATTTAAACATTATACGAGCAGAAGATAGAACTTTAATCACCAACTGCATTTCAAAACCTATTTTCCATGTCTACGTATGTTCAAAACATCCAGAAGTAAAACTGGTTTCTGAAATTTACCAAGGCGTTCAAACTGGAATCTTTCCCCAACAGCAGCATTTTTAAGTGATGGCACAGCATATGCACTGGATATCACCACCTTGGACTGTGGGTTCAGATCAGCAACCCAGTCATCGAGCTCAGCAGGATTCTGAAGCAAAATATCATTGGGGAAGTTATCAGACATTGCAATTTCAAATCAATAAATGAATAAAAGGAATGTCAAATGCCACAAAAAAATCACCAACCTCTGAGTTAAACAGCCTATCAAATAATCTGACTTCCACCTTCAGTGGATCAACCCCTGGGGAAGGTTCAGCAACCCAGTGTAGAACACCCTGTACAAAGCCAAACCAGTTTATACATAAATACCACAAGCAGATACACCAGTTCTTCAAAGAATATCACTGAGAAAATTTCACTTTGCAAATACGTTATTACACCAATGAGAAATGGGAGAGAAGGAAAAGGAAATGGACCTTTGGTTTTGTCTTCTTGGAAGGATCATATTCAGCGCGGATCTCAATAATTGTCTCATTGTCATCAGCTAGGACTACTTCTGTGCATTTAATGGGGAAAGCATACCTGTGTAGATGCAAATTCCTTCAACATTAAGGAACTTGCTAATAATATGATTGTCATTTTTAGACCAAATCTACTCTCAGTGAATTTTTTAGTGTATACCTGAGTAGAACAGATTTACCCAGAGCAAGCCCATAGTAATCCTTAGAATCTTTCATCCGAAAATCAGTATGTTCAATGTAAACAACATTGGAAAATGGAACCTGAAGTACCAATGTAACAAATTCTAAATTGGGATAATAGATGCAAAATCGAAAAAAAAAATCACGATGCAATTCTTATTTCTTTAGGCCAAGAATGGCATGTAATTCAGGTATACTCAGAACATTCAACCCATCCATCTAAAGCTAGATTAGGTGGTATAATGGAGAAGAGGTGCGTGTATAGATGTTATAAGTTGGTTTTGAGCTGTAGGCCTGCAGCACATCTTACTTTCCAAAGAGAAAGGGATATATATAGAATTCAAGCCAAACCCAAATTCAAATCCTAACAGATAGCAGCTTAGAATTTGAGATTTCAAAGTCCCCATTAGATATAGATTGGGAGAAATAATCCCAACCCCAAGACAGACATAGAGATGCTTCCTTTTCACAAAGCAAAAACCACATACACTTGTCCATAGTTGAAATGTGAAAAAAAAAAAGGTTATAGTCTAATTGGTCGTGGCAACTGGTAAACTAAAATTAACATGTAGTCATCAATCGCTAAACACTTAACAGAAGAAACCCTAATCTTACACTCTTTCCACTTTATCCACTCCAAGTTCATCTTACAGCAATCAATTCCTTCCAAACTGGAATTAAAAAAAAATAGAAATAAAATGAAAAAGGGGAACTCATTACCTAGCCAAGATTTCCATGCTCTTATTAGTATATAATGTCTAAGACATTTTAGCATTAATGTTAAGTCCTTGAGATGATTAGGTCGACTCATAACTTATCTTTTACAACACCACCCAAAAGCCCAAGGCATGTCTATAAATGCAGATTAAGTATGGGCTAAGTTGCACTTGCTAGAGCTCAAGCTAGGTTTTGTTAGGGAGGTCCAAATCTGATCTCAACACTAACTTAACTAACCAGAGCTGGACCCCTATCAACAACAGCTTAATAATACAGGAGTTGGTTGAAAATTTTGATTATTCCAGGTTGGCTTAACCAGAACTAAATTCACCTTGTAAAAAGCAGAAGCATCTTCTGAAGCATCAGGCCATTTCTTTGCCTCAAGATCCATAACTGAACCAGATTCCAGGTTGGTTATGACCACCTAAGAACACAGAAAGGTTAAGCTGGAGACATAAATACAATTGAACCCAAAAGAAAAAAAATTGCAGAAATGAGATTGGTACCTTTAGAGGATGTAGGATAACCATTGTACGAGGTGCTGTTTTGTTCAATTCTTCTCTTATGTGATGCTCAAGGCGATCCAAGCGTATCAAACTACCATCACTGCAGCACAAGTGTAGAATAAAAACAATTAGTTTTTCATCCAAAAATATATATGCTACCTGAGAAGTTGTTTATGTCTCTAAAAAGATTTACAAATATATAACAACCTTCTGGTGATTCCAATTCCTCGAACAAAAGCATTGATTGCAGTTGAGGTTACACCCCTTCGCCTTAAACCAGCTAGTGTCATAAGTCGAGGGTCATCCCAACCATCAACATAATTCTTTGTCACCAAGAAATTTAACTACAACAATATTAACAAAATGACAATTAGATTTATAGCAAAAATGCAGGATAAGGTAAAATCCAACCTTCCAAACAAGACTACAGAATCTGCTTGCTCACTTTCCGCTTTGACATCACAGTGTTAGCAACATTCAACCGTGAGTACTCCCATACATAAGGCTGATATAGGCCCAAAGAATGTAATAACCAGTAATATGAAGCACGCCGTGTCTCAAATTCCAGCGTACACAGCTGCACAAGATGTCAAATTATTGGAGAAAAATGAAACCAAGCACCAAATAACATCATATACACATGCATAAATGGAAAAAAGTAAACAGATTTCGAAGGTGGGGTCTTAGACAAAATTCACTAGAGGACGTGAAGTAAAATTGGAAGTCTTATCATGTCCATGTCTGGTGCGTCAGGAAGCAAATTCTAGAAAAATAATTTGTACATAAAAACCATCAAGTACTTCTCACTGCCCCAAGTTTTATCAGATCCCCTTTACAAATCCACTAACTAAGCTACATCAGACAAATATCTGTCAGGACTTTCAAAAGAAAATTTTAATTAAATGATCATTACCAATCTTGGAGTATTTCAAAAATTCAGTCTCTCGAAATTCAAATACATCATAAACAAATCAAAAACAAGTTAATACAATTTCTAGTCCTCCGATTTTATCATTAACAACTTGGTGTATAATTGTTCTCGCATCAAAGATATGATATTCAAGAGGATGCATTGTCCACTTATTCCGTGTTCAAATAACATTACAAGTTCCTAACTGAATTTACCAACAAATACACAACTTCGGACTTTGAGAGCAACTGGCATTGCTTAGAGAATTTAATGAGAACGACAAGTTTGTTTACTGTGGATAAACTTTATATGGTTTTAGTTGGCAGGTGTAAAATTGTGTTGGGGTTTTCAAGGTTTCTCAATTTTTTTTCTGGCAATTTATCATCTTCTGTGTTACTAATGTAGAGCATTCAAGGTTTTGAGGAGCTACCCACAAATAGAACTAGAGAGTAAAAGTATCTCCTTTCAAACTGGTTGAAGAGTGCACTATTTAATTTAGTTGACTTTTTGTGGAAATCACCCATTAACCAATTCATAATGCTACTCCAAAAGTTTTTGACTTGGGATCCTCAATTAGCAATTGTTTCCTATTAGAGCAACCAAGTGATGTGCACCTAGTTTACAAGAGAAACCAATAATTGGGAAATCAAGACAGTCATTCATCAGATGAAAGCCTTTTGTTAATAAAATGCTTTCTGCAAAAGGAGCACGAGATAAGACTAGATAGGTGCAAATAGAAAAGACAGATTCGGGGACAAAAACCATTTACAGCAATCTATTATATTAGAGAGGTGAAGGGTGAGATTGAATTTATTTTCCATGAAGACCCATTTGATGAAAGTGCTATCAACATATCCTTCTGGAAGGACACTAATATAGAAAAGCTAGAGATTATGAATATTCTAGAAATAAGAGAGTGGGACACATAAGGATAGAATGAAGGGCTGTTAGGTAATTAAATATACCTGAATTCTTTTATAAAAAGGTGAAGGGGAATAGAAGCAGCAGATTATTGGGTATTAGGAATCTTTTTTGGGTCTCCAAGTGGCTTCTTGGAGAAAGGGAAATTCATGGTTTTAAATAACGGCCGTTACGTTACATAACGGCCGTTATTTAAAGGAAAATGAACCTTTCATTACCGTTACACCCATTATACCACGCTATTTATTTTTTTGCAATGAAAATTGTCGTTACGGCATTATGTAACGAGTAATACCGTTATGTAACCTCGAACAACTGTTACGTAATCAATTATTAGACTGATTTTCATGAAGGTCTATATTTTGAAATTCTCCATTCCACTAGTTGTCTAAACAAAACTCTAACCCTAAGTCAAGTTCTACATTGCCCAAACTCAATTAACAATTCTCATCAATAACACCAAAGTCAAATTTGTTAAGAGAATTGGAAATCAATATTTGTTTTACATAGTTGCATTTTGTTTTATTTTTAGTGAAATTTAATTGCGTCAATGGTTCTTAATTCTTGTCCACAATGGTTTGTTTGTTTGTTGGTTGTTGGTATGTCACTTATTTTTATGGTAGTAATATGTTAAATAATATAATATTTTCAACAGTGTTTTGTACTAGCTTTAATAGTTAATGTAATAATGACTTAAATCTATGAACTAAATGTGTTTTCCTTTTGAATTTATGTTAATTAGATAGTTGCATTTCTTAATTGTAGTGAATTCATTTAAAATACATTAATTTCATGAGTTTTGCAATTTTTATAAAAAAATTTGCACTGCAGTAGTCTGTTACTGTTACATTACGTCATTATGGACCCATGTTCGTTATACGCAACTGCGTCCGCGATCACAGCTATTACCGCGATTTAAATCCATAGGGAAACTTCCCTGGGCTGTGCTCTAAGCATAAAGGTTCTCTTTTCTTATTTTTTAGTTTTATGCTTCCTTTTGCATTCCTTGTTCAGCTTTGAACCTCCATTGTTGATAGAAGGAATTGATAGAAGGAATTCTTACCTCATTTCATTTGCTGAATCTGATTTGTGTTGTCATTTGTGTGTTTGTTTGCTGTTTTTTATCAATTTTCAGAATCAATAATTTGATTTAAGTGAAAGCAGCCAGTACTTGTATGCTTTAACACAAAGCAAAGAGAGTTAGAATATTGCTTCTTAATTCAGCTAGTGCAAGCCAGTTTACTAAATAGGCATCTTGGCTATATCCCCCTGTTGGTGTCCTTATTAATGATATAACTCTCACTGGCCTAAACAGCTGTAAAAGCATGTAGAAAAAACTATCAAACAAAAACAACATACCGAATGAGTGATATTCTCAAGAGAATCCACAATGCAGTGAGCATAATCATAACTTGGATAGATACACCACTTATCTCCTGAATGTGGATGGGGAGTAAACTGGACAAAAGAAAGCCAAATCATTGAAGCGTACAAATGGAACTGTTCACAAAATCAATAATGTTATCTGATAACACTTGCCTTGATTCTATAAGCAATGAGATCATACATATTAAAATTATCACTCTGCATGTCTTGCTTCATCCTGAGTGTTGCTTTGCCTTCTTCAATCATGCCCCGTCTCATTTCATCAAAAAGTTTCAAAGACTCTGCAATAGGTCTATCCCTCCAAGGGCTGTTCATCTTCTTTTCTCTATACTCCTTAATTTCATCAGGTGTCTATAAACATGTACTTTCTTGAATTAATCCTTCTATTTCAATGTCAATCAACTCAAATACATTTTCTTAAATTAACCCTTCCCACTCAATGTCAATCAACTCAAACATAAAAATGCCGAGAATAAGATTAGCTATTAACTTCCAAATGATTAATATTTACTCCCCACCTGGTGATCAACATAAGCATGACCCCTTCGTATCAGCTCTACTGCTAAATCATAAAGATCTTGGAAATAATCACTAGTGTAAGTGATCTGCAAAAGATATAAAGATGTCACAAATGGCAAATCCACACTATATGTGCCAAAATAATAGTGCAATAAAATACCTTGAAGGGTTTCCAACCCATCCAGTCGACAATCTCTTCAATGTGATCAATGTATTCCTTCTTTTCAGCCTCAGGGTTTGTGTCATCATACCTGAAATTATCAAAGGATCAGTATTAAGACTAAAAAATGGCTAATGAAACATCCCTAGTTCATTCTTTTCACAATAGCCCATTTGAAGTTCAACTGACTATAAGTATCATTCTTTTATCAATAACCCATATGAAGTTCGACTGACTATACGATATCTTCTAACAGATACTAGGCTTTAGAGAATCCTCTATTCTCATCTCTAATAATTTTTAATAATATCTAATTTCGAAGAGGCAGATCCCATGCTTAACATATAGAAAAGTAATAACAAAATTTCCTGGAAACAAATAAATTAACTAGATAAACCTATGGTAGTAACAGCTTAATTCTTTTTGACAGTCATTACAAAGGTTCCAGCAAGCACCAATCATAAGAGAAACCTACAATAGTAACTAGTAACCACCTCATTCTTTTCTCATGACAAAAACAAAGATTTTAAAATGCATCAATAATAAGATAAACCTAGGATAGTAACCACTTTAATCTTTTTACACAGTCACAAGAATTTTCCTGGGAATTGAATTATTTGTCTGCATAGTTTTCATTGGTAATTTAAGTAACAAACTATCTAGATAATCAGTCATTTGCCTCAGTTTTTTTTTTCTCCTTCAACATGAATTAAGTTTTCCTATGAATTTGCAACTGCTAGCTTGTACGAGGAAGTATTTGGTGAAGGACACACAATAAGAAATATAAAAACCCAAATGTAAAGATTAAATATAAGCAAATAGACCTTGCAATAAAAGGGAAACAACAACAGTCCTGACCTGAGATAGCAGCATCCATCTCGCTCTTTTGCAAGACCAAAGCTCACAAACATTGCCTGAGGAATGTTCCTCAAGATGAGAATCCATGAACAAGGCAAATGATAAATCTGAACATTTATTCCCTTTTTAAACAATCTCAAACAAAAACATCAATGATAAATGACACCTTAGCATGACCAATGTGTAGATATCCATTTGGCTCAGGTGGGAAGCGAGTAAAAACTTTTCCCCCTGTTGCTTTCAAGTGTTTATCAAGCATTTCCTTTGTGTTGCAACATCTCAAAACAGAGTTGTTACTGAAGAATATTTCTGTATGCACCTGACAATCCATAAGAATTTTATCATATAAGCTACAACACAATGAAAACCCCAAATTACATGAGGGATATTGCAAAAACAAGGAGTTGAAGATCTAATAATAAAAGTGTGACAATTAGGTAAAGAATCAGCATGAGTATCTCAATTTTAAGTTGCAAACTAAATCTATAAAAAAATTTGAACTTTGACATGTGAAATAGAGAGTAATAAGACTATAGGCAATGAATTGATCCAACCCAAATAGAACTATTATGTTGATTGCAAAACCAAAAATCAATAAGCTTGTCATCATATTGAAAAAATCAAGTACCTTGAAATTTTCATCAGGATTGGGAAATATCAGGAAGGGGTTAAGATCTTCCTCAGATGGCTGCACTGGATTATCATTAGAAATTTTTTTATCCTGCACAAATTCAACATGCACAAAACAATCAGAACTATTTATCTCACGAACGGAGACCGCATGAAAGTGTGCTCACCTCAACTTTAGTGGGCCTTTCCTTTTTCTGCTTTGACAGCTTCTCATTATCCGCTTCAGTCCTTTCACCAAGTATTTCAAATAATTTTGCATCTATGAGTTTCTAACAAACACAAAGTGAAGAAAAATGGAGAAGTGTCAACAAATAAAACATAATGTACACATAAGAATATTGACAAATTTTTGTTGAAAAAAACATGATTAGCATTCACCAATTCACCTTGACAATCTTTGGATCAGCCCATGGAAGCTTCTTGCGCACATACCCAAATAGATCACCAACTAGAAATAAAATCATATAAGTCAAATTACGATATTATCATGAGCACAAGACAGTAAAGCATAATAATGCATGCAAGAATGCACATAGTGGGATAACATACAAAAGAAACCCAAAATAATTATGCATAGTTGTCTTTCCCTTCCACTTTTCTTTTTCCTCCCCCAAAAATTTCACTCTTTTTTATAGGGGCCCATTGCATCACTGAGTTCGCAAGTCTTAATGAAAATCATGTCCCTTCAGAATGATACTACAGATTAAGCACTACAGAATTATACAAACCACCAATACATGGTGAAGTAGAAAATAAAGGGAAGAGCAGTAACTCTAAAATTAAATACCGACCATTTGTTCTATAACGTTGCTCCAAAATTGATTCCTTATTCTGTTCAAATACTTCAATAACAGTCCTTTCAATATCTTCTTCAGAGACCTCAACATCTGTACAGAAATATAAAGCTATCAACATGTAATCTCTTTTATGGACGGTGACCAATCAAAGAAATCAAGATAATTCCCCAAACAGAGCAAAATTATCTAAAATAATGATGAGATGAACAGATATCAAGAGAATATGACAATAAGAAGAAAAATCATTATAGCAAAATCCCAGAGGATCTAACACATCTAAATACATTCAATCACAAGGATAACCTACCAACACCACATGCTTCTTCAAATTCATTCAATTTAAAACTCTCTGAAGCAGCACCAGATAAGAATGAAAATGCAGCTTCTAGTTGCGCTGGGGATTTAATCTGCAAAGTATTAACTGAGTAAGAATCCATCCAAAATTTTCTCCATAACCAAATCAATAAACTTCCAAAAGCATTAGGCCAAAAGCACTAAATTGACACCTTCACAGAGACAATATATCCTAGCAAAGTAGGACGATGTACGAGGGCATTTGCTGGGTACTTTGTAGCAACCTGCCAAACATAAAACCAATCGACAGATTGCACATGAGCGAGATGCATTAAAGGAAAACTCCACAAATGAAAGTAACACACTTTAAAATGAATTTCAACAAGTTGGAACACAAAGAAAGAAAGTATCTTGTCTAGCAAACAACAATTTCATAAATACTAAGCTGGATCACTTTGCAACAATACAATTGTAGACAAACACGAATGAATGTATAAATTTAGATTACCGAGTAAAGGAGGTTCCCAATTGTTCTATTGCAACCCTCAGTGACACCCGCCTGCAGACCAAACAACATAATATAATAAGCAACGATAGAAGTTTTACCTCAAGTTCATACACATGAAATCACATTTTCCCATGACTTAGAAAGAATACCAAATGCCACACTGAACAGAAAGAAAAATAAATACTACATTGAGTGTTCCTCTATTACTGATTCTAAGCTCAAAATTCTTCGAAACAATACACTAATACCCAA
Organism: Triadica sebifera; assembly: GCA_023653625.1. Classification (NCBI taxonomy): domain Eukaryota; kingdom Viridiplantae; phylum Streptophyta; class Magnoliopsida; order Malpighiales; family Euphorbiaceae; genus Triadica; species Triadica sebifera. The sequence goes on along the minus strand of CM042903.1, from coordinate 21,270,353 downwards.
AAACAAAATTAAGACTATTTTCACTTCCAATTGTTTCTTACTCCCATTTCTCATTGAAAAAAAGAAAAAACTAATCTGAATACCTCGTGAATGACGGCGGTGAGATTGTTGGTGACCTTGTTATTGGCGATGGTGTTTCGCGCAGTTCTCTCATCGAGACCGATCTTCAAAAACAGCTCCAGTGGCGTATCTGAGCACTCGTCCTTCCCCACCATTTCTTAGAGACGGATATTAGTTAAAAGGGCGTGCAAGTGTAGGAGTGAGGCTGGGTGGCTATGTAATATGAAGAGGAAATAAAAATGATGCAGTAGAACCCTAATTAAGCCTACAACTGAAGCTGCCAATGAATCTCTTTTCTGCGTGCTTAATTCTTTTGACTTTCCTTTTCTTTTTTCCTATTTATGTTTTTTTTTTCTTTTTTTTTCTCTTTTTTTTTTTTGTGGAACTTGGAATTTGGAAGGAGAGGGAAGGAATGAAGGATGATGGAACGGAAAGCGGATGAGGACCGTGTATTTATTTTTGGCAACTACATTTTATAAATTTTTAGAATTTTTTAATTGACTCATTTAATTATTCAAAATATTATAATAATTCTATTAATTTTAAAATAGTTATTTTTTAAAAAAAATTAGTATTTAATCAATGCCGGATATAAGAGTCAATTAGATAAAATTTTAATTTATTCATGCTTATGAAATATTTAACACCTAATTAATAGCAGTTAATTGAAATAATTTTTAGTTTAGGCACTTAATTACTTTAAAATTGATAATTTAATAAATTTTCATTTAAATGATCTATTTATAAAATTTTGTTAAATTTAAATATCAAATTATTTTTTCTCCCTCTATTTTAGGAAAAGTATAGAAAAGTATCAATTTATGCTCTCAAAATTGATATTCCAAACCCTCTTAATTTAAGAATTTTAGTAATTATACATTAAATATATCATGTTGCACAATATAAAAAAATTAAAATTGGTATATTAATTATTTAAGTTTATAACTATGCTTAAAATTAAAAAAATAATAATATTGTAATATAGATAATGTTATCTTTTTTTATGACTGGAATATAGATAATCTGCTAGCTTTGTTGAACAATGAAAAGTAAGTTTTCCTTTGACATGCTCTGTTTAATATTTGTTCCCAGACTTTGTATGTTTTCCTACAAATTTGAACGTGTGATCCTAAATTTTCAGGTGACTGCACCAATGCTTAAGATTTGTGTTTAGGAAAGCTTGGACATCGGTCCTTTTTTACCCCATTGCGCTATTATGTCTATCAACAACTCAAATCATCAATCCCTCCAGCAAATCATACATGGGGCAAACCATATTCCTAGAGATTTTTAAAATTTTAAAATTTATAAAATTTAAATCAATTGATTGAAAAAATCTATGAATTATGAGAATTTATTAACTAATTTTTCTTGTATTCATGTTTAGCTCAATAATCACAATTCATGATTTAACAATTAATTTTCAATTTTACTCTTTAATAAGTATTGGTAATTTATAATTAATTAAACATTTTCTAATCTTTTTTATTACATTTATATTTAATTGTTAAATAATTTAATTTTAAAAAAATACAATTGGTGAAATTATCATTATTGTCAAATTTGAAATAGTTACAATTTTTTTTGCTCAACATTCTATATAAACTCATTATTTATACTATATTTATAAATACATTAATCCATTAATATTTTTTTCTTTTTCAAATGATTTCATTAATATTTTTTTAATTTCTATTCAAACCAATAGAGATAAAATAAATGAAAATAAAGCAAAAAAATTGATAAATATTTTTTGTTGTATTTTTAGATTTAAGAATAGTTTTGGAATACTATTAATTTATTAAGGATAATCTTTGAATAAAAAATTTAACAATAATCTTTCATGGATAAAAAATGGTAGATTTTGAATTTTATAGCCTTAAAATCAAATTTTTTAAAAATGAGCGATTTTAGTGTACAAAAATTTTCTAAAATCTAAGAATTTTAATATTTTTTTAAGTAATTAAACAATTAATTTGATATAAATTTATGAATTATTCTCCAATTCTCTAGTTTAAAATCTCATAGATCCAAACATAGGCATAGAAATTTTGATATATGATGTAAAGGCGTCTTCTTTATCAAATCATGGTCTTGCTGCGAAAGAAGAAAGGATAGTGTTTCCATTTTCAATCCTTACCTTATTTGTCACCATATTAAGTTCACCGAACCCAATGTATAAAATTTAATAGAGGTTGGAAAGTTAATGCCATTTGGCTTCTATGTTTATTTATTCACACACAAAACATAAATTAAAATTAATATTTCAATTGATCTTATCAAATTTCATAACAACATATAAATTAAAATTAATATTTCAAATTGATCTTATCAAATTTCATAACATACCGTCCCAAATATCAAAATTAATAATTCTCAAATAGTAAAGAACCAAAGCCAAACAAAGATTAAAGAAAATACATGCTTGCACCAACACTTATATTTTTAAAAATATTCACTAAAATGACAAAAATTAAATTAAAAAACTTAAGTTTATTTATACTAGATATTATTTATAATCACTTATTCTATAACTAAAATATAAGTTAGACCGTTAACCTCTCATTTTCATGCAATACATCAAACATAAAAAAAAATATTCAAAACTACCCAAAAGAAACTTTAATATAAAATAACATTTACACATATTCATTTAAGAATTTTTTCAGTAATTCATAAAAATATTAACAATATTTTCGCCTGCAAGTTCTTAAAATGTAAATAAACTTACTGCACGTGGGCTTCCTTAGTTTTGTTAGCTGACAAGGATAGCAGTGAATTGTGAGCTTGCCTTTATTTGGACTCGTTTCAAAAGCGCTTTTTGAGAAAAAAATTTATTTTTAAATTTTTTGAATTTTGAAAACTGTTTTTGGAGAGAAACAGATAAATATATGTTTTTTCCAGAAGTAGATTTGAAAAAAACAGTTTATAAAAAATTAAAAAAATCAGTCAATTAAATCAAAAAAATTCTAAAACTGATTTTTGAACATCAAACAACAATCCTAAACACCCCTATAAACACAGCAACAGTTCTTTGTTCCTTTTTTATCTTTTGATTAATATATTTAATTAGATACACAGATTTTTCTTCTTAAGCTCTAACTCCATTCCTATATACTTCAATTAATTATAGAAACTGCAAATTTCTCTCATCCCTCCAACATAACTCACCACTGTTTCTTTAATTATATATATTTATAAAATATATATAAATCTTAGACTATTTTCAAATATTAATATTACTAATAATTAGATTTAAGGGTAAATTGTGCTCTATAGTATTTTCAAAATCAATGATATATATATATATATATATATATATATATATATATATATATTCTAGGTAGTTTTTTTCTATAATTCAAATTAATCAAGTATTTAAAATTATTCATGGAAAAAAATTCATAATTGTATCTTGTTATTCGAAATAATCTTGTCAATACTAATCCTGAAGAAAAATGAAAAATTCAAAAATGTGAGTACTCATCACTAATACCTTTTTCTTCTTGCTTAATTTGCATAAACCAATAAAAACTCATTTTCTTAATCTCACCCACATTGCTCATTGTTGTGCTGGGGAAGATATGACATTTGGCATTTGGGTTCTAAGGCATTCACAAAAAGGAAGCAAAAAATAAATTTGTTCTACGGTTGATAAGACATTTGAAATGTTTTTATAATTTAATAATTAAAAATATAAGTGAAAGAGAATTATATGATGTTCGTAATGAATTAAAAGATTTGAAACATGTACGTGAAGAATTAAGAAAGAATTTTGACAAAGATATTGAGGAGCTGAATATATTAAAAGTTTGAAAAAATCTGGAAATAATGAATATATATTGGCAATTCAAGTTAAGAGAAGGACCGTTTTGCAATCCGAGATTTTCCTCCGAATTGTGATCCGAGTCATTGTCAGTAATTGAAGGAAAAATAGATGAGTATTTACTAACCTTGATGCAAAAAAAAAAAAAAAAGGAGAATAGGTATCGTTTGAGATGAAAAGAAACCCCAATTCCGGAGGTAAGAAAGCCGAAGAGTGACAAGCAAAATACCCACATGGAAGTCAATACTCCATCCCCAGTTGCCGCCTTTATTGCACCCATGGTCAAACTCTGAAGCTGCACCTCTTCGCCTCCATACTTGATAGAGAATTAGAGATAGCGAGTATAAGCAGGCAGAAACTGCAAAGGCAGCTGCTGGGTAGAGGGAATTTTGGTGTCTTGTTGGCCTGGGATTTGTGCAGAATTTGGGGAAGAGAGAACCGATTTTTCCAGGTGGGTAATGTTTGGATACATGGCATGTACCCACATCAGCAATAAACAGATTGTCGCAGCAGAAATCATTTTATTTTGTTTTTCTAAAAAGGAGAATAAAGTATATAAAAATCCTAGGAGTAGGAGATTCCAAATAAGTTCTACTGGCTCAGTCAGTATGATATGTTAGGACATGCAACATGTGAAGAGGAATTAATACTCGCCAGACTGACAACTCCCTTTCATTTCATGTCTTTCCCTCTCTCGCTAGGATCTCAAGTATTTCTTTTTTTTTTTTAAAAAAAACAAATTGTATAGTCTGATCTTTAAATTTTAGAATTTATGCAATTAAATTTTTTAATTAGAAATTTATTTCATTAATTAGAATTTTTAAATGAATTTATTTTTAATTGAAAATTTATTTAATTAATTATCATTAATTAAATGCAAAGTAAATTAATTATCCATAAGCCAAGCTAACAGCCGGCAACAACTTGTTTTTTATAAATACAATTCAATTTTATCCATATCAATCGTCTAATATTGTAATTTGACTTTTCTTGAGGTTTTTATTTCCCTATATGTATATATTAATGGTGGAGTGTCTGTTCTGTAATTTATTAATATAGTATTTAATTTAGATGTTTGAGGTATTTGATAGTATCCATCTTAAATGTCTGGAAAAATTTATAACAGTTAGCTCTATTCTTGATCAGCCGTAAATAATATCAGTTATATTTTAGAGTTTTTTCTTATTGGCAGACAGTTGATTAGATTTTATTTTTCATTTAGTTATATTATCTTTTTATTTTATATTAATAAATTATTTATAATTATAAGATAAACATAAAATAATAATTAAATTGTTATAGTTTCATCATGAATATATATATATATATATATATATATATATATATATATATATATATATATATATATATATATATATATATGACAAAAATTAGTAAAATTTCACTGGACACCTAGAATTTTCATTTATCAGCTATATAGCCAGTAAGCTACCAATTATTAGCAACCGAACCTGACCATGCAAATATGCAGTCATCGGATTATTATATTAGGAATTTAGATCCATGCATATAATTTTTTTTTATAAAAAATGCATTTTTACATAATTAAATTTTGATAAATTAATAAATATAAAATGCATTTATTAGTTATAACTTACAAGTTCATTTTTTTTGAATTTATAAGTTTTTCAGTTATAATTTAAAAATTTTATCGTATTTAATTTATAGATTCATCATTTTTTACTTATAAATTCATTATTTTGAATTTTATTATTTAGAAATTACATGTTTATCGTTTATAAATTATAATTTTATCATTTATAATTTGCAGTTTTATTGTTTATAACTTACAGGTTTATCATTTAAAAGTTACATGTTTATCGTTTATAATTTATAAATTCACCGTTTATAATTTATTGTCTCATTACTTATAAATTTATCGTTTACAACTTCTACACAAATTTATCCTTTTGAAACTACAAATTTATCGTTTAAAACTTACAGATTCTTCATTTACAATTTACTACTTCATTACTTATAGTTTTATCATTTATAAATTACAGATTTATCATTTTGAAGTTACAAGTTCATCGTTTTAAACTTATAGATTTATTGTTTACAACTTACGGTCACTCATCATTTATAATTTATAGATTCATTTTTTTAATTTAAAGGTTCATCATTTTGAAACTACAGATTTATCATTTTAAAACTACAAGTTCATTAATTAAACTTATAAGTTAATCACTTACAAATTTATCGTTTATAACTTATAAGTTTATCAGGTTCATTATTTTTACTAAATCCATCATCTTCAACCTCTAATAATTTGATTTTTGCTCACTATATTACTCATTTTTAATTTAAATATTTTTATTTTCAACAATTTTCTTTTACAAAAAAGTCAAAATTAAATATTTTTATCCAAAACAATAATAACAATATTTAAAAATACTAAAAATAAAATCAAATGTACAAATTAAAAAAATTATTTCTCTAAGACAAACTTAAAATTTACATAATTTTTTTTATCTATGTGAAAAAAAAAGAAAAAAAAAAGAAAAATACGATAAAAAAGAAGAATATGATCAAGAAGAAAAATGTATCGTACCAATTAATAGAACATGAAATATTATACACCTTGATCTATGATATAATTTGCAGGTCATATATAAATAAGACATTTTGTTTATGGGCCGGATTCAATTCCAACCCGTCTAAAAGCCAATTTTGAAGGGCTAGGCTGGAAATCCTAGTTTCGATTCTAACCCAAAGCAATTAATTTATAAATTTAATTAATTTTTTTAACGTATAAGATTATTTTCGGATTTAATAGTTTTCTTTTGCAATTTTTGATAATAAATTAGTCTTGATGCTACATTCGACCACGGTTCCTTACTTTTTTTAGAAAAAAGAAATTTAATAATATACTGGATTAATTTAATATTTAATTTATTAATCAAACCTAATTTTCCGATTTGAGTCCAACCAAACTCAGCTGGAGAGCAAACTAGACATTTATCAGTGGGCAAACTTGAATAAGTAAAAACATATATAACATGTAAAAACATATATAACATTCATAAATGGGCAGTTTAATAAATAAACAAAATTTGAAATATAACATTTAATTTCAATAATGATAAGTCGACTACAAAATCTTTTATCACTATTAGATTTAGTGGTATGGAGGACAGAAATGTAAAATTGATATCTCGTCCAAGGTAGAGAAATTCTTGGGGTAGGGCAGCTGAAAATAATTAGTTGTCGGTGGAAGATGAGAGGTTTGTGTAGGAAGGATTTCTTGTATTTTTGTTTATGTTAGGGACATATCACGTTTGTGCCTTTAGTAATTCTTTCTCCTTGTCTTAGATTAGGCAGCCACATATATCCATATGTCACAGTTTAATTAGACCCGCCCCACCCATATAATTGCAAAAACATGAGACTATAGGTACCAAATAATACCTTATATTAATCTTATAATTAATATTGCCTAAGTCAATTATTTCTGAGTGGACCCTACCTCGCGTGACACAAAATTGGCTAGCCCATCAATTATCAACCTTCTGTCTCAAACAGTTAGACAGTAACTTTCCAACCTCAAACACTAATGTATTGGGTGGCCACAAATTGGGTTACAAACATATAATTGGCAATTGTATACATTAATCTTGCAGAAAATCATCCCCTATATCATGAATGCTTCTCAAGGTGCTTTAGCTAAGCAGAGACTCGTATCTAATTGCATAATTACATCACTTCAAAATTCAAATAATGTATTACCACATGAACAAAAATTATGACTTTAAAAGGGAATTAGGCTTTAAACTTTTAGCTTAGGATGGAAGGATAAGCTTCTTTTCCCACTTAGCAAGGAGGTATTGTTAAACTCTGTGACTATAGAAATTCCCCATATATGCAATTCAATGTTTTTAATAATTTGTGTCCAATTGATAAGAATTTTTATGTTAAAAATCTAATTGAAAAAGATAAAAGATTGAAACCCAATCTAAAAATTGACTTGAAACTCAATCTAATACAAGTAAATCCAAACTCAAAATAATACTGCCAGTTCTAAGACTAGATATGTTCAAATTGTGAGGAAAAAGAACTGTTGTTTTTGTTATTATGGTAGAATTTGTACAATGTATTAATTCATATCTCATTGGCAAGTAATCTAACAGTTGAATTTATGCCTTATAGCAGAGCATGTCAAGGATTCAAATTTTAATAACCCCATACCTAGTATTTAACTAAACTAGTTCAGATTTCACCTAACCAATGGGCAATAAAGGTCCACCCTCTGCATTATTTTCCAATACCAATCAAATACAAATAGTGCTCAGATGGGGCTGCCACAAATTTTTTATTTTATGACATTTTGTTGTTTATTCAAACAAACATATAAATAGATATGATTTATTAGCAGTATGCAGCAGAATATGTATGCTAAAATGAAGAATTAGATTCTAGTGAACATAGAAGGTCAAGGTGTTAATTGTGACTACAAGGCATGTAGAGGCAGGCAATTCTTAAAGCAAAAGTGTCTTTGGAAACCATCCTATAGAGGGATTCCATTTGGTACCCTTTCGGTGCTTCAATTCGCACTTCGATTTCTCTATTATTGTATTTATTCATTTTTCATTGATATCCTTTTTAAGTATGGAATCATTTGTTTCTACCAAAAAAAAAAAAAAAAAGATGGAATCATTTGTTGTTTCTCTCTATTTCAATCTTCTTAGCATAATTTGATAGCATGTCCTTATCCTTCGTTGTTGGAAGAAGATGCTCTTAGCTTAGACAAAAAAGCAAAAGTAAAAGCAGCAATTTCTGACTTGTAAATTCCAAGAATTCTTTTCCCTCTATTTCTCTCTTTACTCTGCTTTCTTTGGCAAGTCTTGATTCTTGATTCTGCAATGGCAATAGATGTCTGCTCAGAGATATCGAGCGCAGGAATTAGTCCAAGAATCTCGTTCTCTCATGATCTCAATCAAACAAAAGAAGATGATGTATCCACTGGTAGATTAGACTCATCTCTACTAGATTCAGATTTTGATTTCTGCATAGGCAGCAGCTTTGTTCAAGAATTGTCTTCTGCAGATGAGCTGTTCTCCAATGGCAAGATCCTGCCTATTGCAATCAAGAAACCCAAGCCAATTTTCGCTGCTCCGAACCAAACAATCAGTGCAGAGAAGAAGCAACTAAAGGAATTCTTGTCAATGAGTATCGATGATGAAAAGCCATGTAAATCTTTCTGGCAATTCAAGAGAAGTAATAGTCTGAATTGTGATAGTACAAGCAGAAGCAAAGGCATAATTCGGTCCCTTCAGTTTCTTTCAAGAAGCAACTCTACAGGGTCAGCACCAAATCCACCAAAACAACCAGTCTTGCCAAAGGAAACACATAAACCTCGTCTGCAAAAACAGCATTCTGTTCCTGCCGGAAAATCGCCGGCCGCGACATTTTCTGGTGCCTTCTACCCTTATAATTCAGGCCAGCAGAAGTCTCCCGCATTGAGGAAATGTGGGTCTTATGGCAATGGGGTTAGAATTAGTCCTGTGCTGAACATTCCCCCTCCTTACATTCCTAGAGGAACAGTAAATTTTTTTGGTCTGGGTTCACTTTTCTGTAACGGTAAGGTAAAACCCAAGAAGAGATGACTAATTATTATTATGCTTTGTTGCGTAGTACACATGAATTTAGCTGTCTGCCTGTCATATTTGCTTCATCAATTAGCATGTGATCATATCTGTAAATTGAAACATATATTCCAGATCTTGAGAGATTAGTAAATTTTCAAAGATGTGTTATTATTATTATTTACCATGGAAATTGAAAACTACAAAGTTTTGTAATATTGGATGATTGTGATTGTGATGTTCATGCCTGTCAATATGAGCATAGATTGGGGGACATACAAACCATGTATGCTTTTCATTTATCCTTTAGAATTCTAAAAATAAAACTTAATTGCTGCTCTTCTTTGCTCGTTTTAACTTTGATTGATGGTTTGATTTGGCTTTTCTATTTTCTATTTTATGTTTTTGTATATATATATATAGTCATTCAATTTGACCATATGGGGTCCTCTAATTTTGGTCTTTTTGTTGTATCTTGATTCTTGATTGAAGACAAAATAGTAGCTAGCTACAACTAAAGTGGTTTCAGAAATAAAAATCAATGATTAAAGAGGCCCCTCTCTAACTTTAATTGCTCATCTAAAATGATGGTTTCTTTTTATTTATTCATTTAGTTGGTTTTATAAAGCTTTCAGAACCACCTCAACATGTTCCTAAGTGTTGGATCTGCAGTTCCTGATTAGATGGAATCTATGATATTCTTATAATTTTTAAAAGAAACTTTATTTTAAAAAAAAAATAGGTTCTTAATCTCAATGCTATCTAATCTAACTATAGAGTACCCAGTATGGCATTATCTAATATTGTGTTCAAGGACTTGTAAGTATTTATTCAACTTCATTGAGATCCAATCAAAATCTAATTCCCTAATTCATTATTCTTTCCTAATAATTTTTTTTAATCTTAAATAAGATATTGTGTCATTGACATAAAGAATTGGTCAATCATTGTAGAATTTGTTAGACTAATTGAGAATAAAGGAGGAAGTTTACCTACTCTTATATTTTTTTATTGGATATATTCTACCATATGATTATATTTCCATCACTTTGTATATAGAAAACTTTTGATAGTATGCCTATGGTTCGAATTTGAAACTTCCCAACTTTTAATAATAATAAAATCTGAAGCATAATTAGCTAAAAGAATCGATTACATGCTAACTTTATTGGATATAAAGTTTTGAGGGTTGATCCAAGTCCTAATGAAGGTCAACGAATCCTTGGCTGTTCAATTCAACAAACATAAATGGTAAATCCGCCAATGCAAATTCTAAATTGCTTCTCTCTTCTTTGGCATTCCAAGTAACAAACAACACCATTATAAGAATTTATAGGTCGACGGACCCCTCAATAAAAATCAAGCCCCTTTGGCTTGGGCTAGATTGGGCTCCGCTCAAATTCAATTTCAGACGGACATGCCTGAGATTGGCCCAAATTAGTTTCAAATTAATTAAAATAAAAATGATAATTTAGCAGGATTTTAACATAGGGCATATATACTCAATTGAACATTTTGAATTTGCGTGAACTCTAAATTCAATCCCATAAGTTCTTTTTGTATTTATATGGCAAACAGTTCTTAAACTCCCAAATTTTTTTGAGTTAAAAATTATATTTTTAATTTTTTTATGTTTTGAAATTTATTTTTAGAAATAAATATTTCCTTCGGAAACAAATTTTAAAAAAAAAACAATTTATAAAAAATTACAAAAAAATAATTGACTAAATGAAAAAATTCTAGACTTTTTTTTTCATACTAAACAACAATTCCAAACATTTGTTACATGTGGAATTCTTACACTATGAGTTAATCACAAATAATGTCTCAATGTTGACTAGGTTGTTTCGGCTGGACTTTATGCGTGCAAATTGAGGATAGATCTCAATATTGAGTCTGTTATTTCAGTTAAAGTCTGCAGATAGAGATTAAGGAAATGTGTTTCAATAACGGCGACTGTGTGACTTCAATTGAATTCAACGTACGAGAATTACCATGATTGATAAAAGCTTTTATGCACAGGAATTGATGTGATTCTGTAGGAAGGAGTTGATTTTTTTTTTTTAAACTATATTCAGTTTGCTCCTGTAAAGGTGCCTTAAATGTATTCATAGAAAGGTATTTTAAATTGGAGATTACGGTATCTAATTGACAGTTTCGGAATCAACTGGACATAACTAATACATCTATATAGTAACTTCTTTTTTCTAAAAAAAATGTCATAAGTGTTGATCATTGATATAAATATTAAAAAATTAATTTCCACTGCTCCTTAATTCGTCAAGCCTAATTAATTAAGTGGTGTTAGTGAGAATTTATGAGGCTTGCACATAATATTTTTGATATTATTTTTGGTTTGGATTGAAATTAGGGATGTAATAGAGTCGAGTCGAATCAATACAGTGTCAAACTTGAGTTCGATTCGATTAAAAAATTCGAAATCCATATTTGACTCGAATTCAATCAAATTTATTTTTACTTGTTTGAAATTCGATTCAAAAAATATTTTAGCTACTCGAGTTCGACTAAATAAAATTCGAATTAATTAAAAATTTTAATAAATAATATACTCGACTCGACTCTACTCAAGTTAACTCGATTTGATTAAACTCGAATTTATTTAAATACTGAATGTATAAAAGTAATTTAATAAATAATTAAAAACTACTCGATTAAACTCGTGAATTTTATGAGTCAGATATTATAATACTTGAGCTTGAGTTTAAGCTCAATTAATTCCGAGTCGAATTTGAATATTTTACGATCCGAATTTGACTCGTTTACACCTCTAATTGAAATTAGAACTTGAGATCACCTAAACTAAATGTTTGAGTTAACAGCGATGGTCAATTATTAGTAGTTAGCAGCGATGGTCAATTATTAGCAGTTAGTAATGACAGCCAGTTATTAGCAGCCAATATGACGTTTGATAGAGCTGACAAGTATTGTCTTACACATATAATTGTGTTTTATCGCTATTTGTATCAATTTCAACATATCATGTAATTGTATAACACATTTATAAATATATATACATACACATATATAATTATAAACAACTAAAATTAATATTTTATAAGTAAATATTAATTTCTAAAATATATTAATATAATTTGATATAATATAATATCAATACATATATAAATATACATGTATGACTACAAAAATAAAATTTATTATTATAATAAAATGTAAACATTTAATTATTTATGTGATTACTACTAATACAAATTATAGATAATTTGTTAATTTTTATTCACATATATTAATATAATTAATAATAATAATATATATAAACTTATACATATATTTCAAAATATTAATATATAATTTAACAATTTAATTATTAGATATTTTATATATTTTTAAATGTGTTTAATTGTATCATAAACAAACTAAATATATTCGTATCATGTCGTGAAAAAAATTCGTATTATATCATGTCCAAAATTATCAATTCAGCGTTCAGCTGTCAGTAACTTATAGTAGTGATTAATTATTCATAACTGATTTTAAAATATTTAGGAATTCAATGATTGAAAATTAATTATAATTTATAAAATTATATATATATATATATAAACTTTTTATTTGTTCACAATCATATAAAATATAAAAAAATAATTAATTTTTTTACTTTATTATTATAAATCGATCTAAATATTGTTTCTTGTATTAAATATCTAAAAACTAATTTTTATAGAAATTACAGTTTTTCATAAAAAAAAAATTCAGCTTTTAGTATAAATTTTAAAAATTGGCGGTTAATATTTTTAATAATTAATTTTTACTTTTATTTAACGAAACACTTAAATTGATAAAAATTGAACTAACTAAACATCTATTTTAGCTTTTAATTTATTATACCGCTAAAAGCTGAATGTTACAGTTGAACTAAACGGGACCAAATCTCATTAGTTAAGATGTTTGATATTTTAGTAGATCATGTTAATAATAATGAAGATGGTGTTAGCTATAATCCACTATAATATTGGAACGGACACGTTGGTCTTTTTTTTGGCCAAGAAGCACAGCAAAGAAGCACCTAAGTTTTTGCCCTCGTGTGCAGGTACAGTAAGGTGCTCTCTTTCAATTACCTAATTATACTAATGCCATTATCTGTCAAAAACAAGGAAACAAAGGCTAGTGGAACTTGGCATTCCTAATTCAGTGTATTCAAGATCTTAGTGGAATTTGATGGTAGAGGGACAGCAAAAGCATTAAAATACAAGTAGAAGGCACACGAAGAAGAAAATAAGCTGTAGAAAAGCACCATAAAAACAGAGCATTTATATAAAAAACAAACATGTTAAGAAAGAACATGAAGAAGAGATAGTGAAAAGGATGACATGGTTTTTCGTTTTTTTTTTTAATTTTTATTTTTAAAGATTGAAAGCCAACTCCAACCTAGGCAAATAATCTACTTATATAATTTTCCACATTGAGCTGCAAAAAGATGAGAATCTTCACTTAATGAATTGGCACAACCTTATGGATCCCAAGAACAAATAGAACATTTGTTAATTCAATGAGCATCGCTAGTTGTGCCGTTCTCCTGGGGGTGAAATTAGTTGGTTTCTGCCTCCTTCGCTTTGGGCCAAATAAGGGATTACAGCCTTGCTGATTTAACCCATAAATACCACAGCGATTGATCCGTCGTTATTAAGGATCAAAAGCAACCGAACAGTCTGGACATGTCTACTATCTAATCTAAACTCCGATTTTTATTTAGTCCTGTGACGTGTAAACCAAAACAAAAATGAAAGAACAGACAATGCAAACTCGTCTTCATTGTCAACCCCAGAGTCAGAAAATAGCATCGGCGATGGGTTTCCACGGCGGCTTATAGTTATGTAGTGCTTACACATAACAGTTGAAAGTTTGAGATTGCTCAACATAGGCACATCATACAACGGAGCTATTGATTTTTTTTTTTGAAATTTAATTGTTTCATTGAATCTCAGAATAAGTATTAGTGACAAAAATGAAATTGAATGTTAAGAATACAGACAAAAGAAGTAAGATTTGTTAAGCAATAAGAGTACTTTATTTCATATTTAATGTTTTATCTGTTTAGGTACAATAACAAGGAATCATGAAGAATAAAAAATAAATTTTAGACATCTATCGCAGTTTAATAATAAATAGTGACATGTAATTAGTATCTAATAACAATTTGACAGAGAGAAATGTAACAAACTAAAGTTTAAGAGCTTCATGTCCAAAATACGAAAAAGCTTTGAGAGTGTTCGAATATGATTTGCCTGAAACATACTGTATGGATAATGGAACATGTAAAAAAGCAATGCAGGTTCCCATCCCATTTGCAGACATTTCTAATGGCCAGAAGCCGAAAAGACAGGCCCATCAGGCCCTAAATCAGGAAGAAACGGAGAACACCATAGCCCGTGTGTGGCCCACACTATGCATAAGGAAGATATCATACTCGTTTTCTTTCGGGTATGTGGACTGGAGGCAGGAGGCTTTCTTGTTCAACAGCCATATTAATAAATTATTATATTTTTGTCAGAATAGGTTGGCCAGCCAGATTTTTAGTGATTTTTCAGAAAATATGCCCATTAATAAAATTATTCTTAGTTTAATGATTTTGTAACTCCTGTATTTAGATTCGTGGCCATGCCTAGTGGTTGTTTAGACGAACATTAAATGGTCAAAAGATGATGATGAGCTCCGTACAAACCCCTAAAAATTTAAATGATAAATGAAAAATTGCCTAACCAAGGAAGTGAACTAAGAGATATTTCTTGCTCGTACACATTACACGCCCTGCAAATTTTCTTTTTTTCTTTCTGAGTACATTGAGCACATTAGCTTGGTAGCCAGTGCAGTGGGCACAGAGAAGAAAGTTAAGTATTAGCTCTCGTTCACTTCGACAACAGCAAACAAATTACTTATCAAATAAATATATTAGTTACTTATGAATGTTGTTCGAAATTGAAAATGGGTGCTGCAGACTAAAGCTCCCTTTCAAGTAAGCATGCACTGATATTACAGGTGCACATCAGTAAATAAATCTGATACTCAAATATCTTCATCCAGCTTTCATGACCCAAAAAATGATCAACAATACGCTTGACTGACATTAATTCAAAATTATTTCCAGAATTAGTGATCAATGAAAATAATTGGTTCAAATAATTCAAAAATGATAGATGCATAGCTTGACTAACGCCCCAAAACCATGCAAAATCTCTCACATATAACATTATTACGCTAATTAATATGAATATTGTTGATGAATACAATAAAACAGAGTATTTGCTCTAGCATTGATGCTTGATCTTAGCTTAAAGATAAACAAGCACACCAGAGATGAAGGTGAAGATCAAAATTCACTAACATAAAGCCAAATTGGTAAGCATACTCAACAAAATTAACGTCACAGAACAAGGCATTCCCTTTCAAGGACATCTAACAGCCCTTTCTTTACATTCACGTTATTCTAGTAAAGAAAAAAAATGAATTATAATTAGAATGACAAAATTAGCATTTTAAAAGCAACTGAACTTACATCTCAATGGATTGCCAGGAAATTAACCACTTCATCAAATTCCTAAGCTTCACAAAGATGGTGCGCTGCTTTGGTATGCCGCCCATAAGACTAGTCAGCAAATTAAGAAGCCTTAAAATTTTGAACTTCTCCTAAAAGTTGGCTCAAATATCTATCTCTGCAAAGGGAGGAAAAGAAAAGATTTAAACTTGAGGCAAAAACTAATAATAACAAATTTGCAGAATGAAAATCAAACAATCATTTATTAATAGCAGAAAGAAAAAAAAAATACAACATTTAGTATGCAGCAGAAAATCAAAATGCCTCCTTTAGATAGCCAAGGAAAATCGTGAAATTGCAATATAAAAATGAAATAAAAAAGAAAAAATTGCATTTCACTGTTGGCAGGGTGGGAAAAACAAAGTCCATCTTCCAATTAGACAACTAGTTAACAGATTTAAGATTTTTTTTCATAATCTCACATTTTCTCGGCAAGCAATCAAGCATTAAAAGAAGGCTAGGGAAGCTAAAGAATTACCTTCCCGTTCTCAGGCAACTCCGGCACCTTATATGCATCAACAGAGACCTCCGTCAACCACAATCCGGGAAACAGTGTCTGAGACCAAAATCAAGAACACCAAATTGATTACAAAATCGATTAGTGTGCTTTCAAGAACAGAAAAAAACAAATGCTTTCAAGAAAAACAGAAACTAATTTCTGGATTCACCTACATCTAATTGCTTTTGCACGTTCCTGGGCCGCTTCTTGGGCCTCCGAGCTGGTCTGTGGCCGAACATCACCATAAAATCCTCTTCGATCTCCTTTCTCGATAACGGCACCGCAAACTTAGGTCTCGTCTGCTCTGTTTCCGTCTCTCTCTCCTCTTTGTCCCTCTTCTCGCCTCTCAGCCGAGACGATTTTCCGCTCTCGCTCCTCAACGGAGAATAATTACTTACTCTCCTCTCCTCAATATTAAAGCCCTTCCCATTAACTGAATTGCCGCCAACCGGAGCTTTACACGCCGCTCTCCTCGTTCTCAGATTCCACGGTCTTGCCTCTTGCTCTGTCTCCACTACAACCGCTGACGGTGGCGGCAGAGGAGGAGATTGCTCTTTCTCATCCTCCCCCTCGCGCTGCTGCTGAGCTGCCTCCTCGTGGCCTTGTTCCGACACTCCCTTCCTCAAAATTGTGTCTTTCAACTTATCAGCGGCGGCTTTAAAATCACACATAAGCTTCTCCCTGACTGCGGCGATCCCTTCCTCAACGCCGCCTCCGTCATTTCTCGGTTTCAGTCTCTTAAATCGTCGGATTTCGTAGTCTCGAGCGGCGACAAACTTGGTCGGCGGAGATCGGCTGCTTCGGAGTCGATCGGCAGAGATTCCATTGGTTAGATTCTTATCCTTAATAGTAGCAGAATCGGAGACTTTCATGCAACGAAGATGTTTCTGATTCCCCCACTTCAAGCAAGGCAGATTGAAATTATGAAGCGGTGGCTTCGATCTCTCAGGTCCCATCGCCATAACTAACTCTCTCACTCCTTCTCCTGTCTCTCCAGAATACACCATTGAAATCTGGCAAATAACACGTAACTCTCTAATGAGAGTTCTGATAAAAAAAAGTCGCTCTCTTTCTCTCTCTCCCTCTCTCCCCTTTCGTGTTTGTTTCTTGCGATTTTGAATTTTGTCACGGAAATATAGAGGAAAAGTTTTTTCTTTTGAGGGGGTTAAGTGTTTACGATGCTGTTTCGGAAATCGCCGGGAAGAGGAAGTTTGTATACAAGTGAAGGGAAAGGGGAGAGAGAAGGGAGAGAGCGGTTTTAACGTTCGGCTGATGGGGATTCTTTTGGTAGACTTGGGGTATTTGTGGTGATCTGGTCTTTGCTATGTGCTAACGTGCGCAGGGATGGAAGAGGGTGACGAGGTGGGTTTTCCCGGGTAATACGTCGTTTTTAAGTGATGATGGTTGGCGTAACTGCCGTTGGATATATGCTCAATGTTTTCTTCTCTTCTTGTGGCCGTAGATTCAATCCACTTCCCCCTTTTTTTTTCTGAAAAAAAGAAAACAAAAACCATTCAATCCACTTCCTATTTTGGTAATTTTTTGAAAACCAAATTTTAATGGGCGTTCGGGGAAAAAAAAAAAAAGGCACTACTGACTTGTTTAAAAAAAAACAAACACTTGGTAAAAATGAAATCCCAAAACATTTCCAGACAATTAAATTTTAAGCTTATAAGAGCGATATGGTCAATCATGTTGAGAGAAAATGAGGTTGGGAAGCAAGCTTAATTATTCACAGCGTTAACTCTCAGCACAATGTGTCTCCAAATTCTGGTCTATGCTTCTTCCAAACTCAAAAAGATACTCCAAGTTCGGCTTTGTATCTTTCTCACACTGTATAACTCTCGAGCCATTGTTTGTCAACATCCAGCAAAGCCACCCTACTATGGATGTGGATGCCTGGATGGTACTTCTATAGCATCCATGTTGCAGATAGAACAACTAAGAGAGGAAGTAAGATGATGATGTCCAGTGAGTATCAAATTAATTAATGAGCAGCTTGTCATAACCAAAAGAAAAAACAATTGCAGCTTGTTGTATATAGGAACTCTGAAATTTTGAATAAATTTTCTCAAGAATAAAGAAAATAAAAAAAAAATCTAATTAAGCTATTGTCCCGACAACTGTTCATGATAAGAATGGAAGTACAAAAGCCATCCTTAGTTAACAAACTACTATCGAAACCTACCGTATACTTTCGCCTATAGCTATCATCTCTTTACTTCGCTATCTCGATTATGAGCTTAACAAACAATTCTAACACGAAGGACATAAACATGAAGAATAATTTATTCTACCTCTAATATAAACTCTAAGTCCTATTTTTTTTTCGAGAATGACTATATATAAGCTTTATATGCTATGAAAAAAATCTGAGTTATAATTTATTCGGTTCCAAAAACAAAGGTCAATTGATATGTTCATACCCTGCACATGTATACAATTACTAAATTGCTTGATTCATCACTTTTTCACTTTTTGTTTGTCATCTATGCAAAATTTAGTTATGCCAGTTTTATTTATTTGACCAACAAACGATCAATTAATGTAACATGTAAAAAATAACAAATATTGTGTAAGGATGATAATTAGACCCGTTTCCACTCCGAAACGCTATACATCATTGCCCAATCTCTGCCCTAAAATATTATTTATATTTATATATTTATATATAATAATTATTTATATTTTAATATAATTAATATTTTTAAAAATAATAAAATAAAAATATAACATTTAAAGTAAATTTTTTTATTTAAAAAATTATATAATTAACTAATTAATTAAAATAAAAAATAATTTTAATATTAAAATAAAATAAAAATTTTTAATAAAAATCGAAAATCGAGTTGGAATTGAAGATCTCTGTAATACCTCTTCACTCCAGTTTCAAGTGCCTAAATAAGGAGGCGCTACACCGACTTCTTCAAATCGTTATTTTACTAAATGCTAGAAAGTCATTTTTTTTAACTCAAAGTTTAATGATATAAAAGAGATAATATACATTTTATTTACATAAGATAATATTTACAAAACTTTAGATTAATTATAAAATTATAAAAAATAATTTATAAATCCAAAATAAAGAAATATAAATACAAAATATAAAAGAGTTGTGACCAACTGTTTTTATTGTTGATTGTTTTACTGGATTAGGTCACAACTAATTTTATCTATAAGTTTCGGCTATCTTTGTAACACTCATTTACTCTACTAATAGTAACAAAGTAAATGAGTGCTACAGTACTCTTGATTTTCTGTCTAACTTGCTTACATAATTGTTTTGCATATTCTCATTTTAAAATATCTGAATGTAAATCTAAAATGTAGTCTCCCATTTTTTTCCATACATATATACTTTATACCAATTTATATAATTCATTCATAATAAATCATTTCATTTTCTGAAAGATTACATACCAAGTTCTATTAATTAATATTTTATTTACAGACCCAAATATGAGTATCACACAATATGAAAATAAAACTTACTAATATGTTTTACAAAAAGTAATACATTGAAACAAAAAGATCTTCAAATGCTGCTATCCACTATCTGGTGTTCTTCTCTTTCTGGCAGCTTCATCCTTTATTTACTAACTACTTGAGTACTTACGCGTGGGAAAACCACACGCGCTAAGCTACTAGCTTAGTGGTGCTTTATATGACAAAAGCTTAATATGCAAATTTATAAAATTTCACACATTCATACATTTAAAAATCAAATAAAAGAAATATCATAAATTTATTAGCAATAAATTAATTTGCAGGTTAATTGTTATTACACAAAATTCCTTTTTCACATGATAATTATGTTAATTGCATAATATCATTGGATAATATTATTTTTTTAATAACACCATAATTTTTCTCATTTTATTATTCAATAATTATTCACAATAAGTCAATTTTATCATATCTTATGTTGTCTTGTTTATTTAAATTTATGCCCAACACTAATAACTAGAACTATCAGCTAGGATACGAGACATTTTTGGCCGGCAAATTTTAACTCGGCGCATAGCACCTACATAATTTAACTCGGCACAATATGGTGCATACATAAATTAACTCAGCACATTTAGTGCCTACATCAATCAACTCGGCACATGTAGTGCATACATAAAGTGGTGACCCTTTCACTTTCCACGGACTGACACATTTTCACTTGCTAGTCGTAGTCTTTTAGTTTTAGCTTATGTAGTGGTCGGCCTTCCTACACGCACGCGCCCGCCAGAATGCCTCCTTCGGGACGAAGCCAAGCCGATACATACGATAGGCGAAGGAAAGACCCCATTTTATTTAATAGCGCCTGGGGAACGCAAGTTTGATCGAGGATTGGAGTGCCTACATCAATCAACTCGGCGTTTTACGCCTACATATCCTACCCCTTATTGGCATGTCAATCTATCATTTACCTTAGTTCCTAGCTAGGTGTTTTAGGCCTTAATTATTTCATCTCAATTTATTCAAGTAATAATTTCATTATGGTCAAAATATACACCAATTAATTATTTCATAGTTTTATTTTCTCAATAAATTTTTATGGACTCAATGGCTTATCACAGAATAATCACTCATATCAACATCATTCATCTCATATCATAAGGCTCAAATCAATTTACATGTAAAACTCACTTTTTTTTCAACAGCCCTGTTCTGGATAGATTTCATTCTCTGTCTTAGATCTCAATTTTAATGCTGTTACTGGCAGAATTTAATTAAGTATTCTTCTAATAAATTTTATCCACATATCTTATCTTTAATTTCCATTTTGAAACAACTAATTATGATCTCTGTAGATAAAGTTATGACTGATTGAGTACTGACTGCTCAGCTAAAATCTGCCCAGAAAATTTCGAGGCGGATTTCAAGTCTCATATTTGTGTCAATATTTAACATAGTTTCCTTCATAATTAGATATTATGTCCTTAATTAAAGTTTTAGATATCTGTCTTAAGTTTCCAAAACATCAAAGAACACCGAATTTAGAGTTCCAGAACCTAAGTTATCAAATTTTTAATGCATACTGTCCCATGATAAAATTTCCAGCAACACATATAACAACACAACCACTCATTAATCATGCAATTAACACAAGATTTAACAATAAAATCAACATATTAAATTTTTGTCATACAAGCACATACCTTATTACTCTTTTCTCCCTTTCCTAGGCTTTTTCCTTTCCTTTCCCTTCCTCAAGATTGCTTCTACCTTTGTCCTTGGTTTGCCCTAAAACCATCAAACATATCTCATATCATCAAACCAATTTCTTTTTGTTTCAACCCACCATCACCTAGGCAACCCCTTCTTACTCATTTCTAACCTTAATTATCATCACTTTAATCTCAATTAATAAAGAAAAGTAAGAGAATTGAAGAAGAAAACTTACCAAAGATTTTTTTTTCTTTTTTTCTTTCTTCCTTTCTTTTTCTTTCTTCTACCCTTTGTAGGGGGCTTCCTTTTTATTTTCTTGAGTTTTCTCTCTTAGATCCTTTCTTCCTCTCTTTTGCTAGCTAAGTTGGGAACAAGATGGCAGAGAATTGGTGGAGATGGTGGTCGGCCATACAAGATAACAATGAGGGAATTTTTTTTTAATTGCTTTTAATGTCTAATTAATGAAGAAGATTCTAGACTAAGGTAAGGTTCATTGAATCTTAATATCATTAATTAGCAAGATAAGGATAAGGCTCATTAATGCCTCATTAATGAAAGAATTCTAGAATGGTGACAAGGCATATGATTCATCACCATTAGTTAATGCTCATTAATGTATAAGAAGAATATTAGGTTAATATTCATTAATATATAAAAATATTCTAGATTTGTTTTCTATTGGTCAATTTGATTAATTAACCATAACAAATTTTTAATCTTTAAATAATAAATCATTTAACTCATAATCTCCTCTTTGTACAAAATAATCCCAAACCATTCCATAAATCCTCATTTAATCTAAAGAGAAATTTTATTTCAACTAATTTTGGCACTAAACCTTTAAATTCCCAATTAATAATGTTCTTAATAAATCTCCTTTAAATATTATTATTTTTATGTGCATCCGGATTTAGACTCCGATCGACCCGGTGTGCATTGACTTTGTCACATACGATCAATGTCTAAATAACTGGACGTTACAATCTTTCTAAATCTGCGCATAAGGAAACTTCAACGCTAATCTCTAAACTTAGTGGTGTATAAAGATAAGATAATATATTATATCATACAACATGCATTGCCATATGTTCCTAACGTATAAAAATTCATGCAACATACTTTATCATGCTTTTATGATGCACACTTTTCATACAATTTATTATCTCACTGTTTAATAGTCATATATATATATATATATATATATCAATTCATATATTTATATCTCATATTCATTTTACTTTATCATGAACTCTTTTAATTTCATTAACTCATTTATACTTATAACACCTAGGAACCACTAATAAGGATAATGAGGTTACCATCTAGACATTTATAGTATGCGCATACAAGTGTCATCACCGATATTTACTTATATATATAAGTGACATAACCGGTATTAATAATAATATTATTACTGACTTTAATTATATTGTTATCACCGGATTCATTAATCGTGTCATCATAGACATTAATAATCCTCTAATTAACATGTCAAACTATCCAAAATTATAGTTCTAAGCTAGATGTTTTAGGGCTTAATTAATGTCATTAAATTTTATAACTCTTAAATTCATACATTTCATACATTTAATAACTCAATTAATCACATAATTACTCAATGAAAGTATTATTTGCATAATATAACAAGATTCAGATTGAATTACATATCAAATTTTTCAATTTATTTTCTGTCATGTTACTGACAAATTTTATATTATGTTTTTGACATCAATTTTGGTTGTGTTGCATTCCGAATTAAATTATAAAATATTCTTAAGAATTTTAGATCTGAATTTTAGATTTAATATGCAACTTAAATCACTAAATTTGGAGTTATGTAGAAAAAGATATAATCAATTAAATACTAATTGGTCACTAATAATTTTGTCTAGAATTCTCTAGACACATTTTATGTCCGAATTTTATAAATTTTTCTAAGAAAATACAGACATATTTAGATTTTATGGTTTAAATGAAAGTTAAAACCCTATGTCTTAAATTTCAAACCCAACTAAGAACATACAAATATGAATTTCAGAATTTAAATTATAACAGTTTATGTACACACTGTTCTATAAATTATTGCAAAGAACACCACATTACATAATTCAATTTTTACCAAATATACTCCTAAATCTAGCAAACATGCATCCTTAGAATTTTATCACAAAATACTATTAATGTACAATAATTTACATGTCAAATACTCAAATCATGCAACTTGAGGATAAAACATAGACTATTGTCTTAAGTTATGCACAAACTTTTTCTTTTTCTCCTTCATTTTCTCTAGGTACCTTTCTCCTTGCCTTTGTTAGATTGAGCTTGCTCTTTATTTCTTTAAACTTATAAAACACACAAAATTATCATCAAAACTTTACCTTATCAAAACTCTCTAAATCCTAAATTCTCTCTCATGAAACCTTAAACTCTCTATACTTAACGAAGTTTTAAATGAGCTTAAAACCATAATTTTTCTTGATGAAAGTTAAAGAGGAGAATGAGAACTTCTTACCTATACTCTTTCTTTTACTTGATCACAACTATGAAGATTTTTCTTTCCTCAAAACTTACTTATTTTTCTTCCTTCTTACTCTCCTTAGCTTCCTTAGGTCTTGTTGTGCATGAAAATTAATTTAGCTTGTCTTTCTCTCATTTTTCTCTTCCTTTCTCTCTCTAACATAAGTTCTTGGCTATGGAGGATGGTGAGGGTGGCATGGAGGCTGGTTCTTGAGCAGAAAAGAAAGAATAAAAGAAGTAAGGAGAAGATAAACAAAAGTCCTCATGTGGGACCCACTAACTTTGACCATATACTTTGATACTTAGCTTAATTAGCATTTTAATATCTTTTATCATGCTATGGTCTGCCAATTAATGTCTTAATGTCCAAATTCATATTTTTAATTAACAAACAACCCATTTACTCCTTCAATTTTCGGTAAATTGCAAATTAATTTCAAAATTTGTAATTTAGTTCTTTACCATTTTTAATATCTTTTAAAGACTTTAAACATTTTATTAGGTATTTTTTATAATTATTTACCTTTATTTTAATTTTTCTCTAGTCAAAATCCGAATTCAGACTCCAATCGGTTTAATGCGTCAGTTTAGTAACATGCATGACTCGGGATCTAAATTAGCGGATATGATAATCTCCGTTCTCCCTGTGGTGCGGGGATGAAGATTAATAATTTTTTTTCCACAAAAAATGGGGACAAAGTATATATTTCGAGGTCAAAAATGGAGACAGAGATGGAAAATTCTATCTCGTTGCTATTCTTAATATTGTGTCCTTTTTGTTATTTTATGGTATATATGAATCAACTTATTTGGTAAAGTGGCACTTACCCCGTTTAACTTATTTGACCAACTAGCAATCTGACAAAAAAGAAAAAAAATACCGTTATGAAGAAAAAGAGAGCTAATTTTGAAAGTTTAATTGTAAAATAAACTCAAAAAACATAAATGATAAAATTGAAAATTTTGAAATATTTTAAGGGAAAAATTGTTTTTTCACCCAATTATATAATACGTTACAACAAATTAGTATTTTTTTAATCAATGTTACAATAAATTAATTTGTTAATAGGGAAAAAGAAAAATATGCCTATCTTTATGAGATGAAACTACAGAGAAAAGTTTATTTTTGCATTGAAATATGCTAATTCCATTAGACAATTAAACATGCAATATAAATATTGTTAGAAGAGAATACACATCACAATTGGAGGCACAACTAAAAATTAATATTAAGGGCCAAAATTAAATATTATAATTTTGTAAAGTATATAGATAAAAATATCGATAAGAATATGGGGATTTAAATACATATAAAAATTTAACAGGATGTAATCAAATAATAAAACTAATCATATGTGTTATTTAAGTAAATTTTACAAAGATCATAATAAAAACAAAAATAAATGACAGCTATAATTATTTTTTGAAAAACTAAAATCATAAAATTTTATGGGTAAAAAATTAATGTGGAGAAAATACGAAAATTATTTAAATAAATCTAAAGAGACCATAATAAAAATGTAAATAACTTCTATTTTTTAAAAAATAATTATAAAATTTTGTGGGTAAAAATCAAGGGCTCAGATTATCATAATTTTACATCATTTAAAAATTTGAACTTAAAGCTAAGGGCTTTAAAATAATAGCTTTATAATTTTAGTACTCTCTCGCAAACGAATGGTGATCATAATTCTAAATAAATATATAATAACTTTGAATATTTTTTAATAAAAAATTTGATATTATATCAAATAATTATTCAATACAAGAATTTAATTTATAGATGAAAATCTTAGGAATAATTTTTATATTTGTTAATTGCAGCAGTTTTCTAATAATAATAATAATAATAATATGATGGGGTATATTAGGACGAATGTCTTGCCCTCCCTTGCCCTAATTCCTTTTTTATACAAAGTGTACAAGTTTCCTCTATTTGGAATTTTGGAGACTTGGAGGGCAACAGACCTTAATCATTCAGTAATCATATTTTTAGTCAGAAGGAAGTGCTAGCCTGAGCTCAAGTCCATAGAAAATTTGCTGTCCTCCAATTGCTAATTGACTTTGGAGTTGACTTAGTGTGCACACAATTTCTATCTTCAAATTATGTTGCTATATATACACGTTGTCGATTATCATTACTTCTTTTTTAACTTATTAATTCATTTTGAAAATGGAGTCTATAAAGTTTCACAAATGATTTTTTAATCGATTCAATAACTACTCCAAGTATGCAAAGTTTGTGAATATGATAATTGATTTTAGTTAGAGTTTGTTTAGTTAAGCAAATTCAAGATAGCTAATAGGGAAAAAATATTTGGTAAAAATGTGCTAATAGTTGTTGTCTGTAACTTTTAAGTTAAATGTTTGAATAAGTTTTTTTTTAAGTTAAATGACTACTAATTATTTGCTAATCAGGTCGGTTAAGTGGATTCGAGTTGGGTTATTTTGAATTTCAACATATTTTAAGTCAGTTTTTTTCTTTGGAGATTTTTGGGTTTGTTAAAATTTTATTATTTAAAATTAAGAGTATAATATATTTTCATATATAATATTATTTTTTTTAAAACGGTGGAAAATCTTATTAAGAAGCATACAAAAAGATAGCAAATGAACAGGAGAACACTCTCAACTGATGAAGCTAGCAAGTAATTTAGCAACTTTAGCAAGAGAATCGACCTCTTGCTTGCCTCTTAACCCAACAAAAGGAATCATCCTTCCTTTCCTTTAGCAAAAACTTACAAACATAACAAATAGTCCCAAGTTCACATATGATATACTTAATTAATATGTTAATAATGCAACATATATAATTAATAATTAAAAAAATATAATTTTTAAGAATATAAATATGTTTACATATATTTATATAAAAATTAATATCAAATTAATTAGTTTAATTTTCATTTTACAATATTTTTATATTATTTTATTATTTTTATTATTTTTTAAAAAGATAATATAATTTAAATAAAAAATAAAATAAAATCAGTTATTAATTAGATAACGAAAAATAACTTCAAATTATAGCGGATTAGGACAAGAATTGCTTATAATTACGAATTGATTTATAAACTTAATTTACCAAATACTTTAAATGTAATTATTAGCATTAGGAATCAGCTAAATCAAATATGGCTTCGGTATGTGCATAAGAATAATACATATGATTAGACTGCTGATTGATCTTTTTAACCAAAAACATAGATTTCTTGAAGAAACAGTTAAAGCATCTTAAGAATAAAATAAACAGAAAATGACACAAAACAGAAAAGAATGTGTCAAGAGAAAGAAATCCTCATCTCTTGCCTAGTCCCACGTAATCTGTTCATCAAATGCCTTATTCATATTTCCCAACAAAAATACATGAAAATTAATCATTTAATCAGAGAAAAGGAACTCGACAATTTTAAGCTTTATTATTTTCATATTCGTCATTCAACTTTTCTTATGATAATTTCTATGATAACTTTGCCAAGTAAATTTTAGTTGGAAAAATGAAAAAATAAAATAAAATCTTTTTGGTCCCTCATGAAGTTGAAGCCCTTTGACATTGAGCCATTGAATTTCTAAATTTGATTCTATTAAACCTTGAATTTCAAATTTTGATTTTATTGAGAAATTTATTAATGGAAAAAAAATAAATTAACATTTTTTTATATCAATACTAACGGAAATAATTTATCAATTTCGATGGTCATATGATTATAATTTTATTGGCAGATATTATAATTTTTAATATTAAATAATATTAAATATTATATCACATTAAATATTTATAATTATTGCAGAATAAGTTAGATATTTTAAGTTTTTATCTCGGTTAAAAAAATATTATATAATAAAACTGTAAATATTAATAATTAAATATTAAATACTATAACATTAAATTATATAATTATTATAAAATTAATTAAAATTTTAAAATTTTTATTTAATAATTAAAAAATAATATAATAACTATTAAAATATATAAACCATAAATAATATAGTAAATATTAAAATATATACACCAGCGTTGGTCAGACAGAAAATAATTTTGGCCGGTCAATATTCAAATTAGCAGAATTCCAGGTGGGAGAGAGGAAGGGAGCCGCTGGTACAACGGCTACTTCCTCGTTGCTTAATAATAAAAACAAAGTTCCACCGACTATTAATCTTTTTACAGCTTGGCTCTCTTACCTTTTCAGTATCCTTAAAAAGCTCCATCGACTTTCTCATGTTATAATTGTTATTCAACTCTTCAACTCTTATTAGTTCTTACCATCAATCTCTCTTTCTGCAACTACTAAGATCTCAACCAAAAAACATGCAGAAAAAGAAACTACCCATTTTCCACAAGGTCTCAAATCTTCTCAAGATCCCCATTCTGCTTTCCAAAATGAGAAAACCAATTATAACCAAGCTAATCTTCCTCCAGAAATCAAAAAAGCAGAAAAGTTTCACCCTGCTTAAGCACCATAAGTATAACTATGGGTATCTTGGTCACAAGTATTACGAGTTTTCTCCTTCAAGTACTCCTCTCATTCACTGCTACCAAAGAAAGTTGAGGAAAGATGCAAGCTATTGCCGCAGCATATACTCCATGCTTTTTCTATCCAAGTGTTTGGGTGGACTGAGAGGTGGTGAAGGAGAAGTTAATTATTCATTACCGCTGGAAACAGTATTTCCGGCTTCAATTGTTCCTGCGGGAGAATATTTGCAGCCGTTGGATTTTGGAGACGAGCAAGACTCAGTTGATCAGAGGGCTGAGAGGTTCATTCAGAGGTTTTACTATGAGATGAGAATGCAGAGGCGCGAATCATTTTAGCTGTATTAGATTAATACTACTGGCGTTCAAATTCTTTATTGGCTCTGATCTCCACATGATTTTTTTTATAAGACTGTGGAGGTTAATTTCTTCATTATTTTTTATTTTATTATGATTTTTTTTTTTACAAGAAAATTTTGGTTTGTAGCCTAATCTGTTGTGTATTTGCGTAAACCAAATTTTTTTTTTGTTTGGATTCGTTGGATATTGTAATAATTATTAATTAAGAAAGTGAGACATTTTTTTTTTCTCTTTGAGTGAAGCTTTTCTTTTATTTGTTTCCAAAGAAAAATTGAGCTTTTTTTTTTTCCTTATTTTTTTAATACTTTCATTTATTCTTTTAATATGAGATACCACAAATAATATGAAATATATAATTAAATTTTTTCTTCGTTCACACAAGCAACATAAATATAATCACACAATTAAGAAATTAAGTTATTTAATTTCATCCGAACAGGATATAGCATAGCATTCTTATATTAAACTAATATGCATTATTTGATTTGATTATAGCCCAATAATTAAACTGAATGGAAAAAAAGAAAAGGATTGATTTTCATTTCAATGATCAGTAATGTAGAAAAAAAAAGAATTTTGATTTGATTTGATTTGTTGATCTGATACTTTAAAAAAATTGAAACTTAATTAACCATTTGTATAAATTTTATTCATTAAATTTATAATTTAGTAATAAATAAATAATTTTTACAGAGACATCCGAGTGGTAAGGGGCTTTAATATTAATGTAATATCTTCATTAATTATGGCACATAAAATCAAATATAAGAAGAATAGTTTGCAAACCTGAAATTCATATATATCCATTAATTCTATCCAACGAATGAAATTTTAACATAATTTTTAGCTCTTTGATTTCTAGATGAGGTGCATGTTCAATATACATGAAGGGTGTTTCCCAACATTGCCTGACTGCCAATGTCTAATTATTAAAAATGGTAAAATCTTGCAGTTTTATGCTTACAAGTTATAACAAAAACAAAGGCAATGGACTTTTACATATATCCACAAAAGAAAAAAAAATTATTTGATTTACATATATAATATTTCGTAAGCAAACTTTGTTGTTGTTCTTGCACACAATAAATGATTAGCTGTTGTCGGTGGTAATAGCTTCTTTCTTCTTATCTAAATGAAAGATCTTTGCTTCTCAGTTATTAATCTAATCTGTGTTTTATTCTAAATTAACAAGATGTTATCTTTAAACCTTTTTCGGTTGATCTAAATAATTTTACGAATTTTTATTTCTCTTCTAATAGATTTATGCTTGTATGTGTTTTTAGGATATTGATGGAGCCTATTTAATTCAAGCTTATATTATTATTATTATTATTATTATTAAGCAATTTTGCTTGTGTTAACTTTGTTGGTTTGACAATTACAATTAGAATTTCATTTATATTAGAAAATGGACTTCTTTTACACATGGTTTGAGTCTTCAATGGCCTTTTCATTTCTTTCTTTCTTCCGCGTATGTCAAGACTCGCATGGAGTTTTCAGATTTTTTTTTCTAAAAAAGGAAAAAAAAACTGTCAAGAATAATAAACAATGGGCAGGGTTGGAACTAAGAACTTTCAAAATGGAGGGTGCAAGGTTTGGCGTTATCACTGTGATAGATTCGTTTTCTTTTTTATTGCTCGAATTTATTAATTTTTTAAAGAAATTAACAAAGTTAATTTAATAATTTTTTATTATATTACTATTTAATGTACATTGTTTTTCACAAACATAAATGATAATTTATTAGTTTTTTAATTGCCTAGCTAATATATAAGATTATCATATCATATTATCAATATAAAGCATAGAAGAGAAAACATCTTTTCTATTTATTTTTTATAGTATTTTAGATTTTTTTTAAATTTTTACTGATTAAATTAGTAGTTGAATTCTAACAAAAAATTATAAATTATTATTTTCAAGAATATATGTCATAAGAGTAATTTAAGTTATATTGTTTATTTCTATTTCTTTTCTTAAATATTTTATACTGTAACTATACAATAAAAATAAATTCAAAAGAAAAAACAAATTATTTTTTCTTGCAGTGCGTGAAGAGCAAGAAGATACTAATGTGACTTGGAAACAACATCTTTTCTATTTATTTTATTTTATTTATAGAATTTTGGGATTTTTTAAAATTTTTAGTAATTAAATTTTTAGTTGAATTTTAATAAAATATTATATATTATTATTTTCATAAATATATATCATAATCACTAAGAAGTTTAATGCAAATAAAATTTTTAGTTTTTAACTTGTAAATCTCTTGACAAACATTGATTTATATATATATTATTTTCTACTTTATTTATGAAACTTTTTTTAATTTTATTCTCTTTTTCAAATCCTTAATACTTCAACTATAAATAACAATTTTACTCGAAAAATTTAAATTTAGCACAAAATGCAGAAACATAACTAGTATTAAAATAACATATAATGATAGCACTAACTTGAAGATAATTAAGGGTATTGTAGTTAACATTTATAAATGACAGATTATGACTTAGAAAATTAAATACTGACCATTAATTAAGTTTAATGATCATAAATTCATAATTAATTAAATAGATCATAATTCTCCGCACAATTATAAAAAGGAAAAAAAATCTCCACGTGCAATTTTATTATTATTTTATATAAGCAACATGTAATTTTCTAATGCTAAATAAATGGCGAAAAAGAAAAAGAGAATTTATTTCTCTATTTAAGAATGCTAGCAATAGTAAACAAGAACATAATTTGATATTTGTAACAATTACTTTTTCAATTTATTATTAAATATTTAGCATTTTACTAATAGATGAGGAGATAGTAAACTCAAAACTTAATTAATTATTATTTTTCCTTTTTTGATCAATAAAAGAAAATATATTGCCTAGAAGAGAAACAAACAATACAAAACTGAGTAGAAGCCATGGAAGATGTTACAACCAATTCCTCCAGCATACATTGTGAATATTCACACTATCACTACTATACAGTCTCCTATATTTGACACTCAAAGACACTCTTCTAAATGCTCTTTTTTAAATCATTATGAAAAACTATAGCATTTCTTTTGTGCCAAAGCCAGTAAATTGTGGAATTCAATGCAACCCTCCTTATTCCGAGCAATAAACTTTTTTCTAGAAGCCTTCCTACAAAACCAGCTTATTTACGTCTCCGAGCCAAAGGGCCTCGTTGGATTCTACATCTTCTAGGAATCTCCCTCCAAGTTTCATTAGAACTAGAGCAATAAAAAAAGAGGGGAAACAGTTTCAGCTCCGTTACCGCAAAGGTAACACCGGTCATCATTATAGGTAACGCCCATTTATGCATTTTTCGTTTAATTGCTAACCTGTTCTTAATAGCTAACCAAGATACAAAGCTCTGCCTTGGAATATTCTACCTCCCCCAAATGATCTTCCACTAATGAACGTGCTGCACAGTGGGTCTAATAGCTCCCCAAGCACTAGCAATATAATAAGTGTCATTCTTTGACAATGACCTACTAATGGTGTCCTTTAAAGTAGAGATTTGAAACTGTTGAACAACACTCCAAGCATGCAAAGTTAGATCATTCATTGGATCCAGCAACTGTCACTCATTATTCTTCCAACAATCCATTACTTCGGCATATTTAGAAACTTCAGAATCCTTAATATTTAGATCTATAAATTTGTCAACTAGACTTTCACCATTAAGCCAAAGGTCATACTAAAAGGAGAATGTATTTCCCCGCCCCAACTTATATCTATAACAACTCTTAAAGTGCTGCCTGATTTTGATTAGGTTGCTTCAAACCTAACATGTGTCAAAAGGCTTTGTTATGCCTCAAAAACTCAGTCTTTTGAGTTTGTTTCTAGTAACCCATAAAGCCCATGGGAAGTTTTTGAAGTTAGAAGCTCCCATATTATTTCCCAACAGCTGCTTTTGTTTCATGAAAAAATATCTTTGATCCCTAGATCGCTCTCTTTTTCGGGCAAGCACAGCACATTCCAAGCTACCAAGTTCCCTCTCTTAATCTCATTATGGCCATTCCGAAGGAATTTTCTCCATTTGCAGTCAATAATCTTTATTACAGCAGCAGGTAAGATGAAAATACTATACCAATAAACAATCATACTCCTTATTTTCGCATTAATAAGCAGCAATCTGCCTGCATAAGAGAGAAACTCAGCAGCCCAAGATTTGAGTTTTGCCAAAATTTTATCAATAACAGGAGAACAATCAGATCTAGTCAACTTAATAGAAATTATGGGAACATCCGAATACTTCACCGGAAGCTGGGACGAAGACAAGGGGGGCTAAGAGGGCCCAGGTCCCCCAAGCCTAAAAAAATTTCATATATATGAATTGGCCCAAGCCTGTAAATCCAAAATTTTTTTATATATATGTATTGGTTCAGACCTCTCAAGTCCAAAAATATTATATATTTCATTCAATGTTCAGTACTTACTAAATCCAAAATATTGGTCCCTCCAATCATATTTTATAGCTCCGTTCTTGACCGAAAGAGATCCCTCCTTAAAATTTAACTAATGAAAAATCTGATGCTTAACTTTATTATTCACACCAGAGAAATAAATGCAACTCTTGCTTTCATTTACTTGCAATCCCGCAACCATCTCAAAATACTTCAAAACACAAGCCAACTCTTTACTTGAAGTGAGGTCGACACCACTAGAAAGAAAAAGGTCATCAGCAAAGTAAAGGTGATTAATTTTGAGCTTTTTATACCTAGGGTAAAATCGAAACCTTGAGGAATCATCATTTCAAAACATCTTGATAGATATTCCATAACTATCACAAAAATGATAGGAGACATAGGGTCTCTTTGACGAATGCCCCTTTTTCCTGGAAAGCAACCTTTAATCCCACCATTAATTATAATAGAAAAAGAAGAGGTTCTAATGTAGACTATAATATTGTGGAAATTGGATTAGTTTCTACCAAAATGAAAAATTGTGCCAAAAATTAAGACAGAAAAATTTTCAGGTAGTTGGTTGAGTCACAAATGGTCTCTTTTAAAAAACTAACTTTCTTAAACTCTTAAAATTTTGGTGACATAATTTTTCTTAGATAATTTAAAACATAATATCTCACTAAAATAAATTACTCAATAATAACTATTAAATAGACAATAAAGAAAATACTAAAATTTAACAAGATTTATCCAATTATGCATACGTCATCGGATACTACTAAAATAATATGTCATCGGATGCTATTAATATGTCACTAAAATAAATATTATATATATTTTTGAAATAGTGAAATATTATAAAGTAAAATATTCCGTTTATGATAATTTGTTAAGAGGGAATGAACCTTTTTATAAGCTAATATTTTTCTTTCTCTCTCCCCCACTTCAGATATGGGATTGGAAGGTTGTCAAATTCAACAAATCTGCACTTTGGCGATCTTACAATCCCAAACAAACATTCTCTAAATTTGCATTTTATAAATTTCAATAATGTCTTCAAATGTATTTTGAAGAACCCAATTTGAAATTCTAAGAACCTTTATCAAGTCCAAATAAAGTTGAAACTTGACATTTGTCAACTTTCGTTATCATATATGTGAGATTTTCAACAGTCAGAATATTCTGAAGTAGTACTCATCATCTTTAAAAATTTTCTGTACAAAATGATATCAAACATCGATATGCTTTGTCCTTGTATGATAAACTAGATTTTTTGCTAAACAAATAACACTTTGACTATCACAATGCACTTTGACATGCTTCTTATCAATTCTCAAGTCATTCAGCAACCTTTGAAGCCAAATTGCTTTCTTAACAACATCAGTAATTGTCATGTACTTTGTCTCTGTTGTAGACAAAGTAACTGTTGATTGTAAGGTGAACTTCCAACTAATCTGTGCTTTTGCAAGCGTGAACACATAACCGGTAGTAGATCGATATTTGTCTAAATTACTTGATTAGTTGGAATCAAAATATCTTAACATATACTGATCAATTTTCTCATCTCGCTTAAACATTATACCAACATCTGTAATATTTTAAATATACAGTATAATTCATTTCACAGCTTGCTGATGTCCTTTACCAGGATCATGCATGTACCTGCTCACAACTCCAATTGCTTGTGAAATGTCAACCTCGTACATACCATTGCATACATTAAGCTACCAACAACATTTGCATATGAAACCTTTGACATATATTCTCGTTCTTCATCACTTTTCGAGAATAAAGATGCATTGAGCTTAAAATAAGGAGCAAGTGGAGTATTAAGTAGTTTTTTCTTCTTATTGATCTTAAAACGCTTTAGTAATTTTCTTAGATATTATTTTTGAGTCAAATAAAGTGTCCCCAATTTTCTATCGTTGCATATCTCCATATCGAGATTCTTCTTAACATCTTCTAAATCTTTTATTTCAAATTCTTGATTTAGTTAAGCTTTTAACTTTTGAATCTCTTTTTCACTGTTTGAAGCTATCAACATATCATCAATATAAAGTAGAAGATAGGTAAAACATTCATCCTATAGTTTGTACAAATATGCACAATGATCATATTTTCTTCTTGTATACTTCTGCCTTATCATAAATTTATCAAATTGTTTAAACTGCTGCTTTGGAGATTGCTTCAATCTATACAACGATTTGTTCAACTAGCACACCAAATTTTCTTTTTTAGCAACTTTAAATCCTTCTAGCTGAGTCATGTAGATTTCTTCTTCTAAGTTTTCATCACCAAAAGTGCTCCAGATATAACTTTCATTACTTCATTTTTAATGATTATAGCGAAATTCTTTCTCCCAATGACTCCATAGAAATGAGATTTTTCGTCAAACTAACATATATCTTATGTTTGTCAGAGTTCTAATTGATCCATCACGATTTCTCAACTAGACTGAACCAATTTTAGTTGTTTTTCAAGAGCTGTCATTTGTTGTGTAGACAACTTCACTTTCAATTTCTTTAGAATTGGAAAACCATTCCCGATTGGAACATATATGGTGGCTACAACTAGAATCCAGGATCCGATCAGTCGAACTCCTTGTTGATAGCATAAATGATAATGAAAAGTCTAAATCTCACATTCAGCTAATTTGAATCTACAACAACATTTGCTTTGCAAGATTTACTTATCAACTTAGAACAATCTTTCTTCCAGTGTCTCTTTTCTCGACAAAAGACAATCATCTTTGTTTACTTTAGACTTTGATTTTTTATTCTTTTCCTTGTTCTTATTTTTTGAATGATTTCTTACTATCAAAGCTTCTATTGCTCTACTTATGCTATCCTTCTTGTTTTTTCTCCTCAATTCATAACTATATAGTGCAACACATATTTCACTAAGAGACACCTTAGTTTTTATATAGAGTATAATAGTTTTTAGAAACTCAAACTCTTTAGAAAAGATCCCAATAATATCAGGGCTAGATCTTCATATTTAAAAGTTACATCCAAATTCATCAAATCTACTATAAGTTGATTGAAATTGGTGATGTGATCATTCATCATAGTAATAGGAGCATATGTCAATCTGAACAGTCTTTTTTTCATATGGAGCTTATTTTGATTGTTTTTTTTTTAAAACAATTTCTCCAATTTCTTCCACAATTTACTTGTATAAGTTTTTTTTTATAAAAGACATAATTTTGCTCTCTAGATAAACACGATTAAATTGTAACACATGTCAAATAATTAATTATTTTTCATTCATTCTCATCTGCTCCTTCTGACTTCTCTCTCTCAATGGTAATATCTAGACCTTATTGAAATAAGGCATCTAGAACCTTACCTTGCCACATGCCAAAATGACATGTACCATAAAAAATCTCCATTGTAATTCTCATATTTTCCCCGTGTTTCTCGTCAAAATTGATGAAGTAGAAGTTGTTGTATCCATTATGGATTTTTATCTGCCTTTTGCCATTTCTGCTTCAAAAATATATTTAATAGCTTTTAAATATGGAATACCCAATAATCTAAGAAAATCTTTCTGATGTAGAAGATCAGCTTACGTCGCAACCATAAAGTATATAACTCAGTAACCTTGGCTCTGATACTAATTTTTGTGGAAATTAGATTAATTTCTACCAAAATAAATAATTGTGCCAAAAATTAAGATCAAAATTTTTTTCTTGGTAGTTAATAGTCACAAATGGTCTCCCTTAAAAAACTAACTTCCTTAGACTCTTAAAATATTGGTAACAAATTTTTTTCCAGATAATTTAAAGCACAATATATCACCAAAAAATTTTACTGGACAATATCTATTAAATAGATAATAAAACAGAAAACTAAAATTTAACGAGATTCGGCCAATTATATCTATGTTTTCGGACACTGTTAAAATAATATTCCACTATTTCAAAAAAATAATATAAAGTGAAATATCACAAAAGAGAGAGAATACCATCAATCTTAAAAGTAAGACATTAATGTTATGGACAATTTGTTAAGAGATGATGAAACATTTTTATAGGCTAATATTTTTAGCTCTTTTATTCTGGTTCGTGCTTTCTCTTGGCTTGGATGGACCAGCACTAGTGACAGGAGGATCAAAGTGATGCCGAGAATGACTTGTTGTACCTAATAAGTTCATATAAAAATCCACCATTCTTCTGGGTTGATAATAAAGTGCCTATCCATCCCTAGAAGACCGACAATTTTATTCTCAGCTCTTTGACTTTTATCCGAATTATGAAAAAAAGAAATGTTATTGTCCCCTAATTGAACTCAATGATTGCTATATTTTTGTTTGAAAAGGGATTCCACTTGGTCCACCAGCTTTTTATAGTGGAGAACTACAACTCTCTTTTCATCCAGCAAACAAGGATTCATAGGATCCTTTTGCTAATTAAAATGCAAATTATCAGTTTTTTTTTTCCAAAAAGGGTGGATGGGAAAAATATTTTATAACTTAGAGTGAATTGAAAAAAAATTATTTTAGGATAGTTAAAGGTAGTCAAAGTAAAAAAGAAAGTGGCCAACTATTGTTCGCTACTTGGAGGAGCGGACAACAATTGAAGAAGCGAACAATAGTCGTCATGTTATCCGCTCTTACAAGCAGTGGACAGCCTGCTTGGTAACTTAAATTAATCTTATGCACTCACATATTGAAATGGACAAATTGGGTATAAAGTGTTATTTGCTCATGAATCATTATGATTGAAGGAATATATTCCTTGACAAAAAAAATTTTACCCATTGTACATAGTAAATTTGAGTCAATAGATTCTATCATTTTTTCTTATACAAAAAAAAAATCATTGTACTAAAAAATTCAATATATTTTAATAAGATAGATATTAAATTGAACTACAAATCCCATATTGAAAATAACTAAATTTCAAATACAATAGTCATCACAAAATAATTGAATCTCACTTCAATAGTCATCAATAATTGAATTTCAAATACAATAGTAATCAATAATTGAATTTCAAATATAATAGTAATCAATAATTGAATTAATGGTCAATTTTTCTTGAAGTATATGCCATATTTTTGTACGGAATCCATTCACATCACATTTTTAATAAATAAATAAACATTCATGCATGCATAATAATTGATATCTCTATTGATTCACTTTTTGAAATTTAATCCATTTACTTCATCTTTTTGCAAGGACTTCGTTGACTCACTTTTTAAAAAAATAAAAAAAGATTTAATAATTATATATAAGATATATCAAAAAATTATTCTTATTTGAAAAAAAGACGGAAAAAATAAGTATATGTACACCTATTGAATAGGCATGTATCAACTTGTCTGTCGATTCAACAAGTGGACAAAGCTATCTGCTTGTTGAAACTGCGGACAAGTTGCTATTCACTTATTCAATAGGTGGACAACATCTCTGTCAATTTTTTCATTACCATGTCAACAATTTTCACCTTAAAATAATAAATATTTTGCAAAACACCCTAAATTTGGAATTTCTCAAATTCTCATCATCAGTTGAGAAATTGTTTTCACAACCACATTGTTTTGAAAAAATGCCCCAAATTATCCTTGAACTCCTTATATTACTTCACTCGATTGGAAATATCAAAGAACTCTACCTTGTTCAACTTCTTTAATTCTTTTTCAGAAGTCTAAGCTTTTGGCAAACTCTAAACACTAGACAACTATTGATTTGTGTTTGCCAAATACTTGCTACAAGGTGGAAAGAAGTGGGGTGAGAATTCCACATATTAAAAAATTTGAAAGGCCTTAGCTGACCTCTTATATCTTTCTTAATGCTCACAACTAGTGGAGAGTGGACTAAATCCTCAGCAAGTAAAGAACAGTACTCAGAAAAATCATAGTCATCTAACCAATAACTATTAACTAAACCCCTATCAAGCTTCCTCCAAACTTGTTTATCACCATCCTGATTGTTAGTTCAAGTAAAAAAACAACCTTTATTTATTTATTTATTTTATATCTAATAACCTAACATTAGCAATACATTGCACAAAATTAGAACTAGTTGGACCCTCAATATCTGTACCTCCCAATCTCTCCTGATTAAGAAGAACAACATTAAAATCATTTATAATAAGCCAATAAGTCTTCATGCTAGAAGCAATATGAATAATGGAATCCCTAACATTTGTTTGGTACAAACAAAATTCTAGCCAGAAGAACACTTTTCCTTTACTTTGTACTTTATAATGACTAATATGAGCTTATTTGGTTTTGAACAAAACCCAAATTCTATCAAGAATGGCTTCTTAATAATTGTGAAATAATACCCAGCCTTTAAGTCTTAACTTCTTTTGAATTTTTTATAAATTTTTCTACCTAACTTTTATTTTAAGAATACCAATTGCAACTAATTTGTGCTTAACAACAAAAGAGTGAATCTCTAACTATTCTATTGGGTCATTGAGACCTCTAATACTCTAAATGGCTAATATTTTCCCTTATCTATGTGTTTAATAATCATTTAGGCCTACCCTCATCAATCACCCCAATCTTAAGCACAACATGAGTTACATTGTTAGAATATTCTGCTTGCTCCCCAAAAGTTCCATCCAATTCTAAGCTTATGTCTAAACCATTAGAAATGGTTTTGCCCTTAGCTATTGTCAACCATGGTTGACTAGCTTTAAAAAAGTTATGAATTATAACATCTCCTTGTGCTCCCTGCATATGTAAGACATTACTCTGCGTCGGGTTGCCTACAATTTATTCACTAAAGTCTTCTATGATGCATGGAAACCCTTTGGTGGTCTCCTGATTTAGCATCTTTCTTATACAATAAAGTCTCCCTTTGCTAATTCTTAACTTGCCACACTTGTTTCAAAGCTACAACTTTATGACATTCTTTCTTTGTATGTCCAAAATAAAAAAAAATACAAATAAAAGGTTTCCATTCATGTAAAGTAAATTGAGTGCCGATTTCATTTTCTAGCATATAACAATGTCAAAAAAAATCACCCTTTAAATCCATTTCTACTAGCACTCTGGCAAAGTCCAATATGGTTTTATTGGTTGTACACTGATCAATGAATAAAAGAACTCCATATAAGCTACTGATATGATTTAAGGGCCTGTTTGGATGAAGAGTATGAAAGGTAATTAATGGAAGGATAGAAATAAGAATGAATGAGAGAGAAAGGGGAAATTTACATTTCTAATTTTCCATTGTTTGGGAGAGTAATAAAAAGATAAGAGTAATTAAAGAAAGAGTAAGTATTTAAAATACAAAAATAACCTTATAACTTAAAAAAAGGAGAATGAAGGATAAAATCTTAAAATGATATTTTTTTATTTTAATTTATCTCACTTACCCCTCTCTACATCTCAATTTAAGGTGTAACCAAAATAGCCAGAAAGAGAAAGATGGAAGGGTAAGAGTTACCCTTCCTTACCCCTCCATTTTTTATTTAACTCTCCTCCAAAATATGGGTACATAGTTACTTTTTTCTACCATTCCATTACTTACCCCTCCCTACCCTTCATCTAAACAAATCCTAAAACTTCAAGGGTCCAAAATTCCAAAAGTGGGGAAGAATATTGGATCCACACAAGAATACATTAAATACTAGAAAGATCTATATTCATTATAGGTTTCCAGTTTCTTATTATGAAGGTATCCTATCAAAAGTATAAAGGCCAACACCTTAAACTTCCCTTCTATATAGTCAAACTTGAACACACACACATTATCTCTAACCAAATGAACAATAACTAAGCCATACCTCTTCTGCCTACTAAGGACAAAGTTTCAATCCTAACAAATTATGGATTAAGTCCATAGACATTGCCAATTAGGATATTTTCCCATCGATAAATCTCATGCTGAACCTTATTAGAGTGAACTTTCACAATTCTAGCTCTATTACTAACAAATGGTGGAGTAAATTCCAATTCACACCCAACCATTGTACACACATTATTTGCAAACAAATCGGCCTAGTTTTTTTTTAGCCGCCACCTTTAATGAATCAACAACTTTAATGTGAGAAGAGTCCTTAGTCCATGTTCAAGAGTTATGTAAACTCTATTACCGTTGCAATCGTCAACAACCTGGCCTTCATCATTCATTCGAGTAGCGTTATGCCAAAAAGAATGGTCTATAGCATTCTCTACCAAAGAATCAGTGAGAACTTTTGATTGATGTTGCTTTAGGTTTGCGACATCTATAGTTGGTTCCATTGATGTAACTTCCAATTTGGATTCATTTTTATTCACAATCTCCTACACAATCTAATTCTTCAATGACAATCGCGGTATCATGCTCTGAGATTTCCCCAAATTCTTTCGATTTTTCTATAGAGAAACAACATAAGTTAGCAACTAGTGCGCCGAGAGAAAAAGAAAGAACTCTCAAGTTATTAACTTTTATAACTATTTTGCATGTATATATTAGAAAAGATTTTTCTTTTCTTTTTAAAAGCAATAATTAACTATTTATCAAGTTAATAATATTTCTCTTGATAGTAAACATAAAAATATTTCATACATATAAATAAATCAAGCAATTGGCTTAATAATATAAAGTTTATTAATGAATAATAATTACATAAGTTATGGTCATTTTGCAAGGTTGATTTAACTTTAATAATTAGAGACATTTTGTTTAGCTAATTTGGATAGTTTTTTTTTTCTCCAATGCAAAATTAGAATATTTTTAAAGTAATAACAAAATTAGAGTTAACAATTTTGGACATAATACAATTATGAATATGCCTAACCTGTTATGATATGATTAAATATAAAACATCTAATAATTAAAGTATTTAATTATATATTAATATTTTCATAATATATATAATTTTATATATGGATAAATTTACAATATATTCCATGCGAAATAATTATATTAATATATATGAATAAAAATTAACAAATTAGTAACATAATTTGTATTAGTTATAATTACATAAATAATTAGATGCTTAAAATTTATTATATTAATAAAATTTATTATGCGCATATACACGTATGTGTATGTGTATATATATATATATATTATACTATGCTAAATTATTAATACATTATAAACATTAACATATACTTATGAAATATTAATTTTTGTTGTTTGTAGTTATATATGTTTATATGTATATATATTTATTTATAAATATGTTAAATAATTATACGATATGAAATGTTATATTTAAATAACACGTATATCGGTATAACACGAATTACTAACCTTAAAAAAATTACATGCAATACCAATAATAATAATAATAATAATAATTGCAACTAGGACTAGGGTTAGTATCTCTTCAAGATTTTAGTTATGGACATTTTGGCCCAATTCAAATATCTAAGAAAGATATGGGTCATAGGCCACGAAAAGCCCATTATCTGTGCCAAGTTTCCTATCACCTGAGTCGGACTTTGTTCGCACATTTTCAAATAGGTCAAGGCCAAGCAAATATCCCCAATCAGAATCTTTACCTCATTTTGGTCGCTACTACTCCTTTATTCGCTGTATTTTCTGAGTAGAGCTGTTAAAATTTGATACCACGTAAATTTAAGTGAAATTATTAATAAATGAATTAAGTGTAAGTTAAGTCTCTTGATATGAAGAGACACAATTACAATCCAATTAATATTTAAAATGATATTTTAGTAGATTTTTAGATAATTAAAATAAAATATAAAAAATATATATTTTATGGTAATTTAACAATTAAATATACATTTTTGTAAGAAATAAACAATATATATTATAATTTAAGAGTATATAAATGATAAATAGTTTGAAATAATACTATTTTATACAATTTAATATATAATATAGTGATAACATATTAAATAAAATTAATCTGTTTACGATACGATAATAAATGAATTGAGTGAAAAATCAAACAAATATTAATTGAGTTGATATTACAATTAACAACCTATTTTTGAAATGCTATTTGTTTTGACACGCATTACCGGCTATATATTCTTAGTTTTGTTCATGTACTCCAGTTTTTATTATAATTTAGGGTTAAGAATAATTGGTTGTAGCCTTATGGGTTTGAGATAACTGGGATTTCTTATTTTATTTGTTACTTTTGTCTTCGTTGTGCTAGTTTGCAATTGTATTCCTAATTGAGACATATTAGCTTTGTGTGCTTGTGGCTTTTTTATAGATTTTGAGAATTCTATAGATGGATTACATTTAGTTTGTGAGTAAGAGGGCAATATAAAAATTTCACTCAAAATTGACAATTCAGCCCAAATAAAATAAATGTCATAAAAAATCAAATTTTATACAATGATATCTTTATTTATTTTTATATATTTCAAAAAATA
Source organism: Triadica sebifera (assembly GCA_023653625.1). Taxonomy (NCBI): domain Eukaryota; kingdom Viridiplantae; phylum Streptophyta; class Magnoliopsida; order Malpighiales; family Euphorbiaceae; genus Triadica; species Triadica sebifera. The sequence continues at coordinate 21,226,565 of CM042903.1, read as the reverse complement.
ATTTTTTTTATTATTTAAATAAATGACAAATCATATATTTGCTGTAAAAAAAAAAAAAGAATTTGTTTTCGGTAGACCTAAAGTGGTTCTCCATTCATACCACACCGGCGAGCACACGGCTACTTCCCCACCGCATACACTGTGCGCGTTATAAATTACTGCGACTTTCCCGGTTGCTTTCTCTTCTCCTTCATCACCATTCTCCTCACAGCTTCCGCCGCTTTCTGCCGCAGTATTCTTTCACTCCCTCGCCATTCTTAGCTTTGATCTGCGAACATCGTTTCACTTATCTTAACCTTCAGATTTGAATTCGCCTAAAGCAAGTAAGTTTTAGCTATATTTTGTTTTTTTTTTGGTGAAATTAGCTATATTTTGTTTAGTTATTATGTTAATTTTTATATATGTTATGTTCTTAATTTTGTCAATCGTTGCTATATTCGTGTTCCACTTTTTTTGGTTTAATTGTGATATATAATTAGATTTATATTACACTTGCTAATTTGACTGGGAAGATACATCTTATAGAATTGGGATTACTAGCTTCAGTGATTTCAAAGTTTTTAATTATTACGAGCAACTATCTGTTTGGCTACCAAGAAAATGCGAGAACACGAGAGGAATAATTAATAGGTACTCGAGAAAAAACTTTTATCTACTCAGCTAAGGTGAAATAGCTAGAAAATTTAGGATAAGATTGATCTTCAATATGAGATATGGTGAAAAAAGAAAAACCGTACTTGAACTTTGAACCCAAATTATGTATATGTTGGAGTCTTGGAGATAAGAACTTAACATACTCTTTCTAGATGGTCAACCTCTGCAGAAAAACATTTGCTGAAATGAGAAGTCAAGTGATCTTGTTGGATGGTTGTTCTTTTTTATTTTATTGGAAATTTGGGTAGGATGGAAATCCGAAAACTGTAAATAGCACTAATTTTAGGGACAAATTTATATTTCTAATTCTAGGAGATTCACTCTAAATCAATAGATAATAGTTTCTTGATATCTAGAGATTTGTAGAATGTCAAACTTCCCTAGAATAACTATATCATAAAGTCTTTGTATCTCATCATTTTCAAGGAAAAAGGTTTCCAGAATTTTCTTCATCTTTGGCAGGAAATCAAAAGGGAGAGTTTTAAGTTTTTTTTAGGATTATGTAATGGCCCTGGGTCATTACCAACAGCTAGAGAAGAAATTTGGGAGAAGAAGAGAAAAGAAGCAAAAGAGAAGGGAGAAGTAACAGAGAAGAATTGAGAAGAAGGGAAATGAGAAATGAGAGGAGAGAAATTTGAGAAGAATAGAAGAGGATAGAAGCAGAGAAGAAGAAGGAAAGAGAGTGAGTGAGAACGAGAAAGCAGAGAAGAAGAAGGAAAGAGAGTGAGTGAGAACGAGAAAGCAGAGAAGAAGAAGGAAAGAGAGTGAGTGAGAACGAGAGAGAAAATTAGAGGGAAAGCAATTGAGTTTTCTTTGGATTATCATTTCTTGTTTATAATAGTATTTGTAAGCTGTAATTCTACTGAATAATGGAAATAAAATGAAATTACAGCAATTGTTAGTTATCCCATTCCACCTCATGACACCTAACTTAATCCAATAGCAAGGCTCCATTTGTCCAAGTGGGATTCCAACTCATATCATGCTTGATCATCAGCCCCTACATGCCTAACAACCTGCTCAATGGCTTTGGCTAGCTCACTCATTTTTGCTACAGTCTTCTCAAACTCCTTAAGTTGGTCCGGATCCTTCTTCATTACTGCTGATCTCCCTAATCCATCATCCTTATCGAGCTGGGCCAACTTCTTCCTTGTTTCTGCAGATTCCTGCAATTCCTCAAGCTGGTTTTCTTTCTCAGGCCCACTGCCATCTCTTGCTTGCAGCCCCCTCTCACCTTGCTCTATCATGACAGATTAATTAAAAAAAATCTCTTTTATATGAAGAATTCTTGTTGTTGGATGACCCTTAAAAAATAAAAAATGGAACTCGTGTCATTGTTTCTAAAAAGGCATAGATGTTTATATATTCTCAACTACTATAATAACATTGTTGCAATTCTAGTGGCAATTTGCTGTTTTTATTTCTTTCTTCTTTCTTATTCAGTTTCAAACATGTTATGACTTATGCCTCTTTTATCTTTTCTTCAATTAAATAGAGATATTGGAGTTTTATTTATTGGCTTATAGCCTTCTATTACATGCATGTTTACTTCATTTGATTAAGTTGAATCTTTTCTCCATAAGTTGAATATAATTTACTAGAGTTCTCAGTTTAGATTTTTGTGAAGCATTTTCTTCTAGACATCTAATTCTATATGGTAGGAAAATTTTGGCAGGTTACTTCTGTTGATTCTGGGTATTTCTTGTGTATCTTTCGAGGTAGATCTAGGTTACAATTTAAGAATGAATTTTAAATAAAATAGTTACTTTAATGTGCATCTAAGTCGGGCTCCATAGCAATCTTATTGAGGTTCTCTAGAATATACCTTTGAATCATTGATGGTTACATCTTTCTTGTCCTCCCAACGGCCACAAGTATCTTATATTCCTGACTCAGCTATTCCTTCACATCAAATTCCTAGGAATGATATAATCTGAGGAGATTTGACCTTTTTTACCAAACATTGCTTAACAGTTTTCACTTTTCTATTGCAGATACACTATTGACTAATTAAATAATTGACACAGGGGTGAGGGAGGTGCATCAATTGGTATGGAAAAGAAGAAAGAGTTTGAAATATACAATTCTTTGACTAAAAAATTAGAGGTATTCAAGCCATTAGTTTGTGGAAAGGTTAGCATGTATGTCTGCGGTGTCACTGCCTACGATCTCAGCCACATAGGTCATGCACGTGCTGCAGTTGTCTTTGATGTGCTCTTCAGGTTTGTATCTATATAAACAAAAGCATACATGCTCTATGTGATATATGTACCTCTTCTATGCAGTTTATTGTTACGATCCCACATCGCCCAACTCTATGGAGAGTTGGTGGTTTATAAGTGTGGGAGATACCTGCCACTATTGGAAATTCCTTTTTGTGGGACATGAGGTCTTTTCACTTATGGGCCTGGTGTACCCTTTGGGCTTGCATGGGCAAGTCTGCTAAGTGTGTGGGTGCGACTTTGGACTTATGGGAGTTCAGGGTCGTAACATTAACTTGCGCTTTCTTTCTAGTTGTGAATTATTTGGCAGGTTATTAAATTAAAATGAATATTAAAACAGACTTGCAATTATGCAAGTGATGTGAAATTATTAGACCAGACTTGAGAAATATGCTGTACCATAATCAAATTTGGTATATTTTAGACTTTCCGTTATCTCTAACACACTCCAAAAAAATCATAATCAGATGATATCATGTCTGAAGTGTTGATTTGGATCAAATGGAATAATTGCGAGAAGGTATTAAGTAGGATGTTAACCTGGTTACTGTTATTGTTAGTTGTTAATGTCAGGATAATCTGAAGGCTAATTATAAAGGTAGGAATAGAGCTCTCTATTTGATGTGGTAGTAGAGGCTGATCATTTTTATCAGTTTATGGGGTCCTTGGTGATAACATTTTTTTAAAATTTGTTGCATGGGTGACTCTCGGCCTCTGTGGCTAAGATTGGAAAATTGTTGACCTTTTTTGGATTGGGACGGATTTAAGGATAGACTGCAAAACAACATATGTATGGGCTTAAGGGTTTGACTACATTTACTTCCATTGCAAGTTCGAAATTATGAAGCATTGTAAACTTTAGGCTGCATGGGTCATTTTATGATTGATAAATGGCGTCATCCTTTGCTTAGTTGTCATCGATGTTGTACAAGCTTTTCTTTTCCTGTTTTATCTTCCTTATTTCATTTCTTATGTTTCATTGTCACTGTTGTTGATGATTCTGATGCCATTGTAACATCTGGACTGCGATTTTGTAGATATCTACAACACTTAGGTTATGAAGTTACTTATGTGCGGAATTTTACAGATGTTGATGATAAGGTGAGAATTTGAATGGTATATCATGATAATGTGGTTTAAGTTGTAACTTATAGTTAGAGTCATTGAGATAGCCCCTTTGTTATTTATTTTTATTATATTGGCTGAACCTTAAGGTGGTAATCTGATATTTAAAATGTATTCACCTGTATCATTTTCTCAAGTATTGGGAATAGCCATTGAAATTCTTTTGGCAAGAGGAGGAAGTTACTTTTCTTGTGCAAATATTACATGAGTTGATTTAGTACAGCTGTAATTTGAAAAACTCTGAGATTCTCTCAGTCCTTTTGATTTTGATGTTGCTTTATTCTTATGCCTCTTAGATTTAAAGATGACGTTTCCTCTGTTTTTAGCTAATTATAAAGTGTTACAAAATGTAGTTTTGATTGTCAACATTGTTATATATCAGCAGATGTATATCAGGATAGACCTATTGATTTGAAACAAGGCAGTTCACTATTCAATTGCTATTATTGTCATTTGATGGCTACTTTTTCACCGTTTCATCTCATTTGAGCCTTGACTAGAAGCGAACAATTTTCTTTCGCGAGAGAGAAGGGGAGAGGGAGCCCACTTGCACACAAAACAAAACCTCAGTCAATATTTTGAACGTTTTGAATATAAAATTTTATTATTTAATTTAAATTTAATATTCCTTCTAAACATTGCTACAGCTAAATCACACATATAATGAATAAGTCTTAGTTAGGGATGGCAATGGGGCGGGTTCGGGCCAGAGTTTCCCATCCCCAACCCCCGCCCCCGTATCCTGCCCCGCCCCGAACCCCGATGGGGAAATTTTTTGAATCCCTGTCCCCGCACCACACGGGGACGGGGATCCCAGACCCTGCCCCGATCCCCGAATTTTATTAATTTTTTTTTTAATTTTTTTAATTTTAATTAATTAGTTAATTATATAATTTTTTAAATAAAAAAATATATTTTACTTAAAATAAGTGTTATATTTTTATTTTATTATCATTTTTAAAATATTAATTATATTAAAATATAAATAATTATTATATATATAAATAATATAAATATATAATTATATAAATATATTTTTCAGGGCGGGGGATATATATATCGTCCCCACCCTGTCCCCGGCAAAAAAAATTCGGAGTTGGGGCGGGAAAAAAAAAAACTTCAAAAAACCGCTCTATTTAGGGAGAGGCAGGGAAAAATTGCCATCCCTAGTCTTAGTCACGTATAACTAGGAAATTTTTATTCCTTACAACAAACTATTATTTTAATTATTGATAATATTTATGTAGATGAATTTACTATAATGAAAGTTGATGTTGATAATTGATATTTCACTAAATTGTTTATTGCATCTTTTGGGCATGCCTTTGTGCCTAGTTTTCAGGAGCTTTTTCCTCTTATTCAATAACTCTTAAATCAATATATACACCCCCATTAGGAAAGATTGTTTGATGAAGATTATTGGTCACAGATTGTGGGTGAGAGAGCCATTTTTTTTACGTGTCTTCTATTAATTGCAGAGGTTACTATCTCCTTGAAATGTGTGCATTCCTTTGTTGATCTCTTCTCATCTATTTGTTGGCCCCCTTTAATTTTTTTTATTGAAATATAGTGCAACAAAGTTTCCCAAATAACTAAGGTGTTGTGATGGTGGTTCAAGATTTTTTATTTAAATTTGATTTTTTTTTTTGAGTATTCCAGAAAAAATTTGGGCCTTTTTTTCTCGATTAGCATCAAGTGAGTGCCAATCTGTTAACAAAATTACATTTGTAGATAAGACCATGATTTTATTAAATCAACAGCATCCAGCACTTCCAAAGAAAGCTGTCCAGAAGACCAAGAATACAATATATGAAGACATTTATCTCCAAGAATGACAGGACGAAACTTTTTTAGCTGCTGTAGATAAAGGAAGGATTTTTTGTTTGTTTGGGCCTGTCTAGACAGTCATTTTGGAAATTTCTTTCTAAAATGGTATAAAATTCAATCTGAAAGCATCTTAATCTTCTTTGTACTTTTGAGAGGAATGAACTAAGATATTATCATTTGCACATGTCTCTTATTACTTGAGATGTTTAGCAGTATAAGGCTTCTGGTTGTTTGTTTATAACCTTCCCTGGGCTGTGCTCTGCGCACAGAGGTTCTCTTTTGTTATTTTTTAGTTTTATGCTTCCTTTTGTATTCCTTGTTCAGTTTTGAGCGTCTATTGTTGATAGAAGGAATTGAATGAAGGAATTCTTACCTCATTTCATTTGCTGAATCTGATTTGTGTTGTCATTTTGTGTCTTTGTTTGCTGTTTTCTATTAAATTATCTATGATTTTTTGCAACTGCTGATGTCTAAAATTTTCACAGATAATTCTTCGAGCAAATGAGCGTGGCGAGGATCCATTTTCTTTAAGCAGCCGATTTTGTGAGGAATATCTTGTTGACATGGACAGTTTGCAGTGTCTCCATCCTACACATCAGCCACGCGTGACTGATCACATAGTACAGATCAAGGACATGATCGCACAGGTTCGTTCTTATTATAAACATGAATATGGAGTCTCAAAGGTTGCCTCTTTGTTGTTAAAGAAAAAGGAATATGTACTAGTCTGATGTACTTATGATTTGTGCTAAGGCAGGGAGCACTATTAATTTTAAGTTTTATGAAAGCTGTTACCTTTTGTGATCTCTTTGATGCCTAATGGTGGTTTTATTACTGACAGACAGAGGTGGGGTTAGGGTGCGGTGTGATAAATTTAATGGGTATGAGTAACCACAAAACCAGTTCAACTATGCGACCAGATTTAAAATTTTCTTGTTTGGTGCTGCTTTTGTGAGGAATATATAGTTGATCTTGTGCAGCAATTAGTTTAAGAGATATATATTTTGTATTTCATGTTTGGCAGGTGCATAATTCAATTTAGATGCTTGTTCTTTCCAACTCTTGATATATAATATGTAGGTTTTTCATTTCTTGATGATCGCCAAAAAGCAGTAAAAGAATATACTAGTTTTATTTATTTATTTTTGGTTAGCAACTTAACATGTCAAGCATTGGTATGATGTTTAGAGGAGCAAATTTTTTGCTTTTGTGTTTGTTTGATAATCATTTTTTGAGCCCTGTAATGTGTTCATCATATATCTTGGTTTATTTATAGGTTTGTAGTATTGTTTTGTTGCATTTTGATTTTATTGGATGATAGGTGTCGTAGTTGATAATTTTTTCCTTAAATTGTTGTATACATGATCATATTTCATTTAAGAGCTTAATTATTTTTGTAGTTAAAAATGGATGGCAATGTTTTTTTTTGCAGATCATCAACAATGACCTTGCATATGTTATTGAAGGAAATGTCTTCTTTGCTGTTGATAAATTCCCGAACTATGGTCAATTATCTGGACAGAAACTGGAAAATAACAGAGCTGGTGAACGTGTTGCTGTTGACTCTAGAAAACGTAATCCTGCTGACTTTGCATTATGGAAGGTAAAACCATTGTTAAAATTAGCTCAAATTTGTAATTTTGTTAACACAATGCAATATCAATCTTCTATTCATTGTTGCAGGCTGCAAAACCTGGTGAGCCGAGTTGGGAAAGTCCGTGGGGTCCTGGAAGGCCAGGGTGGCATATAGAGTGCAGTGCAATGAGTGCTCATTATCTGACCTTCAGGTTTGACATCCATGGTGGTGGAAGTGATTTAGCATTTCCACACCATGAGAATGAGATTGCTCAGAGTGCTGCTGCATACCAGGAAAGCAAAGTGAGTTACTGGATGCATAATGGACACGTCACTAATAACAATGAGAAAATGTCAAAGTCTTTGGGTAACTTCTTTACAATCCGTCAGGTAAATTAGTGATCCAACTTTTGTTCTTGTTCCTTTTTCATTCTTTATTTCTTTCTTTTCTACTCTGTGTTCTCTCTCTCCTTTTTTTTTTTCCTTTTTTTTCAGAATTTCTTTTATTAATTAGAGAAGTTGCAGCTCAGAAATACATGACCTGAAGATAACCTGTCCAATTATTTTAGGTTACAGAAAGGTACCATCCATTGGCCCTGAGACACTTTTTGATGAGTGCACACTACCGCTCTCCCCTCAATTACACTGTTATGCAGCTGGAAAGTGCATCTGATACCATCTTTTACATTTATCAGGTTTAAAAAAAGCTTATTCTTGTTCTTATAAGTTTTATTTTGAGATTGTGAAAATCTCTCAGCCAATCAATGGGATGTAGTTCAAATCTTGCATTATGAGATGCGTGTAACTAGGATGTGCCTGTGCATGAAATTATTAACCTTATCACTTTTGGGCATGTAAATTTATTATTTGTCCTAGGTTTTGAGCTGAAGTTCAGGCTCAGCTCATTCTTAAGTGTTCTGCCAAATTAGATTAACACTTATTATCAATTAAGGGTGTTTGGAATTGCTGTTGGTTGATCAAAAAACAGGTTAAAATTTTTTTTTTATTTAATTGACTGATTTTTTAAATTTTTTATAAACTGTTTTTCTTAAACCTGCTTTTGAGAAAAATATTTATTTACCTGTTTTCAAAACTCAAAAAAATTAAAAATAAAATTTTTTTCTCCAAAAGCGATTTTTCCAAACTCAATGCCAACAGTCCCTAACTTGTTTTGAACTCTTTACTCTTTGGCCAAATGAAACTTTAAAAAAAAAAAGGTTTCTATCCTCCATTTTTGTGTGTGTGAGATCAATCTTGAGCTATATATTGTTCTATATTGTAGAAAACATCAGCATTGGCATGTGATTACATTCATAATTTTCTATATTTTCATGCTTTTGATTTACCGACATGGGCTCAAATTGCAAGAAGAAATACAGAAGAGTGCTTGCACCTGCATCTTGACATTATTTACATTCATACTTCTAGGAAATTATTCACAGTGTTTTATTGTAGACATTGCAAGACTGTGAGGAGGCATTGTCATTGTTTCAAGATGGAAACCTGAAGGAGAGTGTGGAGCAGAAGAACAAAAAGGTGGGGGTTAATGCTGATGCCCAAAATTGCATCAATAAACTACGAGATGAGTTTGAGACTAAAATGTCAGATGATTTGAGCACTTCACATATATTGACTGGCGCTTTTCAAGAAGCCTTGAAGTTCATAAATGGTTCATTGAGCACGCTCAAGGTACAATTTACATGCTTGCCGTTCTTCTGAATCTGACTATGTTTTTCCATGTGCTTCTGAGAGCCCTTGTATGTAAATCTGTGGAATAATAGAATCTTTTATTCCTTCACTTATGGCAGAAGAAAAAGCAAAAACAATCATCGTTGATTCAATCCCTTAAAGAAATAGAGAAAGAAGTTAAGGTGGTTCTGAATATTCTAGGATTGCTTCCTTGCACTTATGCTGAGGTGAGGTTTCCCCTTTTTTTCTTTTCAATGATTTGAAACTTTTGGCTTTTTCTTTCCTTGGCTGAGATTTACCGGTAAAATATATACTTGGACAGGTCTTGCAGCAGTTAAAAAACAAGGCATTGAAGAGGGCCGGGTTAGAGGAAGATGATGTGCTGCGTTTTATTGAGGAAAGAGCAATAGCAAGGAAAAACAAGGAATTTTCAAAAAGTGATCAGATTAGGGCAGATTTGAGTGCTAAGGGTATTGCATTAATGGATGTGGGCAAGGAAACGGTTTGGAGACCATGTGTACCAGTTGAACAGGAACAAGGTCCACCAAGTGTTGTAGAGGAGCAAAAAACCTCACCACCGACCGTATCAAGTTGATGTACTGCTTTTTTTTTTTTTTTTTTTTTTTTTTTTTTTTTTTCTGGCCCCAACCCAACGCTAGTTGCCAGTTACAGTCACAGGAGAGCGAAACCCCAACTGCACAAAAATGATGGAAACTTTTATTTTTATTTTACCTTATGTTCTAACAGTGGAGATTTTACTTGTATCGGCATTGTGACCAAACACAGTAATTATCTTGTTAAATTATTTTTGTTATGCAATACAGGAAAAATACATGTATTATTTCTACAGTTCAAAGGGTTTTAAAGTTAATCATTACCTTAATATGTTTTTATGCTTGCTCTTTTTTCTTTTTGCTTTCATCAATGAGGAGCAATTAGTGCGCAAATTAAGATCCTCTTGCATCACTTAAAGTAAATAATTAAGATTAAATTTTATAAAGATTATTTTTGATTAATGAATGCAGTTTATGCTCGATCTCACTAAGGACTTAGTGTAACACCTCTTACTTTTCCGTACACTCATCTATATACTGGACGGATAAGAGGTGCTATAGAAAATAAAACTTTTAAAAAATATTTCTTTAATTTTAAACATATTTAATATAAGAAATTTAAAATATATATACTAAAATATTATACATACACAAATTTCTATTTTATTTATATACATACTGTAATGAAATTTAAAAACTTGTATATATACATATCAAAATATTATAAAAGATCAACCCGCTCTGGGTGGCTACCACTGCTACTGTTGTGCTCTATTTTGTGGGTTCCTAGTCAGCGTCCTTTATCTACAAGTCCAAATGTTGTCTGCTACTTTTGTAACCTACGCGAGAGAAAACAAACTCCCGCGCTGAGTATATAACTCAGTGGTGCAAAAATTCTTATAATAATAGTCATTAAAATAAAATATGCTCTTAAAATATAATCAATTCAAATTTTGAATCTCCTTTTTATAAATAAATATAATAGTTTTTTCATATATCCACATATTATGACATTTTAGACTTGCTTCTAGGGAATTAAAGGGGTATCATATTACATCTTAATTTAGAATCCACATAAATGCACAGGATCCAAATGTAATATCACTCAGTCCACAGAAATGCACAGGACTGAAAAATGTATCAGGTGATCCACAAAAATGCACAGGATCACAATATTTCATAGGTCAACAAAAATGCACAGGACCATCATTTTTACCTAATTGGCATGCCAAAATACCCTAGCTAACGTCTAGCCTAATATGTGGAAAAAATTTCTCAAATTCATAATTCAATTCATTTTTGTATTTCAAAGCAGAATAATAATTTTCTCAGAAATACTTTACTGTCATTTTCTTAATCATTTTCCATAAAATCGATAAAATATTATTTTCATGTCAAAATAAATATCATCATAAAATATATCGAATTTTTAATTTTTTTTGAAATACAGATAAAATATTTCAAACTCAATAATTGCAAAAACTCCAATTTTTCACATAAAATATATAATATATTTTATGTAATATTATAAATTATTTGAATCTAATAATTTCTTTATTACTTCATACTTTTCTTTAATTACTTACTTATATATATGACTAATATTATAAGGATAATTGCACTAACATCTTTACGCTCTGCTGGTATCGGCCGACTCTTTCCCTTTATCTCAGGCTGACGTCTAGTCCGACGTCGCGCCTAGAGATAGAAAATTTTTAATTAGCTACTGAACCCCTTACGACATAAAATCTAGTAAAATTTAAATTTTCTGCTAATTTCTCGGTCTCACGTATATCGAAATTCTATATTTAAAATTCTCCTCATTATACGTGTTTAACGCATAGATCACATTTTTTGTCATCAACTTGCTTTTCCGTGCGACCAAAAATTTCAAATATTATTTTCCTTAATAATATTTTATTTTCTTTATCTTTCCTCAAAAACTATTTTTCTCAATTTATTTCCCTTTATTCTTCTAAGGCTCATTTCCAATTCAAAAATTCTCATTAATTCAATAAATACTCTAAAAATTCCAAATAAATTCATATCATCACTTTAACTCATTTTCTTTCATTTTCCATCGTCAATTTCACAAAAATAATATTCAATAACTTCCAATAAATATTTTTCATAATTAAGCTAATAATCCAAAAATTCTCCAAAAATTCTATTAAATATACATTCTACTCCAGAAGTTATCTTCTACTTCTAAACACTCTAATTAACTCCATAATTAATAATCATCGATTATTAATTTAATTACCTAATATATTAATATTCTAACTTAACTAATAATCACCTCCATTTAATAATATAAAATTCAATTATTCCCCAAATAATTTTCAATAAACTCAAATAATTATGCAATTCAACTAAATTAATTAATCACTTTAATAATAAAAATATACTTAAACTTCACAAATAAATTCATATCTCACTATCTAAAAATAATTAGGAGGTGCGGTTTATACCAGATGACTCGGTTTAACGAGCTGAAGATTCTGTCCAAAATACCCGATTAGTGGTCGTCGGACTCCGGTCACCGGAACATTTTCAACGGCGGCAGATCGACGATCGGCTGGTACCGAAAGAAAGCTTGAGGTGTGAGGAGTCCAAATATATAAGTTTTATGGCTTGGAAGTAGCTGAAAACGTGTAGATCTACAAAAATTCGCACGGCTCCGGCGAGAAATTCCGACTCCGATCAGCCCCTAAATCGGGTTTCCGGAGCTCAAATTACACATACCAAGGTTTTTCGACGTCCTGAGTCCATTTCCGGTGTCAGATTTAAGAAAAGAAGTCAGGAAATACACGAAATGAGAGGGCAGCCCGGAATCCGATTTTTGCTGCTCTAATCTCAAAAATCCGGCCAGTTTTTGAAAAATCAGACGTCGTCGAAGTGATAAGAATATGGAGAACTACTTCTGATTCAAATTTGGCGAAAATCAGATGTCGTTTGGTTGATGAACGGAGATGGGGATCTTGTAGGGAAAATGGGAGATAATGAAATTTTTTTTTTACTTAAATCTTTTAAATCTTCATATATATATATATATATATACTCAGGGGAAATTTTTTTACTTTTTTACAAATCTCAAATTTGTAATAAAATGTTACTCAAATAAAATTATTAAGTCACCAAAATAATTAAAAAAAATCTTAATTGAGCAAAATTAATAAAATATGGGGTGTTACACTTAGCATATTGTAAATGATATTCATTTATTAGTATCTCAACTAACTTACTAAAACTATATCTCTAAGGCAACTTATTTTTACATTGGAATATTCTCAAAAGTGAAATTTCATCAATATTAAAATTATCCCAATCGAAATCAATTATATATAATCCTAAAATAGGCAAGTCATAACACTCATTCATTGACTTTATAGAGAAATATAAAACAAAAACCGAGCACATGTTTAGGTAATAGTAACATTCAAAAAAAAACCAAACACAAATCACACCAATATAAAACCAAAAATACTTCCAACATAAATCTAAAAACATTAAACCTAATAAAACATTGATTATCGATCAAAAACAAAAACAAATCCACCATAAGGCAAAAATTCCCCTCCTTCATACCTAAATATGATATTGTCCTAAAAAAAGAACAAAAAGAATAAATAAACACATATAGGAAAAAGGAATACTCCCATGGGGTGAAACAATGAGCTCAAGATGATGGAGGCGGTGACGGAACTTGTAGTCCTAAATGATGGAAATAGTATAACACATCAAATTTTGCATGAAAACGTTGTTGTTGGCTTCCCATGTATCAAGTAGGGCTTGGTTGCTAGCCTCTATGGCATATAATCAAGTAAGCACTCATTGCTAGTCAATTGATTCAGATGCATTACCTGATGAAGAAGGTGACTAATGCCTCGATTGAGTAGGAGGATAGGTTGCGCTAGAGGTGCCTTGAACATAACCAGAGGGAGTGATCCAATTACATCCATCATGCATGTTGACTAAATTTGATCTCTATAAAGCCACAACAACAAAGTTTCCCTTGCTAGGAACCATTGTTAGGTGAGTGTTAGCCGATCTAAAAGCACAAAAATAGATAGCAAAAATAGTAATTATCTGACCTAAACTTAGATGGAGCATGAGTGTTTGACAGTATAAAACACACTTTTAAATATAAAAGATGAGGTGCTTACTCTAGTCCTAAAATGCATACATCATAACAAAAATAACTCATTACGTACAAAAATTGCATGATACATATATTTATGGAAAAAAATCATATAAGTATAAAAGAGTCATATTAGATGTAGTCTTATGATCATATGAGGACCCGGTGGTCATTGAACGACATAACCCTTGGCAATAGAAATCTTCAACAATATTTATGACACTAGTTTTATAAAAACCAAAAATTTCTTGCATTATATTAAATATATGAAATTCAACATCAATATTCAAGCATAAAGCAATGCATGCTCTTTTAAGAGTAAAAGAATGTAACACAACTTCATATATTGGATCAAATCCAATATCATAAGTGAGTATTAGATAACCAAACTTTTAAAAGAAAAATCTTTAAACTTTCTTTAAATTCACTTTGGTTGCATTATAGTCACGATGACTATTTTAAAACCAAATAAAACTCAAGGAAAAATCAAAATAAATACTTTATAACATTTAAGGAATATATGTCATAACCATCCCTCTAGTTTACAATACAAAAATCCATTGGTTTTACACAACACAAAAGTTAACATGATTTACAAATTATAACATACAACTTGGTGTATTCCTATCTTTAATGATAATTGTCCTGCAACTCGTTTGTTGGACTCTCTTTCTTTATCATCAACTGTCAAACCGATTTCAACCTGCGTGTGAGTGTTAACTCATTCTTAGCGTTATATATATATAACAAAATATATGCATGCATATCAAGATTTTATTATATACTCATACACTTGTCCAACATCAATATATTATATTACAAATTACTGTAATGTCATAATGTTATTTCCATTTATATAATTATCCTAACATTCATTTTCTTGTTCACATCAAGTTTATCTAGTCCCACATGCAATTTCATTCATTTTAGATTTTAGTTTGCATTTATTTATAGTCACATGTAACACTATTATAACACTTATTCTATATGTATGTTACGTGGGTAAATACGATTATAGTCGAAATATGTCAAAAAAAATTTTATCTTAATTTAAGAACCATAATATTAACACTTAATTAATCCTTTTTACTTTTCCAAAAATTTCGGCAGCATAACAGCTATAAACTAATCCACCCACCTGCAAAACAAACAATCCACAACCCATTTTTTGGGCACAACAATTCACATATAATATAAAATATTTTACATTCATCCACAAATCATCATTTCATTCTTCACACACATAATAATTTACAAATATCATTTATCATAATATGTACAAGATTCATTCTTACAACTCCATATCTATACATATATATACATGCTATTATTAGTAATATCCTATTAATATTTTGTTCTTCCGTCTGCTCTCAAAATTTACATACTTGCTCATACTTTTCCCGCTACTACCTGCATGCAGTCAAATAACTACGTGTTAAACATTAATATGCTCAGTGGTGATTACTAATCTAAAAATTTTCACTAATTATATTTTCATGCAATTATATTTTTAATATACTATTCAATTTTTCTCATTAATATATCATTCATTTTATTATTTTTAAGTACTCTTAATTCACTATTTAATACCTTAATTAATTTTATCTTTTTTTTTCTCAATAATTTTTTTTATTTTTAATCCTTCTTTTCTTTATTCTTTTCAATTTTTTTTTAAATTTGTTACAAATTTCACTTAAATTCCTAAATTTCCATTTATTTACAATTATGCCATTAACTATATATTATTTACACTTTTGCCACTAACATTATTATTTTTCATTTATTTATTTATTTATATTTATTTATTTGATTATTTATCTTTACTACACAATTTAATAATTATCTTCCATTTATTTTTTATTTTTCAACTTTATTATTTTTTTTTCACATTTATCATTATTATGATTATACCAATTTTTTTTCATTTATCTTGTATTTCTCATTTTCATTATTTTTTTTATATTTTTCACTTATTTAATGTTTATCCTATTTTTCATTTTAATCACTTTTCTTATCTATTTTATTCATAATTGTCACTTTAATCATTTCATTCACAATTGCCCCTAATTTCAATCCGATATAAAATATTCGGACCAAATACATGAGACATGGACTCCAAGAGTCCGCTACACTAAAGAGTAATCCCGAAGGATCACCCGAGTACTATACTATACATTGAATCACTGAGTTACAATCACTAAAGTAGACCATCATTGACTTACATAAGCGAGTCGTCATGACCCACACTGCAGTAATAGTATCCCTATGGCTAGCCAATTATATCATGAGCTAGATTTAACCATCAGAAAAATAACTAAGGATATTATTTTATTTCTTCAATTCAATTTCTATTAAACCATAAATTTCATTATTTTTATATTATTAATCACTTAATAATTTATTCTTTCATAACAATTTTATCATTACCAAATTTTTTTCACATTTCATTCTAATATATCAATTAAGTTATAAACTCACTAAATATATTTTATTCATTATTTTTCATTTCATACATAATATCATCAATAAATAGAAAAAATATTCAATATTCAATTGAAAATTTTTCAATAAATTTCTACATACTTAAAATCATATTCTATTACATTTCATAACTAAATTTTCATTTAATTAGAAAAGAAAATATTAATTTCTATTTTTTTGCCTATATTTAACTTTCATCATTAAAATTTTTCTTTCTCTTTCTAATTATTCATTTCACTAATTAATACATTCATTCTTCCATATATATCATAATATTACACTAAAATGTATTTATTCCTTAATATTCATTTTTTACATAATAAAGTCAAAATTTACAATTTTCACTAATTAATTTTTTAATTGAAATTAATCATCCTAATTCACTTTTCATAATCCATTAATCATGTTTTAAGCATTAATTAACAATTACATACAAAACACACAATTTTATAAATTTTCATAACCCTAAATTATACTTAATTAATGTAAATAATTAGATTAAGGAATCATTAACCTTAATTGCTTGTTTAGGTCTTCCTAAACTTTCTTTTCCTTTGCCTTTTTCTAAATTTTCTCCTTTGATTTTCTTCCACTTTAGCCTCCCAAATGAAAATTAAAAATTTCTATTAGCTACTAAAAAATCTGAAATTATTTTTGGGTGGTTGATTTTGATGTAAAAAGTGAAGAAAATGAAGAAAAATGGAAGAAACATGGAAAATGTGGGTTTCGGCCATGGAATGGATTTGGGGAAGAAGAAGTTCCAGATTTTCTCTAGATAATTCTGATGTTGAGCCTATTTATAGTGGTCTTAAATGGGTGGGTTTGGGCCAAACAAAGCCCAACTCATTTAGGCTCAATTATGCAATATAAATTAATTTTCTCACTTTCTAAGTTCAGTTTCACCCAAATTTGATTCCATAATTCATAAAATATTTTTATATGCCTACACAAATTTTTTTTAACTCAATCGGAGTTCATTTTTTGTCCAGCTCACTTAAATTGGACTGATAATTCAATTTTCGGTGTTACTGTAAAATTCTGTTTTTACTGTCAAATAATCCTAAATATTATTTAGAGTCTATCCATGAGTTAAAATAAATTTTTAGATGTAATCTGCTATTTTTCATAGTCTGATCAATTTACGGTTAACTAACTATTTAATTAAATCAAGCTTTTTTTTCTTAATTTTGACTTTTGATGACTTATTTGACCTCATTTTCACTCCAAAATTTACCCTCAGACTAGTCATAAACTATATTTTTCGATTATCAAATAAAATATTTTTCACTAACAGGTGTATTTTTGACCCACCGAGTATACTGATCAATCTCGAAAACTACAGTTTACGACTAACCCGATATTTGGGTCATTACATCACATATTTACTGAGTTTTGCATACAATAACTTTGATTTAGTACATTATAATAATTCACAACATTAACTTTATTTGCCTTATAACATCCTAAATTTGAACTAACTATGAAATGGTTTGGTTACCGCAACCTAAAAGTTTATTAGTCGTCGGCTAGAATAAGGATGTCTGTTGCAGGCTATGATAACAAGTGTCATAATTGATTTCTATATTCGCCATACCATTTATACTCTTAATGACATGTCATATATCTTGACGTTAGTCTTAAATTAGACGTTATTGACATTTAATACTGAGTTTTCAATCTTTTCATTTTGCTAATTAATCATTCATGATTATACTTCATGAGTTTGAAGTCATACAACAATTATCTTAACATCACTATTATGACACACATTAATACCTCATTCTTAGTTTAATTCACATATCAATTATCTACAAAAGATTTTAAATAGTGAGATGATGTTAAAGGCTCAATATATTTTTACCACATCTTTTATTTCATATGTGAAATGATATGCAACATTTTTCACATCATTATCCAAACAATTGTTCATGAAAAAAACACGCACCTTGTTTCCATATAATTAATTTCATTCTCACGCTTATAATTTAAAAAACATGCTATCAAGGTTTGATTCCAACTTAGATTACTTGAATTCATGTTTCAACTTTCTGATTTCCTAATAATTCATAAGCATAAACCTATGGTTAATGCCCGTGAACATAGTCTTTACGGGTTTTAACTTGTGAAGGTGGTCCTAAACTTGCAAGTAAATGCTTTTGTCTAATCCTGCCACATCATGTAAATGTGAGTCACAGTCATGAATATTTATTCATAAACATGAATATAGAAATTCCAGTATCCCTAATTGGTGTAAAAACAAAGCATACAATAACTCATATGCAAAATTTCTAAAGTTGGCCAATCACTCTTATCAATAATCACTCACATATTTAACTCAATTTCATACCTTTAAACCATTTTAAATACATTTTAAGCCTTATACATACCATTACACTTATTTCAACTCATTTATCACAATAGGTAGCTTTTATGATGTGGATTATTAACTTCACTCACTACCAATCTAAAGCACAACAAGTTAACATTTTTACCTTACTAGGATATCAAATAATGCATCCTAAATTCTCTAATTTTGGAAAGATATACATATGTACTAACCTTTATTACGAAATCCTCAATCATACTTTAAGCTTGTTCTATCTCCTCTTACTTAAATATTGCCTTAATCCTCTCTTGGAAGTTGGCAAAAACACTCCAAATCTAGCTCTAAATCTTATTTTCTTTCCCTCAAATCTTCTTCATCTGGTTAAAAATCGGGTTACTTTTTGGTTTCTTTTGATGTACTAGTTTGAAACAAATATTTGGATCATAGATCTATATTATGGAATGAATGTGGAAGAAGGTTGATACGAGTTTGAGATATAGGAGAAAGGGAAAAGGGAGACGACTGCAACATATAGGAGAGGAATAAGAGTTTTTCCCTAACTTTTTCCTTTTATACTTGATGTATCACGACCATAAAACATCATTCATGATTGTGAATATGGTCTTAAATATGTCATTTTCTCCCTACATATATTCATAGTCATGACACATGAGTCTGAATTTTTCCTTAAATATGTAGAAAATGATTTCTAAAAGACATTTTAATTTAGCTCTCTCTCATTTTAGTAACTCATTCTCCTTATTTTCAATAACCTCTTAAAATCCAATTACTTTATAAATCTAAATTTAAAATCTGCTAAGCGTGTTTATAACCTTATGGTGCATTCACCACTTCTGGCCCACCTTTACGGGCATTACAAAGAAAACCTTTTGAAAAGCAAAATAACATATTTCAACATTTTCACTTCCTTCTAAAATAATATTAATGATCCAAAACTCCAATCAAAGGAACAACCTTTATAGATTTAAAGAATGATAAATGATGAATGTGATGTTAATTCTTTGGAACATCACCCAGAAAACACCCCCAATATAGGACTGTCCAGTGTATCAAAGAGATGAAATTCAAAATGCTTATTGAAAAAGGGGTCCATATTAGAAACATCTTAAAGATTGTCCTCTTTCTAGGAAAAAAATACCCAAGAAGATTTAAATATACTTGGTTTAGCATTTTTCCTACTTGACTAGTGTGTTCCCTAACTACTAATGCTACTTATTGTTTGCCTTTCTATCTTTTAGCGACAAACCAAGTGCATGTCTTAGAGTAAATGTCTTTACTAGCCATAGATTTAGAACTTCAAAAAAGGTTAACATTATGAAGAAGTGTACTTTGCTTAATCATATTGGAGAGGCTTCTTGCTCACCACAAAATAATACTATGATAGCTAGTCAAGATTTATTCAATCAATTTAAGCACATCAAGAACAACATCAATGTTCAAGATTAAAATTAAAAAAATCCATGAATTGACTATGTTTCAAGGCTTTTATTGATCCAGTTCATTAGTTGGCAATTTCAACTTGTGAATTTAAAGGCCATAATGAAAAGCCAAATTCAAAAAATAATGGTAATTTTATTGAGATGATAAAACTTTTAGCCTCATACAATGATAAAGTTGCAAAATTTGTGTTGGAAAATGCTCCTTATAATTGAAAATGTACCTCTCATCAAATTCGGAAGGAAATTTTGCACATCTTTTCTAGTAGAGTAAGAAGTCATATTCATGAGAAAATTGGAAATTCTAAATTTTGCATAATTGTAGATAAAACATATATGATGAATTGAAAAGGGAGCAAATGGCTATTGTGTTAAAGTTTGTAATAAATGTGGTTCTATACAAGAACAATTTTTTGATCTTGTTCATATTAAGGACACATGTCACTCTTAAAAGAGAAATATATGTTGTTCTTTCTCGATATGATATTGATGTTTCTGATATTCATCGTCAAAGGTATGTTAGTGCTATCAATATGAAAGGGGAATGCAATGGATTGCAAACATTATTTCTCAATGATTGTTCTTATGCATATACATTGTTTTGCTCATAGATTACAACTTTGGTTATTGCTTCTAGAGAAGTCATTTTAATCCATCATTTTTTTTCAAAATTTCTTTTCCTTGTGAATATTATATATTCCTGCAGTAAGTGACATTATCAATTGCAAGCTGCCAAATTAGAAGAAACAACATATTTGCTAGAAATTCGTGAACTTGAGTTTGGTAAAGTGAAAATCAAATTGGCACTTTTAAACAAGTTGGGGATACTTATTGGAGCTCACATTTTCATTCTTTTTGTAGCATTATTGATATGTTTAATGTGTATTGTGTGGTTCTTTAAAAACTTTTAGTTGAAATATCTACTTATTCTAAGCATAGGGATATTGATGCTTTTTGTAATATGTTGACTTCATTTGACTTTATATTGATTTTACATTTGATGGGAGATATGATGGGAATAATTGATTGTATTTGTCAAGCTTTTCAACAATAATCACATGATATATAATTAATGTTATGTAGTTAGTCTGCTTTACCAAGGTGTTGATTCAAAAGCTAAGAGATAATGTTTGGCAAGATTTATTGCATATTGTGATATTGTTTTGTGAAAAAAAATGACATTGATCATGATGATTTTAGTCAGGGATAGCAATTGGACAAACATCCATAAAGCCCCTAATCCAAACCCACTCCGAATGGAACATTTTTTTTACCATGTTATATGCCCTATCTCATTCTCCGTCCCTAACTCAAAGTTTCTTGTGGTAGGGAAGGGGCAGAGACGATATATATATATATATATATATAAACAATTAAAAATCAAATATTTTCAATTCAATCAATCTCAATTAAAATAAATACATTATATATATTTTTCAAGTGAAAAGTCAAATTGTCCTTAAATGTTTTTTGGCAATGATCAATTTACTTCAAGTTATATTTTTATTTTAATTAGTTAAAAACTTAATATTTACAATCAATTTATCCTATTTAATTTTATAAAAATTTATTATTATTATTATTATTATTATTATTATTATTATTATTATTATTATTATTATTTCTTACAATACACAACAAAATGTGAACTGAATTTTACAATCAATATAAAAATAATAAAAATAAAAAAAAATATTTTTAATATTGAAATAAGGTAAACATTTTTAATAAAATTGGAACATTAGATCGGGATCCTTATCCCTATATAGTGCAGAAATGATGACTAATAATTTTTTTTCATCGGGGAATGGGCTGGGATTGGGGATGAGGTGAAATTTTAGGGGGCTAAAACGAGGATAGTAAAATCCGTCTTGTTATCACTCCTAATTTTAGTGCTGCTTATATACCACGTCAATGGTGTTTGCATCATTATAAAAGATCACATTACAATAGAACATCATTACAAAGTGAACATATTTTTAGTTAAAATTGATAAGTAGTTGCAAGAGTTAAATTATAGGTTTAGTGAGCAAGTAATGATGCTTTTAACTTTGAGCTCTACTTTTATTCCTAAAGATGGTTATAAAGCTTTTAACTTTGATGATATATGCACTATTGTGAATTTTATCTTATGGATTTCAGTGTGCAAGAAAAGATCAATTTGAGATTTCGACTTCAACATTTCATTCTTGATGCTCATAACAATCCAAATTTGAAGAATCTATCATTGATGCTTGATTTTGTCAAGCTATGGATAAAAATGGTTAATCATACATATTTTACTTGATTGACAATTTAATTTTTCTGATATTTACTCTTCTAGATTCTATAGTCACAGCAGAGCGATTATATAATCAAGATTAGATTGCATAATATAATGGAATATGAATTTTTTGCAAACAATATGGTGATTTATACATAAAAAAGGAAATAATTGAAAATTTTTACTTCTGATTCAATTATGGAAGACTTTAAGTCTAAAATAACTAAGAACAATGCTTTAAATAAATATCGCTTTTTTAAAAAAAATTATATTAGTTAATTTTTTTTTAAATTTTCGATAGATATTATATACTTTTTTGAGAATGAATATACTATAAACTTTATATAATTATAACATTTTGAGTATGTTGATAACTTTGATCGATTAGCCTCCTTAAATATTTTACTCAAACTCCACCACTGTATATACTAATCAAGTTAAAAAATGAAAAGCTTATTCTTGTCCTCGTTAATAATGTATGTATATGAGTTTTGGGTTAAGATGAATATTTTGGAATTTTATATTTCCTTTCATAATTCTAAACATTTGAAGTTTACACTTCTTTTTCTCAAAAATACACTTTTTTCTTTTATTTTCTATTCCTAAAATTTCTTTCTTTATATTATGTTTTCATCTAATAATCTAAAATCCCTAACTATACCATTTAGAAACCCATTGTTTGTTGTTCTTTCGTTCTCTTGTTCCATCTATGCCTCTATCTCTTTGCTATAGTCATGATGATTACACCGTTGCTGCCCCACCATGCCTAGCAACGTAACATTGTCTTATGCTCTCCTTCAGTCCTTCTCTGCAGTTCAGGAAAGGCGAAAGGCTCAAGTTGCCTTTGAGGTTCTTGTACAAGAACTTTCATGCTATATCTCACCGGGTTCGAAGTAGCCATTGGACGAGAAGAGAGGCCGACATCAGAAGAGTCTTGGGAGGATATTCGTCTTATCCAAGAAGAGTAGCATCTCTCTTCTATAGCGAGCATTTGAAGCAAATGAGTAGTCAAGAGAGCAAGGGATACACTTTTCTTTCAATGCTGCTAGTTCATTGTAATTAATTAAGCGATGGAATATGTTCCATCTAGGGCTGCAAATGAACTAAACCGCTCATGAGCTGTTCGAATTTTGGTTAGGAAAAAAACTTATTTAAAATTATTTATTACTGTTAATGAGCCGAGCTCAAGCTCAAATCTGAGCTCGAAAACCTTATTGAGCTCTTAATATTGTTTAATTTGTAAGCTTGTGAATATATTTGTTTACGAGTTTGCGAACATGTTCTTTTACGAACTTACAAATATGTTCATTTATTATTGTTAATGAGCCAAGCTCGAGCTCAAATCCGAGCTCGAAAACCTTATTGAGTTCGAGCTCGAGGTTAATACTGTTTAATTCATAAGCTCGTGAATATATTTATTTACGAGCTTGCGAACATGTTTGTTTAAAAGCTTGCGAATATGTTTGTTTAAAAGCTTGCGAACATAGCGAATATGTTCGTTTAAAAACTTGCGAACATGTTCGTTTAAAAGTTCACAAACATACTTATTTAGGGCTCGTTTATATTATATTTTGTTATTGAACTCGAGCTTTTGTCATTATTAATTAACGAGTTAAACTCGAGTTTTTGTCATTATTAGTTAACGAGTCGGACTCGAGTTTTTGTCATTATTAATTAACGAGCTGAACTCGTATTTTTGTCATTATTAGTTGACGAGCCGAACTCAAGTTTTTGTCATTATTAGTTAACGAGTTGAACT
Organism: Triadica sebifera; assembly: GCA_023653625.1. Classification (NCBI taxonomy): domain Eukaryota; kingdom Viridiplantae; phylum Streptophyta; class Magnoliopsida; order Malpighiales; family Euphorbiaceae; genus Triadica; species Triadica sebifera. Next base: position 21,202,492 of record CM042903.1, on the reverse strand, counting down.
CGAGCTAAACTCATTAAGTATAATAAATGAATTTTTTTCGAGCCGAACTTGAATCGTTTGCTAACTTGAATTTAAATGAGCTGAACTCGAGTTCAAGTATAAAAATTCGAATTGAGCTTGTCTGTAATAAACTTAAACGAGTCGAACTCGAGTTCACTAATATTCAACTCGGTTCATTTACAACCATAGTTCCATCTATAGGCGATAACATATAAAAGTCAATATGCTCCAGTGGCATGTTGTTGCTTTTTGGACTTGGGATGCCACTGCTTGAGAGAGGAATGTTATTTAAATAGGATCTCAATTCTATTTAAAGAAAATTTATTAGAATGTTATGTTTTGTCCATGAAAGAGGAAATCACAAAGAATTCAAACATTGACAATGTCTCCACCTTATGCCATTCGCCTGTTCCGCTAAATTCTCCATTCCCAATTATATTAACAAGGTAATACCATCTTTCTAGTTTCTTTTACCTTTGATTCTCTTTTTATTTAATAGAATTATTCTAAAATTTAACTTACTATACCATAAATATATTTTAAACACACACACACACACACACACATATATATATATATATCCTAACAGTGCATTATTATATTCATTATATATGGTGATAGAAAAGTGTATTTTTCAATGATAACAAATCCCGTCCGGTCAACAAACTGGAAAAGACAACGGGTTAAGAGTTTAAAGTTCAACAGGAGTTAAACTGATTTATATGAAATTTTTTAAAAATATAAAATGTCTCATACATAATAAAATATAAAATAACTTATAAAAAACTTGTTTCATGCATAAAAAAGTAATGTCCTTCATTTAATTTATATATAATCACATCCAAATTAAAATAGAACAAAATCAATATTAAAAATTAAAATATAATTTGAAAAGTTTTTTCTTTCTTTACCAACCAATATAATAATCATTATGTGAAGTGATTGTAATTAATATTTCCATTAATTTATTTGTAAATTAGATAATTATTATTTATGATATTAAATATCAATATTTTTTAAATAAATTTATATTTATTTTTTATATAAATCTCAAAAATAAATTATATGATTATTTGGGAATATTGCAAGATAATAATAATTATACAAATATTTAAATTCAACTTTATCATATATATAACTCTTATATAATGTGAATATTTAAAATTAATATTTTATGATATATATAATTAATATTAAAAATTCTATGACAAGAAATACTATTAGTTATATATTATTCATTTTTAAATGAATTTCTTATAAATAAAAATAATCTATTTGAATTATTTGAGTAATGTAATAAATTCTATATATATTTATTGGATAATATATTTAAAAAAATAAAAATAAAAATATGTAATTAAATATAATAAAATTTGTAGAAAAAATAAGAAAATACTGCATTTGGTTTAATGTCCTCCACCCAGTGACCGGATTGATCTACCGGACTGATCTAAGTTCCAGTTTTTGGTTGAATTGGCTGGATTGGTCCGAATTTGATAATACTATATTTTTAAAATAATAAACTTAAAAAATATATATTTTTAAATAAAATTTAAAAAAAAATTGCATGTTTGAAATAGAGTAACTAAGGAGATATATTTACGGTCTTTTTTTTTTATGATATTTACGTTATTCCTTATTTTATTCATTTTAAATGTGCACCTGCATCTTGATGGACCTGGTAGATCACCAATGTCTAGCTAGCTCAATGACTATTGGGCCTACAAGCCTATATTCTGATAGTAGGCCCAATTTTTTCTGGAATAAAATTATCATTGCAAAGGCTCATGAATTTATTTATTTATTTTATGATTTTCGTCTACCTAAAACATTGTACCTAAATAGATAAAGTATTACTTATATAATGTATATTTTTGCCGATTGTTCAAGAGTTCAATGTGATAAAATCAAAGTTTACAATATGATTTGACAGAATTTTCGGATAAAATTCATATATAATTGCCATCAAAGCACGTATGCCAAGGTTCTTTATAATTCTTAATCTGCATGGTAAGATGCTGTCGTACGTGCTTTCAACAAATATATTACTGTATTAAATAGCTAATTCTCAAGGAAAAAAAATTAATCAATTGCAGTTACACGAGCTTCTTAAAAACAACAAATGAGATTATGGCATTAAAGAAAAAAGAAAAAAGAAAAAATTCAAGAAACATCCTATATGATCGTACGTGTCAAAGAAAGCCATGCACCATTGTAGCTGTCGAAGAAAGAATTGGTATAAAAGCCAATTACGACCACGAAGAAAAAATGAGAAATATATGTCCATAACCTGACGTTCAGCAGCAGGACCATGGATCAAAAAAATTATTTTTGATTTTATTTTATTTTCCAGGTTAAAGTCGGGAATGTTAATTTCCTCTGCTAAAAAAGTTATCTTAACTTATGAACAAGCAAAGAGTACAATGAAAAATGCCAGTGTAGGGACATCCACATTAATTTCTTTAAAAGGAGAAAGAGTGAAGGGTTGTCCTACTAAAAGGGTCATCTCATTTGCCAATTTGCTTACAGGTTCTATGTCAGTGTCTTAAAAGTGATACAAACATGGCGAAGAAAAGATATATAATACATATGGTACAACCTAATTAGATGGGTTCTCTATGTTTTATTTTCTTGGACAATGTATCCTATCTATTATTTCCCATATCTTACAAGCACATTTATGATTATTTCCGAAGTCCCATGTCTGGTCCCATACTATTTCATTGCAACATAAATTGACAGCCTAGCTAATTAAATACAGGTTTGCCTATAAGCTATATAATATAGATTTTGATCCCACCAATTAATTTGGATGTACAATTTGTTTCCTTAGCACAAAAATTGCAACTTCATTATGTCGACAAAATCTTGTAGGCTATAGCTCTGCATGTGAACATTCAAGGAGATTGATTGCTAGATTAGTCCAAGGGATTGTCAAAGCATCTAAATGAGTATTACTTTATGTCAGTTGCCCTTCCTTTATTTAAAGATGAGCCTTTTGGAATAATGAGAATTTTGAAAGTAAGATGGGCTACTCGAAGTTAATTTTTACATAAGTCAAAATTTCAATCTCAATTTGGAGAAAATTAAAATTGATGGATTCAAGATAACAAGAATTTTTTTTGGTTTTGGTTAGTAGGTTGACTGGTTTGATTTAAAAGGATATTTTTGAGTCTATCTGTAATGGAAATATTTTGAAAAATTTTCTAATTTTTGCATTTTTTTTAATTAATTGATAGGTTTCTGACCTACAACAAATCCAGATTAACTTATCTGTGAAAAAAATTATGAGCATAGTGTATATTCTAACCTTTTTGACTCGACTCATGAACCAGATGATAAATAAAATTAAAACTGAACAAAATTTCTATTTGTATTCTATAAGAAGCCAAATGAGTTATATGACGAAAAGTAGCTAATACTTTCCTTTGATAAATTTCACTTAAGCCATACAATTTTGATCTATGGATAAATAGAGAAAATAGGAGCTAAAAATGAATGTCTAATTACTTTTAGTATCCTCTCAACAAAAGTAATTAGTTAGACTTTAATGTATATATATTGCATCAGATTCAGCTAGAGCTAATTAACTATCTAGGCTTGGTTAGAAGAAAATCAAATCAACTAGAATTGGAAACAGCTCATGCTTCTGTTGGTTTTCTTTATATTGTTTCAATAGAAAAAACCTACAATTTCTTCTTTCATATATCTTGGACGATGATTTGTCTCTCTTGCTGGTAGATGTTGAAAACAACTAGGCTGCCATCAAAAAATTATAATATCCTTTCTCTTGGGTTTTAAAATGTAGGTCCAAACACCTTTTTATAAAGCATCATTTGATGATCCTCATGAAGAGATATTTGTACTAATTGAGTTAAATTGAAGTCAACATATTCGTTCAGTAATCTGATCTTTAAAAAAAAAGATTATTTAAAATGAATAATGATGCAAAGCTTGCATAATTTCTTTTTGAATTTAAATACCTTAAAAGTAGAAAAGAAATTCATTTTTGCTTTCAGTCTAAGAAGATGATATTGCCATGGAAAGTTCAAATCGCAGTTCTTATAGGGCCCACGTAAACTCGTAGAAACTAGGGTCCTCCTTCTAGGGATTTTCTCTCATTACGGTTGCGGCTTTAGGTTCTATCTTTTGTCGCATCTTTACTTTACTTTGGACTTTTGCGGTTCCTTTTGTGGTTACTTTCACTCCAGTATTGATTATTACGAATTTCCTCCCTTTTTTAGGGGAGAGAGAGATTCAAACAAGATATTTTATTTATACATATGTGCTTTAAATGAAAAAAAAATATTTATTTAAATTGATTGATGAAAAAAAATCTATAAATTAAGCCATGGATGAGTATGGTCATGTACCCAAATCGAATAAAACATTTTATCAACATAAAATTCAAATTAATTATTGAAATTTAATTTAGTCCAGTTGGATGACTGAGATTTTAATTCAAATAACAAAGTCTTATATTCAATTCAACATATGAACTTAATATAGAATATTAGATGGTTTTTGTTCAAAAAAATCCCACCCAATCGAACTTGAACTATCCGAACAAATCGAACTAAACTTAATCAATATTTCTCACACTCCTAAAATCAAAGCCAATTACAACCAGCTGTGACAGCTGGTATAACTCCAACCATTTTCAAGATATTTCACCTATTTTCCTATTATTCTTGCACAATATATATCACTTTTTTTCTTTCCTATGAACAACACCATTAATACATATATATTAATTTGATTTCAAAATATTGAAGCAATCTGATATATTGGCTCTAATATGACGGTAATCAATTTTATCAAGAAATAGAAATTGTAGTAATCAAATGGAATCTATTTTCTTTATTTATTGCTACTTGCAATATCATTTGTAAAACTTTCTCAAAAAGAAAGAACGAAAGACAGAAATTTATTTTAAATGATAAGAGAATTTATTTATAAAAATAATAATAACTTAATAAAAAATGATTCATCATATAATAATAATAATAATAATAATAATAATAATAATAATAATAATAATAATAATAATAATAATAATAATAATAATAATAATAATAGTGAGCAATGCCATATATATGTTAAACAATGTTGTCAACAGTCAATGAATCAAAAAAGACAAATGATTAAGGGTTAAAAGTTCGATTGGAGATGAATTGGTTCAAATAAAATTCTATTAAAATATAACTTTTAACATACTTATACCTAGTAAAATATGAAAAATATATATATTTAACTTATTTCATGAAAATAATATATTGAAGATACTAATATGTATAATTCAAAATAATAATAATAATAATAATAATAATTGTGAGTAATGTCATATATATATTGAACAATGTTGTTAGACCCAATGCGATCAATAAACCGAAAAAAATATAAGATTAAGAGTTAAAGATTTAACCGGAGATGAATTGGTTAAAATAAAATTATATTAAAATATAACTTTTAAGATGTTTATACATAGTAAAATATGATATATATATATATATATATATATATATATATATATATATATATATATATATATATATAACTTGTTTCATACAAAATAATATATTTAAAATACTAATATTTATAATTCAAATTAATACATAACTATGTTAAAAATATTCATAAATATTTTTATTTATTATTTTAATAATAATACAAGTGATTAAATTACATACTTTAATTTTTAAAAATTAAAATAAGTAAAATTTTTAAAAAAATTACATTATAATGTTTATTTCTCAATTAAATAATAAATTTTTTTGTTAGAAATCAATATAATTTGAATAAAATTTTTTAATAATGTGTAGTAGCAATGAAAACAAAAAATAATTAATTTATATATATTGTTGTAGGAGTTGACACACATCCACCACAATAGCCAAATAGATGAGCACTTATCAATTACATCCCTCTCCCAGGCTCGAGACCCAGCACTCGCAGAGAAACATTTCAATCACCTTTTTACCGGTTCAATTGGCAAAATCCTCACCGGTTTGATCCAGTCACGGTTCAACCGCTCGGTTGCCAGTTATCCTGTCGGGTGATAAGCAGTTGGATTTGAAGTGTGAACCGGCCTGATTTTCTGGCCGATTCTCGAGTTTATCTGTCGAACTGGCCGGTCCGGACCGGTTTTAATAACCGTGACCTTGAAAGACAAGGTTAGACAGGTGGAGTGGTAGGCAAAGGGTTGGATCTTTTGATTGAAAATTATGCCCTTTTCTAAGACTCCATCCTTATAACAGTTACTGAACAATCAATCATTTCAAGAAAAAGAAGGTACAAGTTACTAATTGGTCAGGCCAAACCGGCCAAACCTACCAAAACACCCACATTGGGACCATTCGTACGCCATGCATGCAATTGTTTTCTTTTGCTTTGGACCAGTTTGCAAAACTTTTTCCTGTTGAAAGCTCTTTCTCAACTGTTCAAATTATATATATATATATATATTTGTTTGGAGATAGACTTTTCAATTTCTTAAAAAGATTATGTTATGGGATTTACATATCTATCCATGGATGTATATCATGGTAAAAAGGCATGATTCATAGGTTTATTAATATCAAACACATTAAATTATGTAAGAAAAATAAATAAATAAATTTGCTTTATTGGTTGTTGATTGAAAGTTAAAATTTTATAATGGTAATATATATTCAAGGTCGAAATGAATTCAATAAGAACATAAAGTTTCAAGAGTCAGAAATTTTTTTTTATCTTTTTAGCATTTAAGCGTAAGATGTAACCAATGGTTAAACATATTAAAAACCCGCATTTCCTCAATTTGTTACTTAAACATATTAATATCCATCATTTTTAATTTACAATACAAAAATATCCAAAAATATCCAAACTTTTATTGATGTAACTTGTTATAGTAAATTTCACGGATTAATATTTTGATTACAGATCAATATGATACATTTTTTTCAATAAATATAAAATATAAATAATAAAACAAGACAAATTTTTTATCTTTTATAAATAATAGAACTATTTGGCTGCCAGCAGAAAAAAAAAGTTAATATGAAAAATAAAAATATTTTTGGTTGAAGTGAGAGGAAAGAAATCAAAAAGAAAAACATTTCCTTCTGTTTTATTTTTTTGTTTTATTATTATTAAGGAAAAGAAAAAGTATCATGTTGCTATAGCAGCTGGTTAAAGGAATTTTTTTTTATCATATCAACAAAAGTCAAAGTATTTTTATATTATATATTAAAAATAATAAAAAATTTAATGTATATAAATAACAAGTTACGCAACTTGAAATTTAGCCTAAAAAGATTATGCCAAAATTTTTGAAGTTTTGGGCAGGAAGTCAAGTATATTTTTCAGAAAAGATAATGCATGGATAAGATTGCAAGACAGTATTTAATTTCAGATTTTATTTTTGGCATATATGGATTATGGATAATCAGATAAATAATCAAATATCTTTGGGAATCTTATTTATTTATTTATTTTGATAGAAGGAGAGCCTTTAATTTCGCTAAAGCAAATTATTATGAATTAATAATTAATTAATATTATTGCGAAAAACATAGCGTTTAAAGATACTTGATGAATTTAAGCAATATTGCATAATAGAATTTGCCTTGTATGATTAAAGTTTCTTTTATGCTACAGTAGATACCTACAAAATAAAACTCTTCCTCATCGCCAAACAGCAAAATGTGTGGGACCACAAAATATAGTGTTTTCAAAATGGTAGTCTTTATTATGATTGCCTCATCCCTTTGAATTCATTAGAGATTTGAATGAAAGTGAATATTAAAAGATAATCATTCACAAATGCTGAATTAGAGAATTGTCAATTAACAATTCCATTAAGTGACATCCAGATTGGTTATGCAAGTGCAACCATTATTGCTTTTGCAAGAAAATGAGTTCCAACGTTAATTAACACATTTGTTTTTTATTTTTTTTTAACTACGAGATATAAAACATGCATGGGTACCCTAACTATGGATGGTGCTGTGGACAATCTCCAGAAAGTCCCTTCATTGTCCTCGCCTGAGATAGATCACATACGAAGATCTGTGTCAATGCTTTATGATGTGGAAGCTCATGAAGAGGGTAATGCCAATGTTGTGGAATCCTGTTTTTCTTGGAAGGAGGAGTTTGCGGCAAACCCTAGAAAAATGAGACGGGTCCCATAAATTATTTTCGTTTTTCAGTTCAATTCTATTAAAATAGCCAAAAGTTTAGGTTGATATATATAAACTTCCTTCATATTGTAATCCAAAACTATTTAAATTATTTTTAATATTATGACCCTAGAAAAATGCTAAATATTTTATTCTTATTACATTTTCTATTGTCTTTTTCATCCTTTAAATTACAAGTATATCTTTTCTAATATTATGAAACCCAAAAAAAAAAAATAGTTCATGTCACTTGGAGAATGAAAAAGACAATAAAAAAAGATAACATGGAGAAGGTAATTATTACTCCTGATGACCCTATTACCTGAATGGTCTATCATAAAAATTAATAAAATATTTTTAATTAATTATTCAAAATGTTTTTGATATTTAATTAATACTCACTTATATATGTTCTAATATAAGCTTAACTTGTTGAATCCGATGATTTGATTGGATCTTGGTGACTAAGCAATGAAAACTTGATTGGAACATGGTGATAAACCAATGAAATGATAGTTAATCCCTCACTTTGCTTACATATAGACTAATTATATATTTTAACACGTCTTAAGCTCCACTGGAGGGTGACTTTCACTAGTGAACAAGTTTTTGGAAGTGAAATTTGATTGGTTATACAAATGGAAGTGCATGTTTTGTTTCAAAGGCATTCATTAATGAAGCAAAAGAACATAGGGTCCAATCTTTTCTTGCTGGAACAGGCAAAGTTAGAAGAAATAGGTTTGATTTGGTCATGCCTTAGCAATTAATTGGTAGAGGCAAAGTTGTGGGAATATATATTTGATTTCTTGATAATCTGCCTCAATAACCACTACAAGTTTGTATTTTGCAGTGTACCCATCTGTCAAAAAGGTCAAATTAAAAGAAAGAAAAAAAACTTTTTTAAGTGCACAAGTTTTCAATTGTATGATTATACTTGCACCCCATAAGATTAATCAATAATTAAATCCAATCAAATCTCACCCTTCTTTTTTTTTTTATCTACAATTGAGATTCGATCTTATTATTACAAAATAAAAAATTTATTAATTAATGTTACTTGCTTTTGTTTATATATAATAATTCTCCTATCCCATACACTATCTGCCAAGTGCCACCTGAGCTATTAAGATTTCAAAAAATTCTTTATAAATTCAGCATCCATTATTTTTAGCCAATTTATATGCTAAAGGTCACTTCCAAAAAAAAAGTTCTAAAGTTCCTACCCTGTGATTTGTTGAATTTTAAAGCTATATAAAACCTCTCACACACACAACACAAAAAGAGTTGCATTTCAAGAGGTGTGGCAACCACCTTTATTGACTGATTAAAGGCAACACTTTCTTTTTTTATTTATTTTTTTTAATTTTGTGGAAGCCCTCAAATGATGGGTTAGGTACTTTATTAGGTTGCATTATCTTGTTTTAGTGATTACACGCAAGCTTTTTTTTTATATATACCCATAAGCTTGTAGCTAGTTGCTGATATGCAAAGATTCCACATTGCTAATTAAGTAGCCTTTAATTGCCTTATTGCTATTGTATTAATTTTCCTCTATAAAATTGTCTTATGGGTGATTGATGTTTTGGACAGCAACTGTAGACTGTAAGATTTATTAACTTCTTAATCATAGCTTTATAGTGTTTGACTTATATAAACAAAGAACCAATAAGATTTAAGAAATATAGAGCTGTGAAAAAGAATTGGTATGCATGTGATTGGTCCCACTTATGTATATATCACTACAAGTATAGACAAGAAACCACCCAATGAAACTATCAAAGGGTTGGTTGGAGTTTTGGAGGCTAGAGTTTGATATGCAACAATAATATTATCCTATACTACTCACCTTCTATAAGAAAATAAAAAATAAAAATAAATAAATAAAATTAAAGCTTTTTAATATGTTCTCTTCTCATTCTTTTCTACCAAGAAATTATGCATGGAGTATCTTTTTGTCTTGTCCATAATCTATATTCTATAGATAGCAGCAGATCAGTAGGTATTCAATTGGGCATTTATTAGAATGTATTTTAGTGCTGTTAAGGAAATTAAACAAGCTAATCTATTGCTTCGATTAAATGAAATCAAATTCTATATATTCCCGTTGTGATTGGGCAAATCAATCACATCTTTAGCCACAGTTAAGTAGATTTTCTATTGACAATATATAATAGCTTTCTATTTTTAACTTTAGAAAAAGAAAATTGGTATTGGAAAAAAGAAAATTAAAAAAAAAAGAATTAACTATAAGTTTTTTTTTGATTGGTGGAAAGTAGCAATCTGACAAGAAATATTCGGACTCTTATCACATGTTATTAGATGTTGGTTTAGGGCATGGGCGGAAGAATTATTTTCAAACAAAATCCCCAACTTTTCGTCGGAAACATTGCTTATATATTGAACAAACATTAATGGAAAAGATATGAAAATGGCTGCACCTTCATGGCTTATTCTTTTGTGTTGAATCTCTTCTATTCAAACTTATGCCACCATACCTGACTCTGATATAATTATGGATTTCTTTCATTCCATCATAATAGTGTTTTTCATTGTATAATAGATTAAAATATATATAGTGAGAGAGAACTGGGTACTATTCAAAATTTAAATTTATTCTTTTTATCATAACTTTGTAAAAACCAATTAACAAGCTAATTAAATCTCCCAATACCTACATATATTTTATTTAATACACAGTTAATGACTTTGCTAAGCATGATTTGGCTCATGCAAAGGGAACCACATGATATTTACATAATAAAATAAATACTGGAGTCTACATGACATCCATTGCAGTGAGCCACAAAGGATTGAATAATTATAATGTCCTCAAAATTAAAAGAATTAAAATAAAAAAGATTGCATGAGTATAATATATAGGTACAATTGTTTTTGGCAATGCTTTAGGCTCAATGTACTTATAGAGAGATTTGATTTCTAGGGTTAAAAATCCACTTCCCAGTCTCCACTATAGAATTCTTTTTCCCTTTTTTTTTAAAATAAAAAAAAACAAAGCTTAAAAGTTTTTATTTACAAAATTTATTTCCAAAATTTTGAAGGCAGATTTCGCAACTATTCCTTTTTTTTTTTTTACCTCGCATTCTGCACAATTAATCATTGAGCATGCTCATCTACTCTTTCTTCCCTTCATCACAAAAAAAAAAAAAAAAAAAAAAGAAAGCAAGAAAGAATAAAAATCCAAAATAATAAAATAAATACTATCCCCTAATTAAAGAAAGAAAGAATAAAATTTAAAAAAAAAACCTAAAGGAAAAATTAACCCCTAATTAATATTGAATCTAGGGCCATAATAATTATATATACATATTCATATATATTGGAATATATCATATGTACTTAATTCTATAAAAACTAGTTAGAGAAATTAAGAATAAGGAGTGAATAACAAAATTCCTGAGCTAGTGAAATAAATCATCATGTCCATAAAAAAAATTAAATAAAAAAATTGAGAAATATACAAAAGATCCGACTTGAAAATATTCAAGTCGTACCCGGAACAAATCAGTGCCCAGCCGGAGCAAGACTAAGATGCAAGTCCAAGCCCAATCCTTCGTCAAAGCTAAGCCCACTGTCCCCTTTCGAAAACCTACTCAACGACGTCGTTCCACTCACCCCATCCATCCTTCCATTATGGACCCTACTCTGCAGTTGTTGGGGCGCACCCAAACCCATATCCCCTACGACGCCACTGTACGGCAGCCCACCTACTCCCCGACCACCGAAGCCACCACCCCCTGCTCCGCCACCAGCACCACCCCCACTGGGAAAAACACATCCATGCGAGACGTGGAAAGGAGCAGCAGGCCTCGGTAAGTAAACCCAGGAAGGAGGAGCAGGGCCGGGGACCACCACAGGACCAGCCGGAGCCAAAAGATGAGGAGGCTGAGCGAAGGCGGAGATCATAGGGTTTCTACCAAAGGAAACGGCAGCAGCAGCGGCGTTTCGGGTCGCTTGCATTTGGGCTCGTTTGAGTTGCTGCCTTTCTTTCTTGTGTGCGTTCTGATGCCCACCAAGTGCTTGAGAATTGGCGAATTCTCTACAGCAATATTGACACTCGTACTTCCTACTGTCACCCCCACCTGAACCAGCAGAAGAAGCAGCTGCTTCTTTTTCTGGGGAAGTAGAAGAAGACGTTTTGATGGAATCAGCAGTTAACTCATCATCCTCTGAAACGCTAAACCCAAAGAGTTTTAAGCGTGTGGTAGTTGAGCAAGGTTTTGTGTGATAATCAAACTCCTCCATTTTTAGATATAGATCAGTAAAAAGTCCCAAAAAGATCACCCTTTTGAGAGAGAGAGAGAGAGAGAGATAATGACAAATGGGAAATGAAGATGTGTAAGTGAAGAAGTTGCATGAGTGGGGTATATATATATATATATATATATATATATATATATACAGCAGGATTAAAAAAGAAAAAAGAAAAGAAAAAGGGATTCAAGAAAAATGGGATACAGTCGAGAGAGAGAAAGAAAGGCGTTTGTTTGCGGACATCCCAAGGAGGAAGAAATGAACTTGCGATGGTATATGGGAACACGACCCAAGAGCACTCGGGGACCCAAAAACGATTGCACTTGTCTCTCTTTATTTTCTCTCTTTTCTCCCAGTATTATTTTAATTAACAATAATTAACTATATTAATTACCAGAGTCAGATGAAAAAAGAAAAAACACATTCTACCATATCATTAACGTAGTATTGCAATTAATTAGACTATTTTGTTTATTAGGTGACAAATAGTAGCTAGATTTGAGTAAGAAAATGTGATGCATGTGATGGGAGGATATATTATTACATGGTTGGTTTCATATATTATATATAAATGATTGATCTGCTAGTCCAAAAGTTCATTGAACTTGATGGGTTTTTAGCTTGTCAATTAATTTAGCATTCAAATTCATTTGAGCCCTTGAATTTGTTGACTAGGTCATCATCCATTAGTGTTGATCAAAGTGGACCTTCTTTATATATGAACATATTTTTCTCCATTATATTCTCCAACAATAGCAGCAAAGTCCATGCATGCACAAAGAGGTTTCTTGGAGGGTTCTTTTGCACTAAGTTTATAGAGAGAAGAAAAGAAACTTAATTGCAATTAGGTTAGTATAATTCTTGTATCTAAAAATAAAAACTATGAACTGGACCACTTGCTTTCACTTCATTGATGATGAAAAAAAGTATAGTTAAGTTAGCCAATTAGAAGCTAAAAAAATTGTTATGAATTACTACGCTCTCTCAACTCACATAATAATGACAGGTCCTTAGTCTGCTGCCCACTTTGTACGTGACACGTACATTACTTCTACCAGCCTTTGTCCATAACATTAATATTTTTTTTTATTTTTTTACATTTAATCATATAGTAACTTTCAATTTATTATTATTGTTATTTTAATCTTATATATATTTTTTGAAATTTTTAGATGAATGTAGTCATTGTAATGGGATGAGACGCCGTGAAGCCCATGTCTCTGCTTGCTGACTCCACTGCTAAAAAATTGCCCAAACCTTACTCTGCATTTCTCTTTTATGAAAACTAATTTTCTGTCGTGACTATAAAAAATAAATTTCCATTTGTTTAAGATACAGCAACAAGACATGTTACTATTATACTCTAACACTCAATTTGCAATTAGTTTTCGATTTTTTTGAGTTGAAAAATTATGGTTCACATGAACTCAGATGGTGAGAAAGTGAAACAGTTACTTATAGATTTTTCTTATTTATATTTATTTAATTTATAAAAAAAATTAAATAAATTAATTCAATCACAATGTAAAATTGCTAAATTTTAAATCTTTGAATCTATGGATTTTAATATGGTTGAGGTTGAATGAATATTTAATAAGAGCCAATAAAAACATTATATTTTCCACTTCCATTTTGGGCTCTTTGATGTTTCTCTCTCCGAGTCTTATTGCTTTGGCTCAATCTGAGGAGCTGACAGCATCACCCACCACTCTCTACAGACTACAGAAGTCAAAAGGAAACCATGCATGCAAAAAACATAAATATGTTCATAGTATCTAACAGGTCCTAAACTACCACCAGCATTTACGGATCTAACACCGTTAAGTCCCACATTCATTATCTCCCGTATCTATATATTCTAGATACGCATGTTTCACATTATACATTTACCTTTTCCTTCCCTAATTGCTCTTTGTTCTTTGTGTTTTTTTTTTTCCTTCCTCTTCTTATAATAATGATGGCAATTTTGTGACTTAAAGTCAATGTAAACTTGAGAATCTTCGGCTTATTAGCTTAGCTTCTTGTGTTTAATTTGTTTGAAATGGTATAATACTTTACACATAAAAAAATAAGATAATTTAAACTCAATATATTATATATTTGTCTCATTTATTTCAACTCTATATATATCATTAACCATTATTATTTTATTCATTATAATATTAATGCCTAAAAGATAATTAAATAGTTAGCTTAAAATTAATGTCATATCAATAAAATGCATGATATTTTTTTTTGCATATCTATATAAATTTGAAATTACTTGATATACCCCTCAAAGAATTACTTCAATCCTGTAACTTTTGATGTATTTAACTTCTTAATTACCATAAAAAAGAAAACAAAAATGAAAAGATGCATTTTATATAGTATTATTCACGCAATGAACATTGATAAATATAAAAATAAAATGAATGTTCAGGTGTTTACAACTATATGGAAATGGGCCTACCATGTTTAAGATGTTTGCGTGATTGACGTTGAAATCCATGTTGCTATATAGTTTTCTTTCTATTTCACAGATCTCCCCGAATCTTACTAACTACAAGAGAGAGAGCAAGTGAGTGAAGGGGTACTTAAAATATATAGATATATATTCATATATAGTTTCTGAAAGCCCACTTGAAAGAGCTAAAAATATTAATCAATTAGTTAATTAATATTGTTTATAATAATTATGCATTATTAATTGTTCAAAAAGTTATATGGCTCTTTGCAAAGTCTTGATCACAACTCCAAAGCATGACCCACCATGTCCCCCCTTTCTCATGTGTATTCTATTCGAAGGCATCTTTCACTTTGGTCAAATTTTCCCATATAAGAAAAATCTTATCAATCACTATATTAATCTAATCTAATCTTTCATCACCTTTGAGTTTAAAGCTTACGCTCTTTTTCGACCGTTGGATTTGATAAATGATAATAATGATTACTTCCCAACACCATAGTTGTCAAGTTTGAATCCATGCGTGTTAAATGACACGGGTTTAATACAAGTCAAGCCAGTTTAGTTCATGGTGAACAAGGCAACGGTTGATTCTTTTTCTTTTTTCTAAGATATGTGGGTTGCTTCTTAATTAACCATTTCTTTTCGACACCTTAGATGGGATAGTTATGAATTATTTACATGTGGGACCCACAAAATTGAAGCCCTTCATTCCCCCCCAACATCGGAGTTTTGTAGGAGCTTGAAATAATGATGCATATGGAGTTAGGATTTAGGATTTAGCTAGATTAGGATCTCCATGAGTTTAGAAAATTGCTTCTAGGGTGTTGAGTTTAGAAAATTGCTTCTAATTACAACTAAACCCAACCAACTTTTTGCTTTGATGTATGTTGGATCCAATGATCTTTTTATTTATGTCTTTCTCTACTTCTTGGAATCGGAAGATTTTTTTTTTGTTTAAAATAAAGCTAGGTTGGGCCACTATCACCCACTATGAGGCTCAAGGAGTTGATCTCACTCAAAAGGAAACTGTACTGAAATAACCTTCTCAATTAAATGTGAGTAGTCATACTCATTATTGTTAGGAGCTATATATATATATATATATATATATAAGGAGATTTGGGACCATAATTTGTGTCCAAATAAATTAAAGCTATTGTACTACTAAATCCTTGGCTTCACTTCATATCTCAATTGTCTCTATTGAATGAACCTAGTAATTAATAGAAAATCAACCCCCATCCTCTATATATGGGGCATAGGAGAAAACCCTGAAATTTTCTCTTCTTTGCATATGATATCTATTTGGACCAAAACCCATTAAATTTTTTTTAAGAACTTCACTTCAAAATCCATAACGAGAGAGAGGGGTAAATTTTAAGAAGATGAAAGGGGACTAGGGACCATGGCTTGTACGAAGATGGGGTTGAACATGGGCACACGGATTTCTCCACTAATGGAGGGTGATACATGTGAAGGAGCATCTAATTGGGTATCTCACCCATTTAAACTTTAGTAGGTCCCATATATAATGGGGTAGATTGGGACCATGTGTGCAAATTTAGGGCAATTGGACCCACCATCTCCTTGGAGAATTTTTAAGTAAGGTTAGAGAAAGAGTAGGTGGGTGGGGCAAGAATTGTCCAATCACACTTTCACAATCTTGTTACTTCATGAACAACTGTCCTCCTAGAAAGATTTGCATATAATATTATTTATGATATGTATTTGTAATGGTTTCCACCATCTAATATTAAACACTTTTTAAGAGCCTTAATCATGTTTTACTTTGTTGTTGATTGAAGTGATGCCGATATTATCGTTTAAGATCATCCAAATCCCTCGTACGGCCCACCAAGTTGTGCTTATCAAGGAAAAACAACCAATGAAATTAAATTTAAAAAAAAGTATATAATATATATATATATATATATATATAATTTAATTGAGACATGATCATATTATGTTACATTTACATTTACTTTCTAATCATTTGACTTGGCAACGAGGCAGGACGGAATGAGAGACTGATTTCCATTCTCGTCTCTACGGTAACAAAGAATTTCCGTCCACTTCCCACGGAATTCTTCATTTCCTGCCATGATTTTTTAATTTAAAAAATAATATATAATAAATATTTAAATTAATTATATAATCAATTAGTAAAAAAATTATATTTGAATGATTTATTTATCAAACAAACAATTTTTAAATGTGTTAATACAATTAAATATAATTAAATACAATTAATTATATAATTAGTCTGATCAATCAATCTAATTAATTTATTTATCAATCAGTTAAATTATTTATAATTAATTGATTGAAAATATTATCAATCAATTTAACTGATTTATTATCAAATCAATTAACCGGTCACGATTTTAATTTTATTGAATTGATTAATTAATTTCATATTGAAAATTTTTGGGTCATTTAATTTTAACAAATATACATTATAAAATTATTCATATATTTAAAATATATAAACTTATATATATACATTATAAAATATTTTAATATTTAAAATAATTATCGAAGTGGAATGAGGAGTATCCTTCCTGTCATCGTCCCACTCCACTCAACAAGGAAAAAAAATTTCTCATCTACATCTTCACAAGGAATTCAATCGGAAAATCTCCATAGAAAACAGGGATTCCCTATCTATTGTCAAGCCTAATAATTTTTTTTTTGCAACCATTACTTTAGAATTATCCAAAAAGATAAGGAAAAAAGATAATCCCAATTAAGACCCCTAGTTTTCAAGTTGGAAATCATGGATATGTTCAAAGCTTTTTTTTTTTAACAATCCCAAATATTGTGGATTAAGGATGGTAATTTAGACATGCCCCTATCTCGCCTCGAACGGGATAATTTTTTCAATAAAATATTTTTTCAGTCCCGACCTTGAACTTTTTGTGACAGGAATATGATGAGAATGATATATATATTTCCGCTCCGAAAATATATTTATATATTTTTATTATTTATATATATAATAATTATTTATATTTTAATATAATTAATATTTTTAAAAAATAATAAAATAAAAATATAACACTACTTAATTTAAGTAAAAATTATTTTTTATTTAAAAAATTATATAATTAACTAATTAATTAAAATAAAAATAATTTAAATATTAAAATAAAATAATTTTTTTTGATAAAAACATGTGAACGGGACGGGATCGGAGATCTCTATCCTTGTATGGTGCGAGGATAAAAATCCAAAAAAAATTCCAATAGGATATAGGGCGGAGTGTCAAATTCGGAAACAGAAACGGAAACCAATAACTCTTCCCCAAACCTCTCCTGTTGTCATTCGTATTGGGTGTGACTTAAAATAAATCCTTTTATGTACATTAAGTCACTACTTACCTTCCTCTTACTTTTTTTTTTTCCAAAATTATTATAATATTTCGGTGGAGTTAGCTTTTAAGTCATGTGAGGTGCCTCTTTCCTCTTCAATCTCTAAAATAATACAATTAACCAATCATTATATTATATACTTAATGCTAAGCCTAGATTGATTAAGTCTAGAACACCTACATAATTTTTTATTTAAAAAATTAAATTACTATTATACTAAACACCCGTGATTTTCTTTTTCCTTTTTTTATTGTGTGCGCGGGGCGGGAGGGGAATTGGGGGGGACTTCAGTCAATCAATGGGAAAAAAACAAATGTATTTTAATTGCTGATAAAGTGAGACACTTAGACGGCTACACAAACACACCACATATAAAACCCACAGGCATGTATTAGGGGGACATCTGCACATGATATGACCCCAAAAGAAATTATAATGGAAAATTCACTTGTGGAATCATGGATTCTAGACTGTCAATTCCTCATATATTGCATATCTTCTTGCCAAATGGTTGGTACTAATTATCTTGTTATTCATGTTGGCCACTGACAAAACAGGAATATATATACAGAAACACACACAAGGGCTCCATTTACATTAGCCATAGTGTTTTTTATGAATTCTATATATATATCTTTCTGTCTAGCATGGAGGAAGCAAGAAAAATTATGTTTTCCTTTCTCTCTCTCTCTCTCTCTCTTTTGAGTTAAAATTTTTTGTTACCTTCATATGGGAAGCGGGGTTGAAACCAAAATAGTGCACTACACAAGGAGATTTAAACTTTTATAGGCCTAATTAAAGAGTGAATTGGGGCATCTACCCAAACTGAATTTTATATTAGAGTTCCTTAACAAGGTTTTCTTCTGTATTTGCACGTGGACTTGGTCTTATAATAAGGGTTCCAGCATTTTTATATTAATTTGCATATTTTAACAAAAAGCCTTAAATAAATAATCCTTGAATTGAGGAGGAAATTGTCCGTTGGAAAAATCCAAGTAGGTGCAAAGGGCTCTCTAAGTCTAACCATAACCATAACACTTGATTTTTAATTCAACAGAGGTCAAGACAAGTTGTTTGTTAAAGAAGTCTAGTCAAAGCTTGATCTTTTAAGTAAGCTGTGTGGTAAGATTAAGTCATCTTACACATCATTTTATATAATATATAGTTTGCCTAAATAGACAAACTAAGATGGTATATTTGGTATATTAATAAAACCCATTATTGCAAGTTATAAATTTTAATATGTTGAGAATTTCTTATTGTCATTTGTCTTCTATGAGTGTTTAAACCAGTCTGTTGGGTTATCAAGGCAATAATACCAGCATATAAAGCGAATAATATTATATATTTAAGTTTCTGCCAACTATTCTCCATATATCTTTAAAAACCTAATTGTTATAATAATCTGAAAACATTCTCATACACATGTTTGTATGCATACATTTTCTTCAGCATCATGTAGTTTTCTCCCTCTCTCGCCCATACGATTTTCTGCCCAAGAATGTGCTTAATATAGATACCTATGGGGCGATTTTTATAATGGGATGTTCAAATAATTAAAATCAGAAGAAATATAAAAAGTTTACACTCGAACATGATCGAGGTAGTTGAACATCTAGTCATTTGTCATTATGCTAAATCACAATTAAAAAATAAACAAAAAAGTTTTTTTTTAACATTAAAAAATAAAATAAACAAGTTGTTTAGTACATATGCCCAAATTTGAATACAAATATACTCAGGTACAAAAGCCAGCTAGACGGTCACTTTATATTTGTTCAGTGAGACAGAGAGAGGAGGGGCTCCAAAGAAGTGCGAGAAATCTAATAAAACGCAATTAAGCTGAGTTGGGTATAGATAAATTTTTAAAAATTAATATGTTTGTCTTTCTTCTCTGCACTTTTTTTCTACTTTCTATATGAAAAATATTGATGTATTATTTTTTAGAGAATTTTTTTTTTAAAAAAAATACAAATAAATTATACTAAAACTTCAAAATTTATTTATACCAAATATTAGCTTAATAAATTATCCTATCGATATTAGTTGACCAGACAACCTTTTCTTTGGTTTACCCAAAAGCAATCCTTATTCCCCTAACATGAGGTGCCTAGATAAGCAACTTCTTTGAAAGATCAACAAAAGTAGTTTTCATGAAGAGAAATTGAACACAAATGCATAATCAAATTAATTCGGCTACTTTTTCTTGCATATTTAATAAAATACTCGACTACTAGGGGGAAGAAATAAAAACTATTCATCAAGAAGCCCACTTGTATGCATATAAAAATTCTTCTATCTAATTAATTGAAAAGTTTCTGCAGATGGACACCTGTGCTTCGTCCAATACAAAAGCATTATCTGAACATGAAATGAAGACATTGTTTTCTAGACAACATTCGGGTTTAAATGTATGATGATTCAAGATGAAGGAGCGATCTTGAGTAAAGTCTAGGAAGGAAATAAACTCTTTTATACAACAAAACCAAAATGAATGTTTTATTAACAACCGAGTATTACAAAATATGTTCAAATTGCTATCTGACCTAGAAGGACAAGAAATGCACTAATGAAAATATGAATTGAAATTATACATACACATACCTTCAAACTGTGAAACTCCTTGTATAACCATATTGTAACGTGCCATAAAAGAACCACCTTGTAGAGAAACCCTAATAATAATAATAATAATAAAACAAATAGAATACAAACTTTTGCAGGAAACCTATATGCGGCCAAACTATTTAATGCCATCATGGTTAGTCATTCAAACCTCTCAAGCAATTGGAAATCACCTAAAAGACTATCATCCAAGCTTTTTGTCAGATCCTTTAAGGTTCAAGTTGAACCATTTCTTTTTGCTTGATTTATCCTTTCCATCGCTTCCGTCTTCCCCTGGACTAACAGCTTTTGAATCTTCACCAAGAACTTTGCTTGTACTCCCGTTACTTAAAGTACTGACTGTTTTGGCTACAGTGAATGAAGCGTGTATGCTATCCCGTTGCTTTAGCAGTTCGTCAACCTAACAACAATGATAATCATCTCACTGTTACTGCTAGTAGAATTAATGACTTGAATACTCTACTATTACCCAGGTTACTACCATTCACCATTACACAAGGAAAATTTATTGGTGGGAACAAATACTTGAATCAGATAAACACAATTAATTTTTCACTAGATATTAGAAGATATTATTTTCTGAGGGATCACCAATAGATGCCAAATATATTGCTCAAATATATAATTTGGAGTATACAATTTTTGAAACATTTTCAGTTGGAAAACGGTTATAGATTATATACTACCCTAATATAGTTCTTCAGTTTGTAGAAGAAAGATAAGGCGAGAGAGTAGAGACTAGAGAGTGCATAATGCCATTGCTTTTGAGCAAGGAAATCAACTCAATCTCCTCTTGCAATTCACTCAGCCCCGCAGAAATTTTTTAAAGGTAATTTTTGGAATATGGAATGTATTTTTACATGCAAATATTTGTTTGTGTGCACTGTGATTGAGTCTCGTCAGGAGATTCTGCATGAACACAGAATAAAACACCTGACAGGATATATCTAGGTTTTGAGACATACAGATTGCTTTTCCTGGCTGTATTTGTTGGTTACTTCTTGAAACTGTGCCACCACCTACAAAACATCATGAGTGAATTCAATAGACATGTAGAACAGAATCACAGCATGAGCTACAGCTTAAAAAAGGAAAAAAAATCTACCTTTCTGTATTCGGTTTCAAATTGACGTAGCTCATTTCTTTTCCGTAAAATTTGAGCCTCAATCTCCTTGAGCTTCTCAGTAGTATCTTCATATGATTTTGCACAAAGTGCCTCTATCGTGTAGGTAGCAGTCTTGAAAAAGTTATCTCCTGACAATTTAAGCAAATGTCAGGCCAATTTGAATTCAAAAACTCAGGAAAACTAATAAAAACACAATACGGAAGAAATAAACTGTTCTGACCATAAACTGCAAATATATGAGTGCCAGCTTTTAGTTCTGAAACCTCACAAGGCTGAAGACCTTCTAATTTTTTAAAGAAAGCAGCATCAGGATCCTTGGCAATTGCTAACTGCGCCATGTGGAAGAAAAGATGTGATTTCAGCCAGAGCAACAATGAAAACATCAAACAAATAAGTGGAGAAGTAAACAAATGAGACTGGATTTCATACAGCATTTATAGTTGAATCCATTCTGTACACTTGAAAATGTAAGAAATACATCCCTGCAGATGTCACCTTCCCAGTCTTCTCACTATCTTCCTGTGCAGCGACAATAATATATTAGATCTGCAGCATTATCAGTTGAAAAGGTGTTCAATATGACAAGCCAAAATGTGATCAGTAGTTAAAACACACTTGTAAGGGGAAAAAAAATAAGGAAAATGCCTAAATTATCCATACAAATACATGAAGAACATGATCAACATATATTTGGCACATGATGGTAGCTATTAGAATTGTGTGTAGGTCTGGAGAGATGAGCTTGATAATTGTGGATTTACTATTACTTCAAAATGACTTAAATTTATCTGAAGTTAGTTCAATCATAATTATAAGTCATTATTTTATCCCTTTCGATGTGGAATTGACTCTAACATTCCCCTTTAGTGCAACTGGTCTTGATCCAATTGTTACTTGCTTAATCCATTATTTTTATCTAATTCTCTTTCATTGAGCCACAAACTTACTCATCATTTATCTTACTTTCTACTTCTTGGGTCTTAGATTTTCACACATAAAGTTCACAATCATGCAACAGTTAGTTTTTTTATGGCTCTGATAACATATTAGATTTGTGTGAGCCTAAAGAAACACGCTTAATAATTGTGGTTCACCATTGTTTGAAAATGACTTAAACTTATCTGAAGTTAGCTCCACCACAATTTTAAGCCCTCATTCTACCCCTTAAACTTTCCATGTCTTATTGTCGCTAACTGTGGCGCAGCAAAGAAAAAGGGATGATTCACATAAACCCACAGAGGCTGTAAATGGAGATTGCACACAAGTGCCATTGCATTTGTGAGAACTTTAGAAATCAGATTGAACATCTAGGGAAATCTAAGATGTGATCTAGAGAAAAGAACAATACCTCTCGTGAAAAATCAAGATAGTTAGCAGCAATAATCAAGACTATTTACACAAGTTATCACCCAATAAGAAAGACCATTAATATCTTTATAAAGATTAGCTCAATTCATCTGATGCAAGTAAACATCTCAACCACAAGGGATAGCATCTCCCTAAGAGAGACTCAAATTATCATTACATCATGGGAATATCTAGTTCTTCATCCAGAATTCTGTCCCTGTAAAGATTAACTAAATTATTCCAATCCCCAGATTCCCATCACTTTGAAGATCGACTCAATTCTATCTCATAAAAGGAGCTCATCTCAGACACAAGTCCATATATCTTTGTAACAATGAACTGAGTTAATCATTACAATAGGTAGTGCTTATTCCATTGTTGTATTCATCCTTGAGTCTGTATTGAACAGTCTGAGGAATAAGATACAAATAAAACGGCCCAACACAAATGGAATCAAACAACCTGTTAAAATAAAACTCCAACATTTTTTTACTCTACAGCTGACTGAAGTAAACATCACACAGTCCACTTTATGTGTGTCTATGAAGTTAATTAGGGAGTTGATAACCTTCAACACCTACTTTAGCCACAACAAAATCAAACTCAATCTAGCTCATGAATTTTATCCACCCTGACCCCAAAGATTTTTCGGGCATTCAACATAAGAAACTTTGTATACCCGCCTTTATACCACAATGTTAGTAACCAAGTTACCATTCAAAGTATCCATAAGCATCCACAATCCCTTACAATACTAATGGATCTAGACCACATATTGATACCACAACCACAAGGCTCCATATAACATAGAAGGGCTGGAAATTGTGTAACCTATCTAATGAAAAGGCTGGTCCATAACTCCATAAAAAAGAAAATGGACAATGATTGGTGCAAAGTCATGTCTCAGACAAGAAGATTCAAATTGGAGCAACACAAGTACCTCTACCAATTTTAATTGTTTGATATAGTGCCTAACAAGGGTATTAAATGAAGATTTAGATAAACAGATCCCTCAACAAAGCCATGACTAGGTAAACCCAATATCAAAGTATTGATGAAAACTCTAATTAACTAACATGAATATCAATATGAACACAACTTGCATCCCAAACTGTTTCCCCTACTCTAGTTGTTTATGCCCAAGGTAGCACATGCAAGATGGCATCCCTCAAGTCCACAACTCTCAGTGTGGCTCCAAGTTAAATGTTATTTGTATCTTGTGGGTTTTTATTTTCTTAAGTATTCATCAGACATCAGGCACACTAGGCTTTTGGATGCCTTTAATTGATCACTAGAACATTGGAGGTGTTGATCAAATGTGATCAACGACAAAGAAACTAAGTTAACTTAAAGAAAACTAATGAATTTGTGCCTTGACTTCATTCCTATCCCCTAGCGCCTTGGGACAAGAACATGTCAGTCTGCCTTTCCCTTTCTTCATAATATCTTTAAAACTTAAATGATCTACTTCCTTTTCTTTTTGTCAAAGCAAGGTTTGATCACCTTCCCCCTTCATCATCTACTACTTTTTTACAAATTGTAATCTAATTCTGTAATGCCTGTTTGTCAAAAAGTAAATTTGAAATTCTCTTGGCTGAAAATTTATAATAGCAAAGAGGAAATTTGAAAATTTTAACCAATAATTAATAGAGTGATCATGCTAATTAATGTTTTAATTCAATTAACTCATAATTAAACATGATTTTTCATATTAATTAATTATCAGCATAATTACATAAAATGAAAGCAAGCCATCAATAATTTGAAATTACATCATTTAAGTGTTTCTATACCATCAATTTATATAAACTAGAGCAATAATTTAGGAACTCTTGGAGAGAAGATGAGAGAGGGATTTTTTTTCCCTCCAAGGTGGAAAAAAGGGAAATAGTGCAGATTGGTTTACATAGTAAAAAGTGATAATGATTGAAGAGTATAAAGTGAAATGATAAGTACCTGTAAGGCTAAACCATAGCCACCATTTGCATCTTGCTCAAAATAAAGTAACTGAAAAATAAACAAATGCAGCACACAATACTTCAATTTTTGCATAGAAAAATAATATATCAAAAAATCAAGGGAGAAAGGGTGGGGGCTAGTAAATGCCTCAGATATTGCACATGTAATTCAAATAGCCTTAGCTTTAATTTTTGCATAAAAAACAACACATCAAAGGAAAATAAAGGGAGGAGATGGGGCTAATAAAATCTTCAGAGGTTCAAAAAACCTTAAATTTGCTTTGTGATGTTGAAGTTACTCTCACAACAATCCCTGTCTCAGCTTGTTGTTCATTTATTGTTACACCAAAGAAATGAGCACATTGCTTGTCCACCTGGGATGCAATGGTGAATAAGTAAAAAAGTATAAAAAAAGGAAAATATATATCAATATAGAAACAATAAGCACCTTTCCACTAACTGATGTTCCAATAGGAAGGGGTCTGACAGTGACAGTTCCATTAAGTGCTTCTTCAAGAACATTAGCAGAAATTGTAGTTTTGATAGGGACACCAAGCTTGCTATAAACAATAGGACAAAAGAATTAAAACAGCTAACTCAAAATACAAGCTCCAAACACTTCTGACTCAAGCTCACCTGAATAATGCAGCAAAAACCGTATTGACAGTACCCAAGTTAGATAGATCAATTTCCATATCCATGCTTTCAACATCAAGAGCCTGATAGGAGTTAATAACAGAATTCAAAAAATTTGGATGTCTTTGACAAATAAAATATATAATGTGCAAACAGGAAGAACAAAAATACTAGAAATAAGTCATTCAAGAACAGATTAACTATTGATAAATCCATGTCCAATCAACAAGTAATATTATGTAGGAATGTAGCAAAGGTAGCATCTCCAAATACAGAAAACTGACACAAAACATGCCCTGGCATACAGTTCAAGAAAATGAAGGCAATGATATTCCTCAGCATGGGCATCAACACACGAAGAACAAGGCCCTACAATGACATGAAGGACATTGCAAAGATATTATATAGAACATTATGCGGTATGTACATCTGTTCATTTCTTTATCTTGAGTTCCCCACCACAGCAGGACCCCAACCCTCCCTTCCCCACAACAGACACACAAACACAAAGAAAACAATAAATAAATAATCATAGCAATTTCTTTTTCAGTGTTGTTATGTTATAGTTATTAATTGTGTTCTAGTTAAAGTTATTGGCTCTGAATATGGTTTTTACAATAGTATATTAATGAAAGAGCCTTATTAATTTAGTTTGCAAAATTTATTATAATGCTAGTCAGACAAGGAAAGATTGTGATGCAACACAATAAAGAAAAGGTCAAAGGTTACTTTAATTCAACAATCAATTTTAATGATTTAAAATTTTCTCTTCCCTCCTTTTTCTCTTCTTCTCCACTTCTCAATCTATGCTACTACAGTACTCATAATCACCACCAATTTCTATAATTTAGTTGCTCTAATTCAAACTCATTCCCTCAACTTTACCTTAGATCTTGACCCTAAATCTCATAAATTGCTTGTGATTTGTCCACCACAAGAGAATGAATATGTTGGTTGTTCAGCCTTCCTCACCTAGTCTATAGAACGCAAAACTTTGAAATTATTAATTTACTAACTAATTTAAACAAATCTATGATCACATAGCTCTCTTGATTTCTTTCTTGCACAGCTTTTCATCTTTGTGCTTTATCCTTCTCCATATCCTAAACAGAGATAATAATCTATCTCTTTCTTTCTTTCCTACACATTCTTCTTTTTTGAATACAATAATCACTCTTCCTCACCAAAACAACACATCCAACAACATTATTATCTTAGGTTAGTCTCTAGTTCTATCACCACACTCATAGCTTCTTCCCCATCAATCACCCAATAACTATTGCATTGCCTGCCCATACTAAAAGGATCTATTTGCACTATGCGGCCTTAACTTATTCTTCTGCAACTCTTTAGGGCAGGTATCCTAGCTTATTCCTCGACCATCAAAGCTTTTTCATTCCTCTATTTTTTGTCTCCACAAGTGCAAAACCTTAATCTGCTCAAACCCTCAAATTCACACTCTCAAAATTTAACCCACCGTATAAGCATTTGCATGTACAGAGAGAGAGAGACTTAGCAATGCAGATAATAGTGAAGGCTACACCAGATGAAATCCACAGCTGAATTCTCATTTAAAATTTAGTAGACCAAAAAGGTAAATGCGCCTCTCTATTGGGATGATCGATGACTTTAAATGAAACATAACTGTGGCAGCCAATGAACAACTCTATAATCAATTGCTGGAATAGAGATGATATGATGAAATAAAGTATTATTTGCACCATTGGAGAAAGATTTAATGAAAAGTTTTGGTTCCACGATGACAAGAACTCTGATGAACATGGGATTTCTAGGCCCTAAGCACACCATATCCTGGATCATTTTCTCTTTAATTTCCACAGCAAAATTTTCAGTTTAATATGAACTTCACGCAGGAAAATATACATTAAATGAGTAATGCATGAGAGTATAACAAGAAAACAGGAAAAGAGCATCTGAAAAAAGTACCTCAAACCCAGCACTATCATACTGTCTTCTCTTTTCTGGGTCAGATAAGATGCTGTATGAATAAGCAACCTCCTTGAAAAGTTCAGAGGCTTCAGGATTGCTGGCATTCTTGTCTGGATGGTACCTGACCAAGATTTATATTGACCAGAAGATTGATTATTAGCATAGAAAGTAACACAAACATTGTCCACGGAACAAGTGACTATCTCACATGAAACCAGACCATGAACCTGAAAAATGTAGCTGAAGGGAAGAATATAAAAATATACAAGAAACACTATACATTTATCCAGAAGGAAAAGACAGAGAGACAGATAAATTCAATGTATGCATCACTTTGGATATCGCATGCAGACAAAGGCAAAGACATCAGAGCAACCGATGGTATTGGAATGATTTCAGATTCTAACATTTACTTCAAGCAATGCATGGTTATGCATATACACAACTCAGAATTTGAATTGATGGGAACTGTGTCCCAAAAGACCTCAAATACCATTCAAGTTCAATTGCTGAGACCAAACTCTATAACACAAAAACAAATTGCACTCATTTTAGGAGATATAGAGTGGTAATATAGAAAATGTGGAGACAAGGCAAGGGGACCTTAGGTCACAAAGTTCATTTGGTATAACAGGAAGAAGAAATTGGCTCCAAAGAGGCTATCCATCCAAATACACCAATCTTTCTATCTATGTGTGGCAGTGCAGGAATCCAAACTAAAACTTATAAAAAGAATTCCTCACAATTGCAATTTATTTTCCTTTATGTTATGTTCAACCAAGAGAAAGAAAGAAGGCTTGTACTCCTTACCTTTTTTCCTCCTATAATTTCCTTCCTCTCTTTTTCTTTTTGTTCTACCAAAGCACTAAAAATTTCATATAAAATTATTTACAAAACATAACGGAAGGCATGAACTTGTTTGGTGGAGCCAAAAATGCTATTAAGTATTAATTAAATGAAATGAGTAATATCCTTGGCTATTTAAGTTACTTACAAGATTAAACACGAAATTCCAGCTGACTATCAACTTCAGTTTCCCAACAAATTCGAGTTGACACAGCTGATCAGTGAAGCATTTGTAAATTAGCAGTTATGTATTCCAACTCCAACTTTTTCACAATTACTGCATGATTTACTTTTAGCAAAGAAAATTTCCCAGAATGTTGCTTGAAAAAGTTATTAGACCAACAAAAATATTCAGCTAATTTAAATTGAACTTCAGTTAAGCATGGTTAAACTGATAATATTATTAACACATTTATCCTACATAAGCAAAAGAAACCATCTCGCCAATTGGAGCAAAAAATTTGCCTCATTCACACTAAAACCTCATTGACCTATAATTCGGCTAGCAATTAAACTTAGACAACACAAATTCTGCAATTCTAAAACTATATCAGCACCCATTGGATTAAAAATAATTCACAACAAGCAAGGTCCTTGACATGCATGTCAAAAATTCAAAAAAGAAATTCAGTAAAAAAAGGAAGAACCAGAAAGATGTGATAAACCAATTACTTACTTGAGAGCTAGTTTTCTATAAGCAGTTTTAATCTCCTGATCAGTAGAATCTCTCGATACGGACAATACCTCATAAGGGTCTCGTCGAATAGCTGGAGTTGATGTACTTTCCGCCTTCTTCGAATCCATCCCACCTCCTACCAAAACCCTCCCCTTTCTGTCCCAAAAATCTCCCCTCTCTCTATCTCTCCAGCTATTTCTCAACCTGGAAACAGCAAATCTACAATGCACCTTCAAACGGAACCAATTTCAAGCGATCGTAGTATCATATCCTGCAAATCTACCACCAACATATGAAAATCAAATTCAATAAAAAGAACAGTCCAATCGCCTAAATGACACAGAATTCAAAGAATTATGTTTCGGATCCCTCTTCGTCTCCTCGGGAAAATAAAAAGGCCAATTGTAATTTCAAAAAGAAAAAGAAGTTGAAATATAAGATCTGCTTATTATATAACATCAAAACAGGAAGATTGAAGAAGATAGGTAGGGTTTTGAAACTTACAATCATGAAATGTCTGACGTATAGTTTTCCTGCGCTTGTTTGTTCTTCGCTTCTCTTTTTTTAACATCACGTAATTCAGCAGGCCAACTGATTTTTAGTCCAAGAAAAGAAATGGCTGGCCATTTCTTTTTTATTATTTTAAGATTTTGCCCATTTAGTAACGTATCGGAGCCTGTGCAATGTTTTAAAATATAACAAACAAAATT
Organism: Triadica sebifera; assembly: GCA_023653625.1. Lineage (NCBI taxonomy): Eukaryota > Viridiplantae > Streptophyta > Magnoliopsida > Malpighiales > Euphorbiaceae > Triadica > Triadica sebifera. The sequence goes on along the minus strand of CM042903.1, from coordinate 21,172,364 downwards.
TAATATATAATATATTAAGTTAATAAATATTAAAATAAATATTATTTTTATTTAAAAAATATAAATTACATAATATTTTTATAATAATATACTATTGAATAAAATGATTTTATTATAAAATAATATTTTAATTTTTTTATAAATAACTAAAGAAAAAACTATTTTTCTTAAAAAGATAAAAGTGATTAAAAAAAATTTTGAAATTAAATAACTGTAGGTATTTGTATATTTTGCTTCATGCCTCACCCCAACATACATATTTTTTATTTTATATTTTTACTGATTATAATTAGAGGTGTGCAAAATCTAACCAAAATAAAAAATTAAACTAAACAAAATGTAATTGATTTTCGGTTTATTTAGTTCAATTATTAATAAAAAATTTATTTATTTTGTTTAGTTTGATTGAAAATATTGAAAAATATATTAAACATGTAGTGTCATCTCAGCTAAATAGTATTAATCCGACTAAACGAGTGAGATGCTACAGCATTTGATGTGCAGTAAACCTATGAAATTTTAAATTTTTTTGAAAATTTCTTTGTCAAAAAATTCTTTCACATATAAAATATGTTTCATACCATATAACATGCATCCATCATATAATTAAACCATTATATTTGGGCTCAATTGGCTCATATTTACAAAAATGCATAGTTTAAAACAATTACATAATACTTTGAAATACAGACATGTATATAGGTAAAAAACTCGTACCCCTATGCTATGTACAAAATATAAAAGTATGACATATAATATCATCGACCCATATTGGATCTGAACTATTGTCATTGATGTTAGGTTGGTTTCTCTTGATCAACTTCAACTATATCTACAAAGGCTCCAACCTACATGAGAAAAACATTCGCACACTAAACTACTAAAAGCTTAAGAGTACATATAGGTATAAAAATTCAACGTGCAATCATATATTAAGCAAATTCATGGCATGACATTGAAAATCATAATATAATGTGAAATATCTTACCTTATGGAAGCGATAACTCACTAAATATTGAATAATAAGAATGAAAACATATAACTTTTTTTTAATAACATATAACATATTAACTATATATTGTTATATACTTATGTTTTTCAATCTCTTTTTCATTTTATTATGTTTTAAAATTACTTTGATATGATTGTTCACAACTCTCAACATGGACTATTCGGATACAGATTGTGAACAGAGGCACTTTTCGAGTTTAAGTCACCCTGTCACTATCTATAATCATGTGTGTCAGTTGAGACATCTCAAGTCAATGACGCTTCCAAAACTTAAGTCACATTGACGAATATAAACATATGTGTCAGTTGAAAAGTCTCAAGTCAATGACTTAAGCCATATTAACGAGTATAAACTCATTGTATCATAATCACTACGTACTGAATCTCCCTTACTGACATTCCACTTTACTTCTAGTTCTAGTATCGAGCATGAGTTTTACTTGTTCATATGTCTTCTTTATATACCTCATTATGATATTAATATCTTATAACACTTATACTTTGTTCATGTGGAAACTCATTATGTAACATTATTCATAGACTCATACTTTAAATATATCATTCTAAAAGCATGTGTATAACCATTACATTACAACCATAAAACATACAACATATATCATATATCATATATCATATATCATATATCATTTAAAGCGCATGAACTATGTGTTCATGGTCGTGAATCTTATTCACATGTAATCCTACTCATGAACAAAATTGTGAACTTATTCGTGAAGGCTTCTATTCATTTTGTGTACATTCTTTACAAGCGTAAAGAAATTGTCACAGTTGTGACCTTGTTCATGAGATGAGATTTACGGTCGTGAACACCTAGTCACAAGGTGTGAATTTGGATTTTTCAGCAGTTAACATCATTAAAGACAAGTATTCATTACAAAACACATGCAAGACTCTAATGATTGGCACATGACAAACCTTTTTCCTATCAATATTTTTATCACATCATGCATTAAAATATGTTAAAACATCATTTAAACCCTTTAGAATATATCTCAATAAAAATTTCTCTATCAACTCGTTTGATGTCATTTCATAAATTTATGGTTAACAACCTCTTTTAAAACCTCTACAATATTTCCTTTTACCTTTCCATCATCATAACTAGGCATTCCATTTAAAATACATATGACATATTTATAACAAGGTTCATTTCAAGCATTTCCATTCATGTCCCATATTCTCATGACATTCATTGCATCACTTACTTTCATATCAACAATCAACTAGTATTTAAGGCATTCAAAGAATTTAATACACACAACATACCAAATTTGGAATTTAAATGCATATATGCATAAATTTCTAATGGAGCCTCAAAAACCAAGTTTTTCTTAAGCTTGCTTATCCTTTTGGTGGATTCCACCACCTCCTCAATAATGCCTGCAAGTTAGGACTTGGAATTAATATGTTGATAAAGGTATATTAAGAGTATATGGGAGGTATATAGTGGTTAAGGGTTTTGATGATATGAAATTAATGAAAAAAATAAGAAAACGTAAATTCTCAGCATTCACACCAGTGACAGAGGTAATCACGATCATGAATATTGTGAAATTCATATTCTAAAGCGAATGATCTTCACGGTCATGACACTAGTGTTCACGCCTATGAAGTTTTATAATTTAAATTGAGAAGTTTCTTATTTTTGACAAAAACTCACACATTCTCAATCAGAAATCCTAGCCACCAGACTCTGAAATCCCTAAAATCCATTCCCCTTCATTCCCATTAAGTTTTAGTTTTGATTATACATAACAAATCCTTAAAACAAGATTAAAAATTATTAAAACTAAAGGATTTTCCAAAATATTGAAATAACAATTAAGGAAAAAGTTGAACACGATTTGAAAATTATAAACCCTTATGAAATTATTGATATAGAGGTAAGGGGTTTTGTTTTCATTATTCTTTCTATATTTCGATTTGGTTTTAACAAGAGGGATGGTGATTAAAGGTTAAGTTAAGTTTTTTTATTAGTTTATAGCTTATAAAAATTCAATGGCAATATTAGATGTTAAAATAGTCCTTGATTTCCTGTTAGGGATTGATTCAGAGAGTAGAGATAACCCTCAGAGGTAGTAAACGTAAGAAAAATTAAGTGTTAGGCTCCAAGTAACAAGGTTCGTATATATAAGCATTTTAATTCAATTATTTTGTGCATATGACAAGTGATATGGATTATGATATGTTATGTTATGTAGCATGTAATTTGGTTATTATAGTTGCTGAAATAGGGATAATTAGCTTATTGAATACTAAGATGTATAAAGAAATTTGTGTAATGACAATTAAGTATGAATGGATGTTATGGTATCGATAATTAAGGCTTTGAGCCAAATTTAATTGATGAAGTATGATAATATGCATGTTTATAGTTGTTCTAATCGTTGAATATATGGAAAAGTGTTGATAGGAGTGGTTAACATTGGTTAACTTTAGTTTTAATGCATGTTGTGTGTGATATCGGTTGAAAATAGTATTGAAATTATGTTACAGACTAATATATCACGCCCGTGAAGGTATGTCATGCCCGTGAACTAATGTCTATGACCGTAAATGATCACAAATTTAGACACGAGTAGACAACCCGTGACAAAAGGCTTCACACCTGTGAATATACTATTCACGTCCGTGAATGTCTCGTATTTAGAATTTGGTTAATTGAGTTATATGATTGATCTACATGTGTACACTATACACACACATTTGACATGTTTAAATGAGATTATAAATAGTATGATAACTTGATTGGAATAATGATTATGCACTCAGTGCTCTAAATTTCAGAATAACATGTGATGTTTATACGAAACTATGAATGAGACATAATTGGTAACGATATTCAGTATGTAAATAACTATGTTCATTCTCTATTCGAGGACTAACTATAATAGGTGACATGTCATTGAGGGGATTATGGTATCATAGCATATTATTATTATTGTGTTAATCAAGATGACTTAAGCTCAGGTAAGAGCATCATTGTACCCATATGTATACAAATATTATTACTCATCAGGGTGGCTTAAGCTTAGTTAAGAGCACTCTTGATTTGAGACACAAAATTTGCAATATAGACAGACACAAATAGTGAGCAGGGTGACTTAAACTCAGATAAGAGTGCTCATGTTTCACAACTCTCATCTAGGTAGTTCAGGTATAGAGTATTGGGCTAAAAACCAAAAATTGATAATATTGTATACAAAAATTGAAAGGACATAATTGCAACATAGCTATACAAAAATCAGTGAATCAGAATACAGTTGTATCCTGGAAAAAGAAATATGGAAATCAGTAATCAGATAGATGAAACCAAGAGCTGGATAATTGCAATTTATGATAAAATTCACTATGCCTGCAATGATATAGAAATGCTATGAATGAAATGTATTATGATTATGATGATATGGATTCACTTGTGCAATATATACGATGAATGTATTGAAATCAATTCAATTCAAAATGAATGAGCTATTATGTGGATATTATTGTATATAACGATGTGGTAAAGCAAAAAGGTATGTTTCAGATTATGAATGCATGCTAGAATTTTAATGTTTATATGTACCACTAAGTTTTTAGTAGCTTATCATATGGGTTTTCCTGCATGCAGGTTTAGAGCCGTTAGATTTTGAGTTGATAAGAAAGGAAGACCAAACCAATCAGAGTTGACCCGTGTTAGGGTCTATTTTTATTATTTTATTCATCTCATTCAGTTATTTCTCATGTCATGGGATAGAGACAGATAAATGGAGATTTGTTTAATAAGATTGATTTTGTAATAAGGGTAGTAATTGTCCAAACCGGTTATTGTTCCAGTGGATAATTATTACTAATAATTCATATGAGTTTAACAAAGTAAGTAAGATATATTTAGTATAAGGATGCATATTATACATATTATGCTAGATGTGATTTTAAGGTTACATGTTAAACAAATGTAAAATTGTTGAGACAAAAATAAGTTAGAAATTTTTTTAATTCAAAATAGGTTTAGATAGATTCGGTCATGTGGCATCTGTATGTACAGTGAGGTTTGCTCTGACTTTATAGAGGGGTGTTACATTTAGTGGCTTTAGAGCTTAGGTTTAGGTGGTTCTAGATCTAAGTGGATTATGAAGTTATCATGCATACATGCATATGTCTCATTTGACTCTGACTTAGGTTACTTTGCTGTCAATTTATAGGACTAAAGTGAGATGGTATCTAAATCGAATGACATGGCTGAGAGCCAAAGCTCTCCATATAATGGTGCACCAAACCAGCCCAATGCAGCTAGTGTTTAGGGTCCAGGTATAGTATCAGTCCTTGATCAATAGGCTCCTAAACAAACTAATCAGGACCAGATTCTATTGATGTAGCAAATGGCTAGATTATTACAACAAATAGCTAGAGTTATAACCATTAAGGTCAAGGGTACAGCTAGACAAGCTCCGTAAGTTTGGAGTTACTAATTTTTTGGGAATAAAAGACGACAATCCTGCTGTTGCGGAGCATTGGATAAAGAAGGTAGAGAGTTTGTAATGAGTTTGAGGAGGCCACTGATCAGAAGGCCAAGTATATCATTTCCATCTTGTAGGATGATGCTTATGATTGGTGGAATTACTAAAACTAGATGTCCCTAAGCCTGTAACATAGGATTTCTTTGTTATTGAGTTCAATGAGCAATACATTCCTCCGGTTTACATCAATGAGAAAAATAGGGAGTTTCTGAACCTCAAGCAAGGTAGGATGAAAGTGACTAAGTACCATAGAGAGTTTACTTGATTGAGTAAATACGCTTCAGAGATGATCATAAGTGAGAGAGACAAGTATAGAAGATTTGAGTATGGTCTTAATGCAGAGATAAGTGACTTTGTGACTGGACTCCAACATGTTAGCTTTACTTAACTGATTGCATCCGTAGTTAGTGTGGAGTAGAGAAAAAAGGAAGAAAGTAAAAGAAGCATTTAAATAGACAGTGACTCAAGTGACTCAGTCTTTGGGAAAGAAGGGTCGTTTCTACCCAGGACAGTCTCGTGGAAAGAGTCAAGGATAGAGTAAAGGTTACACACAGGGTGGACTACATAAGAGGGGACAACCCTTCAGAGCTACATTTGCAGAGGGTAGCATATAGACACAGGCTACTTGAAAGAGTATTCTAGTTTGCAACACTTGCCACAAGAGTCACAGAGAAAAGTGTTGGATAAATACATGTGCTTACTACAAATGTGGATCTAAGGAGCATATGAAGAGGGATTGTCCTCTAATGACAAGCAGTGCACCTGTCCAGACTACATAGTTAGCTCTAACTCAAACTAGACAGTAGACCAGATGAAGTCGTACAGGACCTACCCAGACAGTCTTTAAGAATGTCAATAGGCTAGGACTAGGTCGAACACTAGCTAGAGCTTATGCTATGATGACCAAAGAGGACCAGGAAGCTACTGATGTGATAGTGGATATATTTTCTTTACATGACTCTTATATATATGCATTAATTGATTCGAGTTCAACACACTTTTATATATGCATAAGGACTTCCAAACAACACAATATGGTTGGTAAAACCCTTGAATACGAAATTAAGGTTTCAAATCCCTTAGGACACAGTATGTTAGTGAATCGGGTATATAGAGGATGACCTTTGATTGTTCACAGGAGAAATTTTTCGGTAGACTTGATGGAGTTGCCATTTTATGAGTTTGATGTCATTTTGGGCATGGATTGGATGTCACAGCATGAGATAGTAATAGACTACAAGGAAAATTTTATGATGCTAAAAACACTTGAACAAATAAATGTAAAAGTGGAATGTGAGTTGTTTCCACAGCTTCCATAAGTCATTTTAATGATGAAAGCTGAACGAATGATGAAAAAAGGATGTGACCCCTATTTGGCTCATATGGTTGATACTATAAAGAAAGGTCAAGAACTTCAGGATATCCTTACAGTAAATAAATTTCTAGAAATTTTTTATGAGGATATATCAAGTTTACCACCTAACAGAGAAGTTGAGTTCTCTATATAGCTTACATTAGGCACAACACTCATATTAATAACACCATATAGAATGATACCATCTGAATTGAAAGAGCTTAAGGCTTAGTTGCAAGAATTATTAGATAAGGAACTATATCAGACCAAGTGTGTCTCCATGGGGTGCACCAGTGTTATTTGTGAAAAAGAAAGATGGGTCTATGAGATTATGTATAGGCTACAAACTGTTGAATAAGGTGATAATCAAGAATCGATATCCATTACTAAGAATTGATGACCTGTTTAATTAGCTGAAGGATGCATGTGTGTTTTTGAAGATTGATTTGAGATTAGGGTATCATCAGTTGAGAGTTAGGGCAGAAGATATAGCCAATATGGTGTTTAGAATCAAATACAGGTATTATGAATTTGTGGTTATACCTTTTGGGTTGACCAATGCTTCTGCAGTGTTTATGAACATAGTAGTTAGACCTTACATAGACCAGTGTATTGTGGTATTCATCGATGATATTTTGGTGTATTCTAAGACACCTAAGGAGCATGGACAACACATGTGAATAATGTTATATATACTTAGAGAGCAAAGATTGTACGCTAAGTTCTCAAAATGTAAATTTTGGTTGGATGAGGTAGCTTTTCTTGGACATATTGTGTCTTCAAATGGTATACGAGTTGACCCTGCAACACTCTTCAATATAATTAAGACTAAACCCAATTATACCAAATGCTACAATGCATAAGAGTTAAAACGTCAATTATTTTTAAACTTTCAGGCACCACAGACATACATAAGGCTAAAATTTTATAACATGAGTAGTTATAAGATTATATTTCTTTGAAAATACAGCATGTAAATCTATAACTGCCTAACCCATAGCAAAACAATTAAAAATAAGATACAACAGTGTATCACCCATCCCAAATAAAATATCCCCGACTCTGATCATTGGATGTCCTCTTCTGTCGGTCTTCACCTAAGCTCCAAACTTGCTCATGAAGAATTCATACGCTAAGCAACTCATGTCTAGTGGTATATAAAAATGTGCAAGGCATACAACAAATATAAACAATATACATGATATACTCACCGAGCTACTATAACGATTTACCTCGAAGTTCGTACATGCACTACTCATATACTACCTAACATGCCATCCTAATTATATATATATATATATATATATAATGCATAACACTACATGGCAACTCAAACAATCTGTCAGTGCCATACATGTGTTTTTCACACATAACAATTTATTTATTTATCTTACCATTTGCCTACCTACTCATAATTAGACTAAAATATATATAGGTAACTTAGCCCACTAAAGTGCTCTGGTATGCTAACCTCTAGATGTAAAATATAAATAACCCACTGAGATGCTCTAGTCTGCTAACCTCTGGGTCTTCAATGTATATAACCCATTGAGATGCTCTCGTATGCTAATTTTTGGACCTTCAAATATATATAACCCACCGAGACACTCTGGTCCGCTAACCTCTGAGCCTTTAAATATATAGCCCACAAAGGCGCTATAGTCTGTTAACCTCTAGGCCTTCAAACATATATGACCAACTCCCTCAATGACATGCCATATATCCTAATTCAAGTTATGGTCAGAGTATTGAGTTTATAATATTATCATACACATATCCATATTATTCATTATCATATTTTATAAAAATCTCATGATTTCTACAATCATATATTCTTATACCATGAAAATATCATGCATCTGAGGTTTATCGCCTCCTTATGAACTAAATCCGATTCAAACCCAAATGTATCAATATTTTTTTATCAAAATAGTTTCATGCCCGTGAATAACTTTTTACAGCCGTGAAGCACCACTTTATGGGTATTTCCCCTTGTGACTTAGCCATGATTCAACCTGTGAATCAGCACATGTTCATGGTCGTGATCACCTCTTCATGGGTATGAACCCAACCTTTAAGTTGTCTGTGAACATGTCTACTTCAGCAATAAGAATGCACCTCACAATATTCAGGTTCGTGAATCCACCCTTCATGGCTGTGAATCTAGAAATTTTTTCAGGAAAAAAAACCATCATAAATCATGCCAAAACCACATGTAATACTCACTATAGTTGACCAATGTCAACTACCCTATCAACATTCCAACATGCATTCAAACTATCTAACATGACTATATCATCTATACTCATCAATTATAATTAGAATTTTTTTCTCAAATATGTCAATTTAAACATATTCCTACCAATTTCCATCATGCATATCAACCTCACATTTTACCATTTAACTACACATTGGTCATCTAAAACATGCCTTAAGTGTTATTATATACAAACCTTACACCTATGATGGAGATTGGCTAAAGTTTGATCTCTTCAAGCTTATGCTTTCCTTTGAGATGGACTTCTCGCACTCCTTTCAGGTCTTAGCAAGATGAAAAAAGGTCCCTTAGCTTATGGAACTTGAACTAAATCCAGAAAAGAAAAAACCAAGTTTTTCCCTAAATTCTCAACCTCCTTATTCTCGCTTTTCTTTCTCACTTTACTAATAGAAACAATCATCTCCAAGCTTCAACAATGGAAGAAGTTGGAGTCTGAAGGAAGAAAAAATGAAATAACGTGTTTCATTGGTTAATAAAGAGTGAATAGCGAATTTAAAGGGAATGACAGAGAGGAAAATATGATTGTTTTACCAATTATATCTGCCCAGGCTTTACGGTCGTGACTCCTCTTTCATGGGCATGAGCCTATCATTCAAGGTCGTGAAGAACCTCATTACAGTTATGCACTAAAACTCAATATTCACAGCTGTGACACCCATTTTCACGGGCATGAAAAATTGGATTTCAACCAGTCTCAAAATCTCAAGACTCCACTTAATCCCACATTTTCCACTATCCAATAACATAACTTATAAGCCCTAATTACGAGCATTACATTTCTCTTCCCCTTAGGATATTTTGTCCCAAAAATTACCTCTCATGATGTCTCAGAACAACTGAGGGTATTGTGCCCTCATCACTTCCTCGCTTTCCCATATTGCTTCTTCAACTGTATGGCTCTTCCATAAAACTTTTACCAGTAGAACTCGTTTGTTGCTGAGCTCTTTTACCTCATAAGATAAGATCTCAACTGGTTTCTCTTCATAAGATAAATTTGGTCTCAACTCTATGCTCTCAGCCATGATGATGTGAGAAAGATCTGATTGATACCTTCTTAATATGGATATATGGAAGACATTGTGTATCCTACTCAATTCTGGTGGCAAGGCAAGTCTGTATGCCACTGTCCAATCCTTTCTAGGATCTCATAAGGTCTAATGATCTTAGGGCTCAACTTACCATTCTTCCCAAATCTAAGAACCTTCTTTCATAGAGATACCTTGAGAAACACCTTGTCTCCCATTAGTTACTTCATATCCCTTCTCTTGAGGTCTGTATATGATTTTCTATCTATCAGAAGCTACTTTCAGTCAATCTCTAATGATCTTCACTTTCTCTTCTGTCTCTTGTATCAGATCTAGCCCCATTAACTTTATCTCATTGAGCTTGACCCAACATAATGGTGTACAACACTTTCTACCATAAAGTTCCTTATACAGAACCATCTGAATAAAAGTTGTCAGAGCATTGGTCAACCCGAAGGGCATAACCAAAAAATCATAATGACCATACTTGGTTCTAAAGATTGTTTTCTCTACATTGCCTCTTTTGATTTTCAACTGATGGAACTCCGATCTCAAATCAATCTTAGAGAATATCCCTGCTCCTCTCAACTGATCAAAGAGATCATCAATCTGTAGTAATGGATACTTGTTCTTAACAGTCACCCTGTTTAATTGCCTGTAGTCTATGCACAACCTCACAAACTCATCTTTCTTCTTGACAAACAACATCAGTGCACCCCATAAAGATACATTCAGTCTGATGAAGCCCTTATCTAGCAATTTATGTAACTATGCTTTTAACATTTTCATCTCTGATCGGCACATTCTGGCTCCTCGAAGACCCTTTCGGTCTACTATAACCAAAACTCAGCAGCTGTTGGGTCATCCTCAATACCACCTGTGAAGTCTATAGCCTCATACTTTCTCAATCAATCTATCTGAACTCTACATCTCGGTGATGTCTGATCCAACTGATCAGCCATCGGCTGTTGTAAATAAGGTTCACCAGTCGACCCTTGCACACTTACCTAGCTCAACTGATTCTAAACCTCAACATCTGGAGGACTGTTACTCTTGGCCGCATCATGTGGTTTGATCTCTATAAATACTTTTTAGCCTACACATTGACAAAGGGTAGCCCACATCAGAGTCATATAGGATAACACTTGCACATGAGTTAAACCCTTTTATATAATTAAGACTAAACCCAATTATACCAAAAAATGCTACAATGCACATGAGTTAAAACGTCAATTTTTTTTTTAAAAAAAAATTCAAGCACCATGACCATGATGACTTAAAAAAATAAAAGCATTCTTAGGATCATGAAATCATTCTCAATAAAATAAAAGTTTAATACAAAATATACAGGCATTCATAAACCCAAAGTTTTATAACATGAGTAGTTATAAAACTAAATATCTCTCAAAATAAAGCATGTAAAGTTACAACTACCCAACCCACAGCAAAACAACCAAAAATGAGTTACAACAGTATATCACCCAACTGAAATGAAATATCCTCGACTATTATCACTAAGCATCCTCCTTTGTCAGTCCTCCCCTAAACTCCAAACTTGCACATGGAGAATCCATACACTGAGCAACTCGTGCCTAGTGGTACGTAACAATGTGTAAGACATACAACAATATAAAAAAATATGCATGATATACTCATCGAGCTACTACTTACCTCGAAGTTCGTACATGCACTAGCTCATATACTACCTGACATGTCATCTGAATTATATATATATATATATATATATATATATATATATAATGCACAACATTACATGGCAACTCAGACAATCTATTAGTGTCATACACATGTTTTATTCAGATAATAATTTATTTATTTATCTTACCTTTTGTCCACCTACTCATAACTAGACCGAAATGGATATGGGTAACTCAACCTACCGAGGTGCTTTGGTCTGCTAATCTCTGGTTGTAAAATATAAATAACCCACAGAGGTGTTCTGGCCTGCCAACTTCTAGGCCTTTAATATATATAACTCACTGAAGCACTTTGGTCCGCTAACATCTAGGCCTTTAAATATATATAACACACCAAGGTGTTCTAGTTTGCTAATCTCTGGGATTTTAAATATATAACCCACCGAGGCAAGCTAGTCTACTAACCTCTAGGCTTTCAAACATATATGACCAACCTAGTTCACTCGGTATAGAACTCTCCCCTAAATGGCATGTCATCTATCCTAACTCTAGTCCTAATCGGAGTATTAAGCTTACAATATTATCATACACACATCCATATTATTCATTACCATATTTGATATAAATCTCATGATTTCTACAATTATATTTTCTCATACCATGCAAATATCATGCATCTGAGCCCTACTGCCTCCCCACAAACCAAATCTGATTCAAACCCAAACATATCAATATTTTTTTTTATCAAAATAGCTTCACGCTAGTGAATAGCCTTTCAAAGCAGTGAAACACCACTTCACGGGTAGTTTCTCTCGTGACTTAGTCGTGATTCAACCTATGAATCAACACATGTTCAAAGTCGTGATCACCCTTTCACGGGTGTGAATCCAACCGCGAATCCAACACGAAGCTGTTCATGAATGGGTCTGCATCAGTAATAAAATGCACCTCACGAAATTAACGCCTATGAATCCACCTTTCACGACCGTGAATCTAGAAATTTTTCCAGAAAAATAGAGCATCACAAATAATGCCAAAACCACATTTAATACTCACTAATGTTGACCAATGTTAACCACCCTATCAATATTTCAGCATGCATTCAAGCTATCTAACATGACTATATCATCTCCAGTCATTAATGATAATCATAATTTTTTTCTCAAATATGTCAATTTAACCATATTCCTACCAATTCCCATCATGCATATCAACCCCACATTTGGCCATTTAACTACACATTAGTCATATAAAACATACCTTTAAAGTAAAGAACACAAAAAACACAACATTATGACCTTAAATGTTGTTATGTACAAACCTTACACCTAGGATGAAGATTGGCTAAAGTTTGATCTCTTCAAGCTTGTCCTCTCTCTTGAGATGGACTTTAAATACTCCCTTTAGGTCCTAAAAAGATGAAGAAATGTCCATTAGCTTCTGGAACTCGAACCAAATCCAGAAAAGGAAAAACAAAGTTTTTCCCTAAACTCTCAACCGCCCTTTTTTCACTATTTTTTCTCACTTTACTGATAGAAACAATCCTCTCCAAGCTTCAATAATGGAAAAAGATAGAGTCTGAAGGAAGAAAAAGATGAAATGACATGTTTGGTTGGTTAACAGGGGGTGGGGAGTGGATTTAAAGGGAATGACAGAGAGAAAAATGTGACTATCTCACCAACTCTGTCTGTCCAAGCTTTATGACCATGATTCTTCTTTCACGGGCATGAGCCTATCCTTCACATTCGTGAAGTAACTCTTCATGTTACTTCACGGTGAAGTAACTCTTCACGGTCGTGAAGTAACTCTTCACAGTTGTGAAGAACCTCATCACAATTGTACACTAAAATTCGATATTCACAGTTGTGACACCCATTGTCACGGGCGTGAAACATTAGACTTCAGACATTCTCAAAATCTCAAAACTCCATTTAATCCCTCATTTTCCACTAACCAATAATATAACTTATAGATACTAATTACAAGCATTATATACCCTAGTAAGGTAGAGGCTGTTATGAGTTGGAAGCCTCCCTACAATGTGACAAAAGTCAAAAGTTTCCTTAGATTAGTTGGTTACTACAAAAGGTTTGTTAAGGGCTTTTAGATGATTGCATCTCCTTTAACCTGAATACTAAGGAAATATGTGAAATACGAGTGGACAGTCAAATGCCATGAGATTTTTGATAGTTTGAAGAATATGTTAATAAAGGCTCCAATTTTAACACAACTAGTCCCTGATAAGGAGTATATCATCTATAGTGATGCTTCTCACAATGGACTGAGGTGTGTATTGATGCAAAAAGGCAAGGTAGTAGTATATGTTTCCAGGCAGTTAAAGTCATATGAAAAGAATTACTCCGTACATGACTTAGAATTGGCGGCCATTGTATTTGCATTAAAGATTTGGCGTCACTATCTTTATGGGGGGAAATGTTTCATCTATACAGACCATAAGAGTCTAAAGTCTCTTCCCACATAAAGAGGTCTTAATTTGAGACATAATTTAAGTAGAAAAATGGTAGTAGAGTTGCACATTCGGTCCACACTTGATTAGAAGATTATTGATTCACAGAGGCAGGATAGTAAGCTTGTTAAGATTATCGAGTTGGTCTCTAAGGGGGAGAGACTTGAGTATACAGTTGAGACTGATAGTGGGTTATACTACCAGGGTTGTTTATGTGTGCTCAATATTGGTAAGTTGAGATAGATGATATTATAGGAAGCATATGAAACTAGATATATATGCACCCATAAATCACGAAGATGTATCATGATTTGAAAAGTAGTTACTGGTGGTTAGACATGAAAAGAGATATCACAGAGTATACAACCAGATGCCTAGCTTATCAGCATGTCAAAACAGAAAATCAGGTACCATCAGTATTAATGCAGCTTATCACTATACTAAAATGGAAATAGAAGCTGATTACTATAGAATTTGTGATTGGGTTGCTAGTTATGCCTCAAAAATATGATGTTGTATAGGTTATAGTGGATAAGCTCACGAAGTTGGCTCACTTCTTGCTTATCAAAAAAAAATTCCTTTTGAACAGGCTAACAGAGCTTTATGTCAATAAGAAAGTGAGATTACATGAAGTGTTAGTCTCCATTGTTTCAGATAGGAATCCAAGATTTACTTCTCAATTTTGGAGTATTCTGCATAGAGCTTTGGATACCAAACTCAGTTTTAGCGTAACTTTTCATCCTCAAAATGATGGAAAATTAGAAAGAATGATTCTAGTATTGGAAGATATAATGAGGAGTTATATAATAGAGTTTGAGGGAAGCTGGAACAAGTACTTACAATAACAACTATCAATCTAGTACTGAAATGGCTCCATATAAGGCATTATATGGTAAGAAGTACGAAACACCCCTATGTTGGATAGAGCTCAATAAGAGAAAGCTAATAGGGCCAAACTTGGTACAAAAGACCCAAAAAAAGATACGGTTATTGAGGACAAATTAAAGGCAGCTTCTGATAGACAAAAGTCATATGCAGGTTTCAAAATAAGAGAAATAGAGTATATAATGGGAGACAAGAATTTTTTAAAAGTTTTTTCATGGAAAAAGGTCTTTAGATTTGGTAAGAAAGGCAAGTTAAGCCCAAGATTTATTGGGCCTTATGAGATTTTAACAAAAATGGGACTAGTAGGCTTGCTCTACCACTAAAGTTGAGCAAGATTTGTAATGTGTTCCATGTCTATTTGTTGAGGAGATACATCAAATTCTTCTCATATTGTCTTAGTTGAGGACATTGAGGTGAGATCGGATTTGACATATGAGAAAGAACCAGTTCAAGTATTAGCTAGAGAAATCAAAGAACTCGGGAACAAATGAGTACCATTAGTCAATATCCTATACAGAAATGATACAATGGAAGAGGCTACTTGGGAAAGTGAAGAAGTGATGAAAGTCCAGTATCCATAACTGTTCAAAAATAGTAAACACAAGTAATTTTGAGGACAAAATTCTTTAAGGGGGAGAGAAATGTAATGTTCGCAAGTTAGAGCTTGAAACTAATATGTTAATAAAGCTATATTAAAAGTATATGAGAGGTATATAGTGGTTAATGGTTTTGTTAATATGAATTTAATGAAAAAAATAAGAAAAAGTGAAGTTCTCAGCGTTCACGCCCATGACAAAGGTAATCACAACCGTGAATGTCATGAAATTGAGATTTTGAAGTGGAAGATCTTCACGGCCATGACACTAGTGTTCACACCCGTGAAACTCTGTAGTTTAAATTGAGCAATTGCTTATTTTTGACAGAAACTCTTGCATTCTCAATCAGAAACCCTAGTCACTAGACTCTAAAATCCCTAAAATCCATTCCCCTTCATTCCCATTGAGTTTTAGTTTTGATTATATATAACCAATCCTCAAAATGAGATTAAAATTGATTAAAACTAAGAAATTTACTAAAGTATTGAAATAACAATCAAGGAAGGAGTTGAACACGATTTGGAAATTATAGTGAATCGTCGATATAGAGGTAAGGGTTTTTGTTTTCATTAGTCTTTCCATATTTAAATTTGTTTTCAGTAAGAAGGATGATGATTAAGGGTTAAGTTAAGATTTTTATTAGTTTATAGCCTATAAAGATTCAATGGCAGTATTAGATGTTAATATAATCATTGATTTCATGTTAGGGATTGATACAAAGGGTGGAGATAACCCTTAAAGGCAGTAGACGTGAGAGAAATCGAGTGTTAGGCTCCAAATAATGAGGTTCATACATATAAGCATTTTCATTCGATTATTTTGTGCTTGTGATAAGTGTATGGATTCTGATATGTTATGTGGCATGTAATATGGTTATAATAGTTGCTGAAACAGAGATAATTAGCTTATTAAATATTGAGATACATAATCGATAATGATATTCAGTACATAAATAAATATGTTCGTTTTTTATTCGAGGACTAACTAGGATATGTGACATGTCATTGAAGAGATTACGGTACCGTAGTATATTATTATTATTGTGTTAATTAAGGTGACTTAAGCTCGACTAAGAGCACCCATGTACCCATATATATGCAAGTATTATTACTCATCAAGGTAGCTTAAACTCAAGTAAGAGCGCTTCTGATTTGAGATGTGAAATTTCAATATAGACAGACACAAATAGTGAGTAAAGTGACTTAATATTGGGTAAGAGCACTCATGTTTTACAACCTGTATCCGTGTGGTCTAGGTCTAGAGTATTAGGCTAAGAAATCAAAAATTGTTAATACAATATACATAAATTGTAAGGAGATCATTGTAACATACTTATCAGAAATCAGTAAATCATAATACAGTTGTATCCTTAAAAAAGTAATGTGGAAATCAGTAATAAGATAGATGAAACCAAAAGCTAGATAATTGAAATTTATGATAAAATTCACTATGCCTGCGATGATATAGAAATACTATGAATGAAATGTATTATGATTATGATAATACGGATTCACTTGTGCAATATATGCAATGAATGTATTGAAATCAATTCAATTCATATTAAATGAGCTATTATGTTGATAATATTGTTTAAAGTCTATAAATAAAGAGAAAACACAAAACTGTTGAGATTTTATATCTGACGATGTTTACGGGCGTGAGTTTGGTACTACTCACTTTTCTCATATTTTCTTGTCTCTCTTCCTTTTAAACACATTTAAGGTTTTGTTAAACCATATTATTAACTAACTACTTAGCGAATGTTACAAAACTGAATTGGCCAAATATATACATACATACATACATACATATATATATATATATATATATATATATATTTGTAATTAATTTTAATTTTTAGATAAAAGAAAATAAATTATAGTTGATAAAATTATGAACTATTATAATCTGTGTTACCTAATTTTAATTTATGATAACTAATAAAATTATGATAATTAATTTTAATTTATGCTAATTTACAAAATTCTGATTTTAGTTTATAATAATTTATAAAATTAAGATAATTGATTTTAATTTATGTAAATTGATAAAATTATAATGATTGATTTCAAATTTTTTTATAATTGATAAAATATGATAATAATTATAATTTATAGTAATTAATAAATTAATTTACAAAACCGATTAAACCGAACCAAATCAAAATATTTCGATTTATTTAGGTTCAGTTCAAAATATATTTGGATTTTATTCGATCTTTCTATATACAAGTCGGTTTAGTTCGGTTTAAAACTAATCCAAACCAATATACATCCCTAATTATAAAAGTATTTATAAAAATATATTTTTTAGATATAGTGGTTATAATAGTTTAATGAGTTTTTTTGAGTGGATATACATTTTGCTAGTTATGTATTAATTAATTAGTATTGTTATTTTTATTAAATAGTTAAGTATGGGTTATGGAAGGATTAATATATTAAAAGTTTTATTCAATAATTAGTATATGTTGATATGTTTTCAATAAAAGAAAAAAAAATATGTTTGATTTTTTATAATTTTTATGTTGTTGTTTTGAATTAATTTGGATGTAATAAATTTGATAATCTAAATTGATAAAAATACTATCAGATATAAGTCAAAAATAAATAAAAACGTCAGAGATACTCGGCCCCATTTGAGGCCAAAATGAATATTAATTTTATTTTTCCATCGGTGTATGGGCAAGATAGAGAAAGTAAAATTTGTCACTGATCTGTCCCATTGTCACTCCTAATATCGATTACTTGTCATATCAAAACTCTGAAAAATCATTATGTAATATATCAGTTGATATTTAAAGTTTTACTCCCTTCATGAGATTGTCAATTTTAAATAAAAAATTTATTTCAATGATTGTCTTTTATGAAAATAATATAATTTTATAATTTTTAAAATTTTGTCTATATTTTAATAAACACTTCATACTTATTTACAATGTATATAGTCTTTTCAAAAAAAAATTATAATCACCTATTTAGATTATTAATATTTATTGGATAACTAGTGGTTTCAATGGAAAATTTATTGTCTAATAATAGTATTAGTAGTTAGGAATAACAATTAAAATTGTTCGAACCCCATATAAACATTTGTATAAATACTTATTTAATTAAATAAATATAACTATAAATTTTGAGTATTAAATTTAATCTAATACAGGTGATAGATTATTATATTTTTATTTTAAATTAAATCAATACTTAAAAACAAATTTATATAATATAAATTTAAATTACGTAAATATAAATTAATTTTAAATATATTATATAATTAAAATTTAATAAAATGCAATTATAATTAAAAATATATACAATTAGGTTTAAGTAACGAGTATCCAGAGAATTAAATTCATACACTTTTTTTTTAGTTTGTATTTTTTACTGTGAATGACAATGAGGCGGAGTTCTCAATCCTCAATCCTAAATCACTGTGTCATTCTCTGTCGGAGAATTTTTTTATCCCCATCCTGCACTACACGGGGACCCCGACCCGATCTCTGATTTTTATTAAAAAAATTTATTTTATTTTAATATTAAAAATAATTTTTTATTTTAATTAATTAGTTAATTATATAATTATTCAAATAAAAAATTATTTTTTACTTTAAATAATTGTTATATTTATTTTATTATTTTTTTTAAAATATTAGTTATGATAATATATATATATATATATATATATATATATATATTTGGATCGAGGTGGGAATCGGTGTGGGAGATGTATGCCCTGTCTCCAATTTCGGGGGCGAGATGGAGGATAAAAATAATAAAAAAAGTTAACCTATTTGGGGTGGAACACAACGGGGACGGGTTCAACTGTTATTTCTGTCTTTTATTGCTTACTCTTAGGATCATCAACATAAGTTCCACTCATTTCTTTTTTCATATATATATATATATATATATTTAAAATAATTAATATTACTGGCATTGTATATATTTTTTTAATACTTCTCATTTTATTTAAAACATATTGAAAAAACTAAAAGAATGATAATTCACTTTTTTTTCTTGGGACAACACATTAAATAGCAAATAAAAATATAATAAAACATTAACAAATTGATTATATTTTAAAAATGAAATATAATATATCTAAGAAAGTTATTTAGAGGTTTCGAGTTCGAATTTTGAATATACAACTATCTTAAAACTCTTGAAAAAGTATTATGTTATCTTTTGGAATCCTACCCAATACATGAGTAGGATTAATAGTCTCAGCCCATTAACAAAGACACTTGTGGTTTCGCAAAATATAGTACAATTTCAATTTGCAATAAATAAAAGAGAAAAATGAGTATCCTCTTAGAAGTGAGAAAAATATTTATTTATATTTATTCTATTATAAGAAGAAGTGAACATGTGAAATAGTATAAGCAACCAAAAAGATTAGTTGATTGCATCATCTTCAAACTTGTTGGTTTGCTTTCAAAGTTTATGTTATTAGTTTATAAGAGTTCTACTAATGTTCATATGACTCCATTTATGTATCATCAAAGCATGGGCTAATGAATGATTTGACCAATAACTTATGTGAGAGAGTTGGGCTAATATATTGTTGGCTCAAAGGCTATAATTTTTTTGATGATTTTAAAATCATGATTGAAGTGTTAGAATTTGTTATATTATTATTGTTGTAATTTCATATTTTAATATGCAAAAAGTTAGAAAAAATATGAACCTTCAAAATATAAACACATATACATGAAAGAGATATATTAGGGTATTAATATAAAGTGATATTGATTTGTATCTAAAAGTGAAGTTTAAAGTATAATTTTTTTTAAAATGAAGTATTTTTCATTAGTCAGAAAAATAATATCAAACATAGTATTTTAATTTAGTATTATAATCAAATATTCTAATTTTATAACTGACATATTTTACAAAAAAATAAAATAATGACTAGTTTTTGTAAAAGAAAATTTGTCTCTACTAGCTAGTTTTTGACACAAAAACTATAAATACATGTTAGAATGATGTTTCAAATGTTGAATAATCAAATATTTCACAAGAGAAAAGTGTTATATTCTTCCTAATTTATTTTCCTTCTATATTGAGATTCATTTTTATATATCATTTATTTTGTCTCTAGTTTTTTTTTGTGTAATTTGTTTTTAAACGTATGAGTGATTAATTTGTATATTAGTTTCCAAGTTAAAATTGAAAAATTGGTTATTGGGTTGTTTAACACCTATGGGATAAAAACTAATAAAGAATTTTTAAATTTTACTTTGTAAAAATTTGGGTTTTAGCTCAAGAGAGTTAGATAGAACTCTAGACCTGTATTTAGTTTGATTATTGTTTTTAAAAAATTATTAGTTGAGAAAAACTTTTAAGATTGTGTCTTGAGAAATAAATGTAGGCAAAATGTCAAACTACTATAAATTCAAGATTGTCAAACTATTCCCTCTTCTCTTATTTTTAACTTTAATATTTTGATATGCTAGGAAAATCTCAAAGTTGATTTTTATATGAAAATGTATTTAAAAATATTTTAGCTAAACTCCACTTGTGTTTGAGTTTATTTGAAATTTTTGTTGCAAATAAAAAATATGATTTATTTGACAAAAACTGATTTTGGAGGTTGAAAATATATTTCTGATTACAAGCTTTTATTTTGTGAAAAGAAATTTTGAATTTTCCTTGTGTATTTGAAAATATATTTATGATTACAAACTTTTATTTTGTGAAAGAAAATTTTGAATTTTCTTGTGTATTTTCTGTCCATATTAGAATACTAATAGCATACTAGTATTCTATTCCAAAATCTATTCCAAATCGCGAGTCAATTTTTCAAGGGCCAAAAGTCTTAAATCCCAATTCACACCCTCTTAGAATTATTTCGGGACCTACATGTATGAGATTAGAGTCAAAATGTTTTCTCCATTGGGGATTGTATGTACCCCAATAGTATGAAATCCTCTTGGAATGACGAATACATGTAGTTAATAAGAACATTGGTGAATCGATTTCTTCTGCTGCTAACTTGAAAGAGGTTACATTACAAACTGATCGAAGATATAACACACACACACACAACTATTTATTTGGCATGTGAATGACTTTAATCTTCTTCTTGTTGGAGGTTATAGCATCACCAACATTCCTTCCACTGCCACTGCAACACAAAGCCTATCGTCTTGATTGTTGAGTTGATTACTAACTTTTTTTTTCTTTTCTGATGCATCGGGAAAAAGCTAAAGAAAACAGAGATGTTACTAACTTCCATTTCCCCTACATTTATGTCATTCACTTTTGCATATGTTTGATGGAATCAGACCAAATTTTTACGGTTGAATACAAGAATATCCCTCTGTATTGTATTACGTAATATCGCTGAATTGATCTCCAATAGATCTGGTTTAGATTTGATATGACTATATATTTCTCCAATCAATTTCCATATGCTGATTATCATAATATTTATGATTCGTTTATAGTTTAAAATAGCATTGGAAAGTAGAAGAATTAATTACTAAGTCTAGTTTATGTACGTAGTCCAAGCTAATTAATAAAGTAAAAACAAATCAGCTATGGCTTTTTTAATTCTAAAATTTTATATTTAATTATTTAAGAGAAAAAAACTCTGGAATCGGAAAAAAACCCAAGTAAAATAAAATGAAGTGTAACCCTAATCTTTCTCTCTTTTTCTTCATCCATTGATTAAAGAACAATCTCTACAACTAAAGTCCTCAACATTTTTCTTAGATTATTTTCTAATAATGTGATGGTTTTAGTTGCAGAGTTCACTAATAAAGTAAGTTGTTCAATAATGCATATGGATTTCAATCCACTAAAGGAACAAAATTATTATTCTAATAATTCTAAATTGTTTTATTCATCTTTTAAATCACAAATTTTGAGGATTCTTTCCTCCTATTTGTTTTTTCTGTTGTTATTCCTCATGCTAGTAATCCAATATGAACAAACCAACAAATCTGACAATGATATTGTTAATACGAGTATTCATATTAATGAATATATCCTATTTCACAAAGAAACCAACAAATTAAATATATATCCTGTTAGTCATACGAAACACAACCTTAGTGAATTCCTTGCAATCAGACTTATGACAATGTACAGTTGACCAGACAGATGTTGTTCTTAGCGAAATCTCTCAATGTATCAAACATAGTATCGATGGCTTCCATTTAGATCCTCATTTTGCTTTCTTGTTCTGCTCTTTGGTTGCTAAATGAGAGAGATTTGATAGGATTTGGGTATACATTCAGAATTTCATTTCCCTTTACAGTAATTCAAGTTAAAAGTTCTAACTCCAAGCGTAGCTGATTTTTCAATTTACTTATCCAAATATTCACAAAATAAAGATGTCATATATGTATATATATATTTGCCATATGTTGTGACTGTAAACCCTTGACTTTCACCGTTATTTTTATATCACAAAGTCTGGTGATCATAATTAAAACATTCTTTTGAAAAAAAACAAAGGTGTTTTTAGGTTAATTTGTATGAGAAATGATTATAATCTAGTTTTACTATAAAATAATCTAGTTAAAGTAGATTATTTAAAAAAAAAACTAGATTACAATCTACCAAACAAAAAAACTAGTAGATTATGACTTTTTTTCTTTATGCCTTTTTTTTATTTATCAAATGAGTCATTCTTTTATTATTTTGAATTGATGTTGTTTATTATTTTATATATATATATATAATTTATTTGTATTATGTATTTAAATATAATTTATTTTTTATTAATATAAACATATTATTTTATATCATTTTACATTTTCAACTACTTTTTTAATCAGTTTTATTAAATATTTTTAATTAAATCAGTTAAATTATTAGATATTAAATTTTTAGTTACAATTAGATTATCAACTTGCAGCTATATTATTAGATCGTCACTTAATTATACTAAACGGAGCCTAGAAATCTAACTCTGCATAAATTTTAAGGTAGTGAATTTTGGTCCCATGTCCACACGAACATAAACATGTCCATAGGGACATCATGTTGATCATAACATACTGAATTTTTATCTTATTTTGAAAAATCGTTTTTTAAAACCAGGAATATTTACTGAATTTTAGGAGACTATTTTCTGATAAAGATAAGATTGATTTTAAATTGGATTTTAGATAGAATTTCAAAGATAGAATTTCGGTAAAAATCATATTCTTGTATTCTTATCTTAACAAGCCTATAAATACTATTCTTTTAACTTTTTTAGGGACTTTTGGGCTGTTTAATTTGAGAAAACATTTTTATTTTTACTTTTCCAAATTTTATTTTATTTTCATTAGTTTTCTTATTTTCTATTTTTCGAATAAAAAACTGAAAAAATGCTTTAAAATGCTTGTAAGAAACTGCATATTTTTATTCAATTTCATTTTTTTTCTTTCTTTTATGATTCATATTTGTTTAGAATTATTTATAGTTTATTTTTATCATAATATTTTTTATTTACATGATTATTATTTATTTTAATTATTTGCATAAAATGTTAATTATTTTTTATTAAATATTATGTATGTTTTGATTTCATTTATATTTTATTCTCTGTTATCTATGAATACATTTTAAAATTAATAATTAAATATATGTCAGTTAATTATGTTATTTTATATTTTATTTATTTATTTTCTCCTAGCATGATTTGATAATTTAACTTAATTTGCTTTTGATTATTTCATGTCTCACTATTAACACATTTTCTTTTATCACTTATTTTGTTTTACAATGATCACGAAAATGAGATGGAGTTTGTGAGATTTTCATGAACATGGTTTCAAGGATGGATCAATTTTTTCTATGAAGATAATAAGACTTCTTTTTTATTTATTTTGTATTATTACTATCTTGGGCATGTATTTTATATTTTGGACTTTTCTCTTTTGGATATTCTTTGGGCTTTTAATTTTATTTTTGATATTTATTTTATTTGATTTATTTATTTTAATTATATTGTACGATTACTCGTACGGTAATAAACGCCATTTTTGAATTTAAATATTTTAATGCATTATGAAGTGTAAGTAAGAAGTCAATTCTAAACCTGGATCGAGAATTGACTTTATTGAAAAAGGTATGAGTCAATTTTTAATCCACATTGTTCCAAAATGGATGGTGACTTCTGGTTTCTATTAAGTATCCACAAGAGTTGGATATTTTGTACTCCTCAATACCCTAAGCCTCATAATTCGTAGTCACCAAAATTGTCATAGGCTTGTACATAAATCTATCTTGCTTACAAAGACTGAGCAAATGGAGAACTCTTACCTAGATCATGTCCATTAATTTTTTTTATGAAATCAAACCAACAATAAAATAATATATTTACTATTTTAATTGCATATACAGCTTTGAAGAGAATTTCATATCGAGAGTTTAAATGATAGAAAAATGGTTTATAATTGTTGTGCAACTAACTTTAGATTGATTTAAGTCATTTTAAAATAATGGTTTATCCACAATTAGTAAGCTCAACTATTTAAACTCATCCAATTCTAATATATAGTAACATATAATTGATTTGGTTCATAATTTTTTCATGAACCATATCTAAAAAAGTTTTATCTAGCATTCATAGGTTGATAGTTGACTTTTAAAAAAAAACAAAGTTATTGGGCTAATAACTCGTAATGCAATATATAAAACAAAATTCCAAGAAAAGAACAACTACAAACAATTATATCATGGATGAGTTTTATCAATGAGGATATGTATATCTAGATCCTCACTTTCCTTCTTTTGAAGAAATTCCTATATACCATTCTTAATCCTACAATCATGACTATCTGAATTGATAGGCAAGGGACAAGTGTCCTTTTCATTAGTAGGACTATTAATCCCATGTTGATCAATATAAGGGGGAGAAATTAGAAAGATGGGCTTTGGTGGAATTTCAATTTCTCCCACATTTCTAGATAACATTTCCACCACTCTTGTCATTCAAGGACATGTTAGAAAATAACCTCAATTTTTCTATAATTAGATCTTGAGAAAGTGAAAAAAATAACACACAAATTGATAACGGAGTTCGGCCAATTATGCCTACATTTTCGGACTACTGCAGATCTTTTACTGAAAAAAGAAAAATTTACAAAGTATTTATAAACATTTATAACTTACATCCTCTCACTAAAATCTTTCTAAACTTTTATTTTTCTCTCTCACTTTGATTGATTTTTGGATGGGATACCGTACAAATGAATTCTTAAGGCTATATATAGACATTCACCTCTTCAATGGACGACCAAAATTAATTATCACCTACTTTAATGGATGATTGAGATGATTTTTCACCTATCGTCTTACCTACTAAATGGATGGTCAAGATTAATCATCACCCACCAAATGGACGGTTAAGATTAATCCCCACCTACAAAATATTTTGTCAACTAATTATTAATTGGTTCAACAAAAGATGTATTGTCCATCTTTATTGTCATTTATTACACTTTATGGTGCATGTGTAGTTTGACCAACAATCTCCCGCTTGAAGACTGAT
The DNA here is from genome assembly GCA_023653625.1 of Triadica sebifera. NCBI lineage: Eukaryota > Viridiplantae > Streptophyta > Magnoliopsida > Malpighiales > Euphorbiaceae > Triadica > Triadica sebifera. The sequence goes on along the minus strand of CM042903.1, from coordinate 21,146,076 downwards.
TTCAATCTGTCTTCACATCTCGATTAATGCAACAGCCTTTTTAGTCTTGTTACTCTAGCAGACCAACTGAAATTGAATACAACTTCAGTTTATCGATAGTCACTGCCTTTATCAACATATTCGCTGGATTCTTGCTTTTTGGATCTTCTCCAGTTCTAACACATCATCTTCTAATAAAGATACAATGAAGTGGTAACGAAGCCCAATATGCTTGGTTCTAGAATGAAATGCTGAATTTTTTACCAACTGTATTGCACTCTGACTATCACTATGCAAAATATTATTCTCCTGTTTGAATCCCAACTCAGTTAACAAACCTTAAAGTCACATCATCTCTTTACTAGCTTCAGTCACAACTACATACTCAACCTCTGTAGTGGATAAAATGATAACCTTCTGTATTTGTGACATCCAACTAACAGTTGTAGTTTCAACAATGAATATATAACCGGTGATGCTTTTTCGGTGATCAACTTCACCTTCAAAGTTTACATCTACGTAGTCTTTTACTTTTAACTCTCTTTTACCAAAGTATAAACATTTCTCTATGGTACCTCGTAGATATCTCAAAATTCACTTTACTACTTCCCAATGAGCTTTCCTTAGATTTGACATAAATCTGCTAACAACTTCCACTGCATAACCAATGTCTGGTATCATACAAACCATAGCATACATCAAACTACCAATAGCTGAGGCATAAGGAACCTTAGCCATGAATCTCTCTCTTCCTCTGTTTGAAAAGACCGATTCTTAGATAAGCGAAACTGGTTGGCCAAGGGTATGCTAACTAGTTTGGCATTGCCCACATTAAATTTCTGCAAAACACGGTTAATGTACTCTACTTGAGATAACTACAAGAACTTTTTTTTCTTATCTCTTGTGATTTGTATTCCAATAAACTTCTTTGTTGGACCTAAATCTTTCATGTCAAACTCTTTTGACAATTACTGCTTCAACCTTCTGATATCATCCATATTTGAACCTGCTACTAACATATCATTGACATAAAGTAGTAAAATGATATAATTGGACCTATATCTCTTGAAGTAGTAATAGTGGTCGATGTTGCACTTCTGGAAACTTTCCTTGTGCATGAAGCTGTCACATTTCTGTATTACTGTCTTAGGGCTTGTTTCAGGCCATACAAACTTTCCTTAAATCTGCACACCGCATTCTCCTTCCCTTTTTTTTTGAGAAACCTTCTAGTTGGCCCATGTATATCTCCTTACCTAAGTCTCCGTGAAAAAAATATGGTCTTCACATCAAGTTGTTCAAGATAAAGATCTTCAATAGCCACAATACTCAATATTGTTATAGTAGAATTGATCTTCACAACGGGAGCAAAAATGTCGGTGTGGTTAACTCATTCCTTCTGCTGGAATCCTTTGACAACTAGTCGGACTTTGCATCTCTTGTAACTATCATGCTCATCTTTTACCCAGTACACCTATTTGTTATAAAGTTTCTTCTTCCCCATGGGTAACTTAGCTAGTTCCCATGTTTGGTTGGAGATCAGAGACTTCATCTCGTCATTCATGCCAAACTCCCACTTACTAGCATCTTCAGTCTAACAAACTTCATCATAGCATTCAGGCTCTCCTCCATCAGTCAACAAGAGATAGTTCATATATCTCCTGTTAGGCACATGAGACTGAGAAGACCTTCTTAATACAGGAGATGGAGTAGGAGGTTGTGGTGTATCATATTGTTGCGCACTGCTTTGTCCAACAAGTTTCTCTAGTTGAGGACTTATTATAATTGGTTATGTCACGGAACTATCTGGGACATTATTTGCATCTGCAAATACTGACTCATTTTGTTCTGAGTTGCTGGCAATTGTTTTATGCATGTCCTCATACATCACCCTTTCATCAAAAATTACATCTTTGTTATAGATCACCTTCTTGTTTTCGTCATCCCAAATACGGTAACCAAACTCATCATCGCCATAACCGATGATGGTGCATTTCTTGAATTTTAGGTTAAGCTTATTATTTCCTTGATCACTAATATGCACATATGCTACACAACCAAAAACTTTTAGATGTGATAATTTTATCTTTTTTGGCTCCATACCTCCTCTAGTATTCTATACTCCAATGGAATCGATGGTCCTTGATTGATTAAGTAAGCTGCTGTGTTGGCTGCTTCTACCCATAACTGCTTCGGTAAACCTGACTATATACAAATACTTCTGACTTTTTCTGTCAACATTTGGTTCATACACTCAACTACACCATTATGTTGAGCTATGCCTGACACGGTTATCTCCATTCTGATACTGTGCTCATAGTAGAACTTATTGAATATGGTATCTTCATATTTACCACCATTGTCGATTCTGAGCTTTTTGATCTTCAGACATGTCTCATTTCAACCATAGACTTCCATCTTCTGAAAGCCTCAAACACTTCAAACTTATGCTTTAGGAAGTAAACCCATACCTTTCGAAAGTGACCATCGATGAAAGTCATGAAGTAGTATTTTCCACCAATGGATGAGATGGTCATTGATCCCTAAACATCAAAGTGAACGAGTTCTAGCCTTTCTTTCTTTGGGGTTCTGCCATTTGTCTGAAAGCTAACTCTTTTTTGCTTTCCAAGTATGCAATCTTCACACATATCTATTTCCACTGACTGTAGACTTGGAAGTTTTCCCTTCGAATACATAATCTTCATCCCCTTTTCACTCATATAGTCTAGTCTTTGATGCCATAGATTGGAATTTTCATTTCCAGCTATAATTATGATTGAACAACGTGTTCCTGCTGTCATGTAAAAAGACATTTTTTTTGCCTTGAACAACCGTCATTGCACCCTTTGAAATCTTCCAATCATCACCATGGAATCTCGTAGTGTAGCCTTCACTATCCAACTACCATACTGAGATTAAATTCTTTCTCAGGTCGAAAATATGTCTGATATCCTTTAACTCTCAAACAGATCCGTTCAACTTAATCTTTATAACACCTTTACCAACAATAGCACAAGGTCGATCATCACTAAGGTATAACTTTTCAAGATTTTCGGGGATATACTTTTCGAAGAATTCTTTTTATGAATTAGCATGGAACGATGCTTTAGAGTCTAACACCCAAGACTACTCCTTGCTCTTTGAAGAGCATATTAATGCATCATTGCCTCTTGAGGTGGAGTAACATTTGCCTCTGTCTTTGCTTCCTGCTCTTTCGATACACTCTTGCACTGATTATAATGCAACATTGTTGATATATAGAGTAGATGTAGATGCTGAATTTTTACACATGGAAATGGATCTAATAATGAAAGTCAGAGATATGCCTTTTTTTAAAGGAAAAAAGACGAAAAATGATTCACTAATCAATTGGACCGATCTAAAAATATTTAAAAAATTAAAAATAAACTAAATTGGCCAAAAAATAAGACCAATTGATTAAAGTTGACTGATATTCACATAGATATTTTTCGAAATTCTAAAATCTTTTTTTTTTGCACATTTTTCTCCCATTTTCAAACATATATATATATTCAAGCAAACATTGTCTACCATCTCCATACAACTATTTTTGGCTCAAACATATTCAGTTCTCTTTCCAAAATTACAATATTTATATGAATGTAGCCCATATCCGTATGGATATCCCACCTGCCATATCAGTTGTAAAATGGTAGACTTTTTCATATTTGTAAATCCAAATTTTAAATTTACCATTTTTTTTACACCTATTTTCATCTATAAATACCCATTTCTTCCATGAGAAATGGATCGAAATTTTTTTTATTATAACAAAACTCTACCGAATTAAATACTCACTCAAAATCAATTTTGGACTTCTCTTCCCTAGGTCCTGGGATCCACATCCTAAAAAAAAGACTAAAAGATAATCAATTTCCCTAAGCTTGAATTATAATCACTTGATCATTTGAAATTTGGAAAAGGTAAATCAAATAAGCGACAAGACAATCTAAGCATCCCCTTATCTTCTCATTCTTTTTCTTCTTCCATTTATTTTATTTTCTTCTTTTTTCTTCTTTTTGTTTTATTTTTTTATTTTATTTTGGCATTTTGTTTGTGTTCTGCCTATTTTCATGATAATTTGTCTTCCATAAATCATATCCGCAGAGATATAAATTCTGAAACAATGATATTTACTTCTTCTATTTTTTGTTTTATTATTATTATTATTATTATTATTATTATTATTATTATTATTATTATTTATCTTTATATTTATCTAAATGTTATCTTTGTTATTTATCTCATCTTCACTTTATGATTCAATATTTTTTTTTATGGCTATTTTAAGCCATTTCTATGATTTGTCATTTTATGGCTATATCCGCATGGGTATAGTCATGTCTGTGCAGATATGATTCATGAGACAGTGAGAATCCTTTTTTTTATTTTTATTTCATTCTTATAATTTTTTGTTAATTTTTGTCATTTTAGTTTCTACTTTATTTTGCTTTTCTTTTCTTTTTGCTCTATTTTCTGTTTCTTCCTAGGTAGAGTATCCGCACGGATATGCTGGAGCATGAATATTCACAAGGATATGAGTGATACCTATGCGGATACACTTTTCTAAACAGTAAGTTTATTTTTTTTTTTCCTTTTTACCACTATTTTGAAATTTTAATTGTCTTATTTATATTTTTGCAATCCTCCATTTTTGGACATGTAATTTTAATTATTTTTTTCTTGGTTGTAATCCCTTTTTTCTCATTATATATCCCTTGTTCTTCACTTTATGCTTTCTACTTATTTTTTTGCCTTTAATTTTACTATGCTTTACTTTATGGTGAATGGATGTAAATACATGTTTATTGCCAATAATTTAAAATCTAGAATAATGATAGATAAATAATAATAAAAAGGAGAGAATATTTGTACAAATAAGGTATGAACTCTTGAATGAGGAGTAACTATGGGAAGGACTAAGTTGTAAGGACCCTTGGCCTTTTACCTCAACTATAAGCCCACATGATTGACGATGATTTATTTATATTGTTTTGATTAAAATATTGTTTGAGTCAAATTTGTTTTATTTCTTATATTGATTAAAAAGAAAGGTAAATGAAATGCATATATATATATATATATATATATTTTTTTTTTTTGAAAAACAAAATGACTTATTCTAGTTCCATAATCTCTATAATACAAACAATTTTAAAGGGAATCATACATAATTTGATTCATAAGTGAACCATTATGATTCCTATTTTTTAGAGATTGAACCAAACCACTCCTTATAATCTGTTTGGATTACATGTAAAAATGTGTATTAAAATATATCATACAGCATAGTATAACATTTAACTATTTGTTTATAACAAATTTCGAAAGATTATATGGCAAAGTGATAATTCAATAACCTTATTTTGTTCGATTTCATAGTGCCATATGATAAAATTAATAAAAAATAAAAACACTAAAATTCTCTCAGTTGCTTTAAGAATGTGATTAGAGTGTGAATTGTAACTGAAAAAAAAAGGTTAATTTTTGGCAGTGTTATTAAAACTGGACGGGATTGGCCGGTTGGACTGGAATTTGTGCAAACCAATTGGTTTTTAACCGGTTCGATCTGCTGGAATATAATAAAAAATTGCATTGGAGTGGAACCTGCCTCGATGTTACAACTTCACAAATATTCCACCGTTAGCCACTCCCATGTTGTGTTAATATTCCATTTTATTTTATATTAATAATTGTTAAAATCATTTGACTTTTTATTTATTTATGATTTGACTTTTAAAATTGAGAAAAATATATACTATAATAATGCAGTTTTTTATAAATTATTTTATACTTTAATTTTAAAAATTAAAATACATAAATAAATAAATAAATTTTATTGTATATTCAATTAATAATTATAAATATTAATTATATTAGAAAATATTTTTGAATATAGTTATATATTAATTTAAATTTTGAATATTTATTACTAATACATGACCATGTATTAATTTAATTATTCAATAAATTATTAACATTATTTAAGAAATATATATATATATATATATATAGTAAATTTGAATTCAATTATTTGTATTTTCGTTATTAATATATATTATGATAAAATTTTCATATATATAAATTATTTTTAAAATTATTTTATTTATATCAAAAAATATTATACTTGAAAAATTAATACAAGTTTAATATTATTTTTTAAAAATTATTATTCATTATGATTTTTGAAAAAATAAAGAATATACAAATAAATCAATTTTGTTATTTTTAAATATATATATATATATATATATATATATGTATGTATGTATGTATGTATGTATGTATATTATTACAATTGAAAATAATTTTGAATATATCTATTAATTTAAATTTGAATATTTAATATACTATTGTGCATTAAATATGTCTAATATAAGTATTTTTTACATTTTTCAAGAATATATATATATATATAAGTATATTAATAATTGTTAAAATCATTTGACTTTTTATTTATTTATTTATGATTTGACTTGTAAAATTGAGAAAAATATATACTATAATAATCCAGTCTTATTTTATACTTTGATTTTAAAAATTAAAATACATAAATAAATAAATAAATTTTATTCTATATTCAATTAATAATTATATATTAATTATATTAGAAAATATTTTTGAATATAATTATATATTAATTTAAATTTTGAATATTTATTACTAATACATGACTATGTATTAATTTAATTATTCAATAAATTATTAACATTATTTAAGAAATATATATATATATATATATATATATATATATAGTAAATTTGAATTCAATTATTTGTATTTTCATTATTAATATATATTATGATAAAATTTTTATATATAAAAATTATTTTATTTATATCAAAAAAATATTACTTGAAAAATTAATACAAGTTCAATATTATTTTTTTAAAATTATTATTCATTATGATTTTTGAAAAATTAAAGAATATACAAATAAATCAATTTTATTATTTTTGAAATAATATATATATATATATATATATATATATATATATATATATATATATATATATATATATATATATATATATACATGTACATGTATATTTTTACAATTGAAAATATTTTTGAATATATCTATTAATTTAAATTTGAACATTTAATATTTTTAATATACTATTGTGCATTAAATATGTCTAATATAAATATTTTTCATATTTTACTATATATAAAATATGATAAACATTATAATTTCTAAAGAATTTCACTTTATCCGGAATAATCTCAGTTCAATTCCAGTTAAACCTTTAATCATTGACTCTCTACATTGTTCGATTCATTGACCAAGCTAGATTTGATAACATTAAATTTTTGTTGAAAAGAAAATTAAAACCTTACAATCCACCAATTTGGTGGGTGGAAATTTCTCCTTCTTTTCAAGGTTTCAATACCATAAAAATTCATATCCTTTTGCCAATCTGTCAAAGCACATCAAACCATACCATTCTTACCATCACGAACTATGATCCAAGCAAGCTGTTAGTTTCTTCAATAACAAAGGAAAATGGTCTGCTACCACACTGTTGTAGGGTATCATTCGGAACCAAACCAAGCCAAATTAAATTTTTAAAGAAAATAATAATCAAACCGATTTTAAAGGAGAGAAAATTCTAGTTTAATTCGCTTTAGTCAAATAACAAAGAGACTTTGGTTGACTAATCAAATCAAACCAAAATTATACTATTAATCCCCTCAAAAATTTAAAACCGAATCAAACCAATCTAGAATTGGTTCGATTCAATTTTTGATCAATCGATTTTCTGCACACACCAACGCTGTTGGACAAAAATGAGGCTACGAGCAAATAGGCATGGGTTCAACACCCAAAAGTCAACACACAAAAAATACACACAAGGCCAACTTTCTCCAATATTCCTCCAAAAACTAGTTTTTGCAGCCACCACAATGTACATGAGACCGGTGTCCATCCTCTTATTTTCTCATCAAATGGGTCCCGGGGCAAATAAATAGCAAAATTAGCCAAAAACAAGCTGCCCATTTGTGAAAAATCATGTCCCTACTTGCGTAATGCTTGCAATCTATTTTATTGCGTTAGCCATCAAGAATGGAACGAGAAAACAGCCACAAATCATTTAAGTATAGTCAGGGCCCACCTGCCACAAAGGTGGTTAATAGATGGAATGAATGTGGGAGACGGAAAATTGAAAGATTGAAGCAACTATGGTAATGAATATCAATTACAAATACGTGTAATGAACAAAGGGTAGGGACGAACAGAGAATTCACACCTAAATCAAGCTATAAGAATGAGATGCCTTCATTGATCCGACATTGAACAGTTCGAATTAGTAGAATCAAGCTTAATCACTCTGGTATTATAAGATCCACAGAACCCGCACTTGTGATACAGCCAATGGAATCGTGCTGTCCCCTTCTTCTCACAGTCATTGCACAGAATATCCTGAATTACAAAAACTCTGGCTTTAATATTGTTCAAAAGACCAGTAAGTGCAGAAAATACCACAAAATTTACCTGACAGCGATCCCGATATTCTTCTGGAAGCTCCTCAGAAGCCAACAGTGCATCAAGCATCCCAAAGTAAACCTGAACAACAAGAATGGAAGCCTTCTGAGCAATCTCATAAAATTTTCTTCATTTAAACCTCAAGAGAAGTATGGCTGTTACTTTCAGGTCACAAGAAAAACAAACACGATTCATTTATATTTCATCAACATTCCAAATGAAGCATCATTTGCACATTGAGGGAGAAAGGTTCTATAAAATCGTTTGGGTTTGGAGGATTCAAGCCTTTCATTTTATAGCAAAACACCAGAGAATTTTGAATATCATTCAACGTATCTTCACTTTTCCGGTTCCAAGCAAACTAGTTAAGAGGGTTTGAGAAGATCCCAGCATGCCGTCTCGTTCCCAGAAGCCACTTGGCCAAGATCTAAGGGATCAATAAGCCTGTTCTGTTGGGTATTAAACATATATCTCAAGTTGTGCAAAATTCATACAGTAAATTATGAGATTTGGTATATGCATTATCTCGGAAACTCAACTCATTTAGTAGCACGATGTTAACTTTTAAAATATGTTCAATCTTAGAAAAAGAAACCCACTGAACTCCAAGCATAACATGTTAACCGCTACCTGTTCTTGAAATATTGTTCATTGAAATAAACTCTTGCTTATCAATCTCCATAAAAGCAATAGAAGAAATTATTTAAATACCATGAATTACATAATCCCTTATATTTCCAGATATTCATATAACAAGCTGAGGCTTAAAGATCCTGATACATCTTGTGGGCCAAAACAACTCTGCTGTTTGAAAAGTAAGAAATTCTTTTGTTATTTTATTAAAAAAAAAAGGAAAGAAAAAAGTTTAAAAGGTTTTCACAATAGAGTGAGTGGAATGCATTTTCAAAAGCAAGTTCCGGATAACTTTTAACGAGTCAAAAAAGCACATTCCAGAGGATAGAAATAAACGATACAAAATAAGACATCATTCAATAACGTCGTTATACAGTAGAAAAAGCTTATGGAAACTAAAATTGTTATAATTCCATAATTTCCTTTGTAATTAAAAATAGCTTAATTAATCAAGGTCGGTTCCAGCTCGCAAAGCTTCAAAATTCACAGAAACATAGTTTCAACACAAGGGCAGCAGGAAAATTCCTTAAAATATGAAGAGAAATTTGAAAAAAAAAAATGCTTTTTTATTATCTAAATTTTGATAAAATTTGAAATAAATTTCCATTTTTGGAGGGGAAAAAAACAGATTCTAGGAAAAATGCTCCCACATAAACTCAGAAAACATCATTATTATTAATGGCGCTCAATAACAGCATCAAGATGAGTGGGTTAAAAGATGCGTTAGATCTTACCGACATATCTCCCAAAGATTTGCTACAAATTGGACAGATGTAGTGACTGCAAGTATATGCCTGTTACAGCAAAAGGTACAAACAGAACTTACTTAACATGAATTCCAAAAAATTGCTGTCATAAAAATTAAAAAGAATAAAACATCAATAACCAAAGCAAAACCCCGGCAAACAATAAACCTGAAAGCAATTTGAATGCATGAAATGGCCACAAGGAAGAGCTTTAACGCTTAAGCTTGATGTGAACAAGAAGTCATAGCAGATTGGGCAATTTATCTCCATTCCTTTCTCTCGGCATTTGTGATCCACTAACTTCATTGCCAAGCAGCAATTACACTTCATGCAATGAAAGAAGTCAACACCAAGTCCACTTCCAACACGGCATAAATTGCAAGAAGGACAATGATAAACATTCCTGATATAAATTCAAGGAAGCAGGAAAATGACTAGTAAGAGATCTAGTTCAATAAGAGGTATTCACATAGTTACAGGATTGAACCTATATGCCAAGCAGATTAAAACCTTGCACGTCTTTACCATGGTTCAGAAAATAAACTAAAATAAAAGGTATAATTGCTTGTTTCCAGTTTGTTACTCCAGACACTTTCCTTTAAAATAGAACATACCACATGGACATATGTTTCTATATTGTTTTAATGTTTCCACAAAATCTGGTTTACCACACAACTAACTCCAGACACAGCCTTTTAACATAAATGCTAAATCCAATTCAGACAAAATGCGAGCAAGAAATTGTTGAGAAATACAAGATTGACCAATGATTGAAAATATGTCATGTTATTCACTCAAAGCTAGTAATTCATCCAATAATTTATTATGCAACAACCTTTTCTTTTAAACACTAGCAACAATAAATTGAAAGGAAAAAGGTGTCCTACAAAAGCGCATACCTTTCATCATCAAAAAATTTACAGATACTGCAAAAGTACTTTGCCATTGAGAAACCACCACAAGAGGGTGTAATGCAAACTTGTCCAACAGGCTGAATTTTCAGGCACCGCATGCACATCATTTCAGTTGTAGCCTTCCTAAAAGTATAAATATAATTCAAATTTATAATCCAGCCAAAAAATCAATATGCCAAAGAGTGACCAAAAATTTACCTATCCATTGAGTGGTCACTGACTTTGTCATGGCAGAACCTGCATGTGAATAACTTGCCACAACAGGCAGCACGGAGTTTACAATTTCGTTTGTAATGCTCACACCCATATTCTTGTTTCTCCAAATCACGAAATGATGGATAACATCCAAGTAAGTCTTCACTGTTTGAACATTCTCCAGATCTTGTTTGAAGTGACTTCTGCTGAGAAGCTATCCAGCGACTAACAAAACCATATATTCATCAGGGTATGTGGAAGAATGACAGTCCTAAAAAGTGCAGTCTAAACACAACATGAACAAACCTGGTCATTAGATTTTGAATGAGATATGCTTTCCTTCTTGGATCAAGAGATGAATCTCGGGAAAGTTTTCTTATCTCTGCTTCAAGTTCATTTTGATTCATACGAAAAATATCTTTCCAGCCAGGCTTAAATGTATGCTCACTGGGATCCAGGCTTCCATCAAGATCAGTACCTAAATGTCAAAAGAGAAAAAAAAAAAAAATAAAAAAAAAGAAACACATATAAAGAGATCTCCATAATGTTAAATTCATTGGACATGAAAAAAATGCTTCTTTTCAGTAGCAACAGTTCAGCATTTATTGCAAATTTGCAGTCAGATAAACAATGTCATTAAACAGGGAATAAAACAATCAGCAATATCAAAAGAATCACACAGACCTAGTGACATACAGCTCTCTGATGTTGTTGTTTGTGAAGTTGCAGTAGAAGTACCCTCCCACCATTCATTAAGCCATTCACTAAACATGGTGTTCTTGGTTGCATGTTTTAGTGTGTCCATCATTTTGTTCTGCTCTTCCTGAGTAAGAGCAGATGTTACCCATGGCAACATTGACTGAAGCACCTCCGCACCTGTAGTACCAATTATTCGACCAACAATTTTGTCCTGTTCCTCCACTGAAAAATGCATGTCAAATAAAGGCCACAACTCAAGTTCTTCCCGAAAAACATGTTGATCAAGTGTCACTCTTATGGACTTGCACATGCCTTGGAGTTTTGTTGCAAGCTCATTATACATTCTAAGAACATCACTACGATCAGAAGCACCAGAATGATTTCCAATTAACCCATCAGACAGGTCCATACTTTTCAAGCATTCTTGAAGTTGTGTAAGCTCAGAAAGTGCAGACGAGATATCTTCAAATAGTTTTTCTTCCTGTTTGTGGTCCAGAGTGTAGGAGTGGCTAACATTATGAAGTGTTTCCTTAGATTCTAATGCTGGAAAAACTATATCATCCTCCGCATTACTGTGAGCTCTATACAAAGCCCACAATAGATGAAATCTACCAGTAAACTGCCTAAGCAAAGCTTCATTACAATCATTTAGTTTTCCAGATTCAACATCCAAATATTCCAAGTCTTTGCGAATGGCTTTATGAAATTTAAATATGTTATCAATTGGCCGTGAGGTGCAACCAGTGTCCGTAGGACTAACATCAGTTTCCCAATTAAAAAGACTAGAGTTAAGGGAGGGAGCAGAAGGACTAAAAGACAAGGAGCGCAGAGATTTTGCTGCAGCAAGAGAATTAATTCTTAGATTACTGCTGTTCACTCCCAAACCAGGGACACAGCAGGACTTATTACTAAAGGATGATTTGGGGATATCAACAGTCCCTACAAAGTGACAAGCATTATTTTCTTCCTCCAATACTAAGTTTCCACGCTTGAACGGCCTTCTGCTGTCATCTGCTTCAGTTGCTTGGATAAAAGAAGACACTTCATTTATAGATAACATAGGGTTGCACTCACAGAATGATTGCTTGGTATCCTCCTGAGTTTCCATCAGAATGCTAACAGGACAACACCCAATGGCATATGAAGACAAACAAATGTTCCTAGAACAACCTTTGCAAGCCCAACCAGAAAAAAGTGTAACCAATGCAGAATCTGAAGCAGGAGCTGCATTATATCACTTGAGTTAGAGATTGATGGCAAGAGAAAATGTGAAGCATCGAAAATACCTGATGTCAGTATATATAATCAATACTGAGAGGAAAAATTGAGAATTGATGTTGAACCTGCCATGTACATGTTTTGAAGAAAGGACTTTGCTTCTTCTTCACTAAGTCTTCCAACCAACCATGGTAAGACACGTTCAATCAATTTCAAGGGCATCACACATAAGCTTTGATAAAGAAGTTCACGTTGTCTTTTGGAACTAAAATGCTTTTTTGCAAGTGGGAGAACCTATGAATGCACATATGACATATCTGTTAGTTGGATAGTAGAGACCAGCAATAGAATTTTGATTTTGATTTCAATATAAATGCCAAAAATATGCAGACAGTATAAAGTAGCACGAAGAATAAAGAAACAGTGGGTTTGAGCAAATGCCATCAATACAACGACAGGCATCAAAGGATATAACAACAGCAATGTACTCACCTGAGCTTCCTCATTTTGGAAGTGTTTCTGTATAGAGTCCATGATATGATCAGCTTGCAAGCATAATTTTGCATAAAATTCAGTGAGAGATTCATTGGCTCCAGCACTTTGAATACTTTCTATCAGACATCTGAGCTTGTCAAATTGAATTTGTTCTTCTGCATGCTCCTGGGCGAAAGAAAGTTCTGCATCTACAGCAGGGAATATAACTTTGTCCTCAGCAATACTGCAGTCAAGAGAGACAACAGGATCCCATTTGATAAAGGTAAACTGTCATACCATAGAATAAGAGACATTTTACAACTCTTACATTTCTCTCATAAGTCACAATATTCGAAGGAGAGAGCCGGACTTTCAAAACTATAAGAATGTAGAACTAAAGCCCAGAAAGGCACAAGGCAAAAATAACAGAGATCCGTCTGAATTCAACTGCCCTCAAATGTTAATATGTATGGTTCAGGGAAATTCCAAAGCTAAGATTTCCACATTCTGTGATTTAGAATTTTCCAAAGGCCTAATGACCTAAAACAGACTAAATTTTGCTTTATATTTTTTTCAAATTGTTTTTCTTTATTTTTTTTATTTCACAGATCATATATACTATTTTTTTAATAATAAGAATATAAATTAATTTTAAAAAGAAAGAAACTTTTTTAAATTAATATTGTTTGTTTTCAGTGTTGGAAACATATAAGAATCATATTTACATAGTTATTAAGTGAATTTTGTAAGTTTTACACAATTTATATTTAACTCATTGAATATGCTAAATTTGTGAACAAGTGTTATAAATTAGAATTAAGTTAAAAAAAATTAATAGAATATTATATAATTGAAAAGTGAAGCAAATTTTAGAATTTTCTTGTTATCGAGCATTCATGCACCAGACCTTAGTATCAAGGACTGATCTCCCAAATGATTATCTATACCCACAAAGCAAAGCACATCAAATCAACTGCTATTGAAACATAAAATTTGCTGCATTTGGACTGATATGTTCATTTGAGGGGAGGAAAAAAGAACCAGAAAAGCACAGAAAATCATACCTGTGAAATATGCAAACTTCAGCAATGAATTGCAGCCTCTTGTTGAATGCAGATAGATCAGAAAAATCTCCAGAAAGTTGAATCTTCCTTGCTGCCTCAGCTATATCAATCAGCTCTCTTCTTATCGCAGCATGCCAAAGCAAAATTTCATCTATAGGATGTAATAAATTTGAATTGGCAAGATCACAAGGTAGCTCCATATATTTCCTTTTGCCAACTCTAGAAGATCCACATGCACAATACATCTTCTTGCTCTGACAATTTAAGGCTTGTGGACCTGAATCTTGATAGCAGGCCACAGAATCATCTTCACAACTCATACGCATATGAGAAGATTTTGCACCTTCCATCCAGGTGAAAATTACCTTCATTAAAGAACTAAGAGTCAGTCTAATTTATCATCAACAGTTAATCAATTTAACACACATAATGCCATACCATGTCATTTGCCTTACCAACACATACATGCCATTTCATGTCATTTATTTCATTAACAAGAACGAATATCACAAAATATTCAACTAATCAAAGCATGTATCTACCTAAGTGTACTAGGCAGCCCCTAACTCATTGATAAACCAATATATTAAAAGTTCAAACTCAAATTAAAGTTACATTTTATAACTCATAGTCATATTTCATTAACTAACACATTTATCACATAATTACCAAGTAATCAAGGCAAACAACTACCTAAGCATACTAGGCAGCCCCATATCAACCTTACAACCATTATATCTCAAGTTGCATTCAACTAAAATCACATTCCACAATCATGCACAAACATATGCCGTATTCAAAATCAAATGGTCAAAAAGTATGCACAAACCTCTTTGGTATTCTAAGCTATTTCTTTCTTATTTTATTTGTTTTCTTTTTCCTGCTTATAGGAGCCCATTCAAAATGTAACCACACCCCAAAAATGCCCTCACCTGATGAATAAGTTTCTCTTTCGGGATAATCTTGCACAAGCACTTATGCATATCTTGATATTCATCAGATGATATGGAGGACGAAAGCCAAGGAAGAAACTCTGCCATCATATTAACAGGAATGCTGCATAGAAACTGCCACACCAATGAAGCCTGCTCTTCGAATGAAAACTTCTCAATAAGCAACGGGAAGACCTGTCTCATTCAACCACAGGCTGGTAAATTTCAAATTTGTTTTCAGTCAACACTCCAAACTCTATTCGATTATTCGCAAAAGATAGCAGTCAAGGTATGGAGGTTGCAATGATATGGACTGTTGGCAACTTAAAGCATATTGTTGACTTTCAACTTCAACCTGACATGTAAGACTTTTTCAATGTGGAAAATATGAATGATCTACACAAAATATTTTCAATACTGTATTATTCATACGGCAGTCTTCCCTTGTGCCTTGCAAGAAGAGGCATACTCCATTCCTTGAAACCTTAATTGTTCTATTAAATGTACATTTTAAAGAACTCCAAGGTTAATTTTGCCCTTTTATAAATAAATGATTAAAAGTTAAAAAAAGAAGTATTAAAAAAGTTTTATTGTGTTCAGAGTTTAAGAACTAATAGATTTATGTAAACGGTTTGTTCCATCAATTATATACATATTATTTGTTAAACAGGTTAAAGTGTTGAATTTCTTGCTTGTTTAGCAATTGCAATATGTTCACACTCAGAATTTTCATGTGAATAACAAATAATATTACATTCATGTCAACCTAAACAATTCTATCTTGACTTTTGAAAACAGAAACAAAATGTACTGACCTTAAATACAATCCCTAGTAAACCTTAAAAATAGCGTTTGCAATAACCCACAGCATGGAAAGTAGGGACCCTCATAAATACATAAAGACCAATTGGTTCCCATTCAGAATTTTCATGTGAATAACAAATAATATTATATTCATGTCAACCTATGCAATTCTATCCCGACTTGAAAAACACAAACAAAACGTACAGACCTTAAAAACAATCCTTAGTAAACCTTAAAAATAGTGTTTACTATAACCCACAGCATGGAAAGTAGGAACCCTCATAAATACATAAAGACCAATAAAGCATCTCCAATTAAGAGTTTATCCTGATTTCGATCAACAAAATTTATACATAATAATAAAATCCACTTGTGGAGGTAAAAAATAGTAGCTCATGGTCATAAGGATTTCTAAACATATCAAACTTAAAAATCTTGGGAATCACAAATTACAAAATTCATATGTTGCCAAACTAAAATAATCTGCCATGTCACCTGAACAGTTAAAATAGTAAAGAAAAAAATGTAGAACACATTACCTCATCCTAGTTACTGAATTAGATATTCAGCTCATTCAAGTCAATACGCTCAAATTAATAATGAGAATAATGCAAAACTGTTAGAGCATTAATAAAATAAACAAGTACCTGGGCCTCTTCCTTGGACATATGCTGGCTAATTGATGTTCGAAGAGCTCCAGTACGAGAAGCAAACTCTCGGCGATAGCTTTCTTCATTTTGTTTATTAGAATTCAAAAGCTCAAATAGTTGATCAAAAAGCACACTTTCTCCCTCATGTTCAAGAGAGTATGTCCGTGCCACATTTTTCACACGTATATCAAGAGCTGGAAAGATAACCTAAAATTAAAAAATAACAAATTGTCAAAATCTTCCAGTAATGCTTACAAGGAAAATGAAAACCTACAAGTAAACGATCGTCTAAGCACCATGTTTGGGGGATGAAAACAACATTTGACATAAGTTGCTAGGCATGATTTTCTCTCTTAAAAATAGGTGACAGGGATCTTAAAAATCCAAGTGAAAAATGTCAAGGTTGCCTTTTGATTTTGTCTCTTAAATGCACTTGTGAAGTTATTCAAGTAAAACAGGATGGAGAAAAAGAGTCATTTAAGCCAAGCTATCTTAAAAAAGGGTTGACAGTTCCAAATACTAAAAAACGCATATACCAGAAACATAGACCTTTATTGCCAAAATAATTGCTAATCTCTAACCAGCAAGACTATATCTGGAAGTCCTCCTATTATTACCAGTGTATATTGACAATGAATTTGAGGCGTCTGAATCCAATACTAGATATCCTTCAAAACCTACTGTATGGCAACATTATCCCCAAAGAAACACATCTTTTCAAGGATCTAGTGAATCTACAACCATGTACAATAAGAAGGCTGTGTAAAGAACTATCAAAAAAATATTCTACTGTTTAAAGATTGGCAGTTAGCACCCCCTGGATTCTGATTAAATAAACCTTTTCCATCAGAAAGAAGATTCAGGTTTTACCAAACTCGGTTTCAGCAGAACATTGATATCTTAACTGGAAAGTAGTACAAATCAAATGATGCACAAAGCTTATGCTTTCACTGTCTATTATTCCTCTCTTCCTTCTGAGTGAATTAAACAAACAATCTTTACAGCAGCCACTGACCAGAATACAAGTGATACCTAATCCTGCCATCGCTTTGCAAGCAACACCTAAATATCTTATTTAACAAAAGAAATTATGACAATGCAATAAATTAAACAAATTAGGGCAAACATTTCATAATGATAATAAGATGCCAGAAGAGAAAAGCAGATAAAAATTCAGTTAGGCATATTCAAATATACCTCAAAAATTTATGCCCATCCAATTGGAATAAAAATTAAAAAGAATGGATTGCGTTTGAGACCGATAACGCAATTCACACAGCGTTGAAATTATCCATAATGCATAGAAATCAAAATTCTAGAGCCTCAATCTCAATAAACCTAAAAGGCCAAAAAAGTCTCAACACAACAGCAAAACCTAACTTACCTCATCTTCAGCATTGCAGTGATGCTTATATATCGCGCGAAAGAAGCGATACCTCTGAAGCAATGGCTTTATATCTCCGCCACTAGTGGCAAAAGCCATAGCGGCGCGGTGAAGGCCATCGAGCTCGGACCGAATAGCTTTGTGGAAGAATAGAAATATAAGGATTGGAGATTTAAGAGCGGAATTCTTAACACAAGTTTTGGAAGGCGTAGAAGGATCTATAGAGTTAAGTGGCCCTGCCATTACAGCCACACCTCCTGCTCCTCCGTCCACGGCCGAAAATGGCTTCGCCATTCTACCAAATCAAAGAGAACGATCAAAAAAGTTATTTCAGATTCTTACTATATCTTTATTTCCATTACTCTGTGTTTTCTATTAGAATTTCTCAAAATATATTTCATTCTCAGAGGAGAAAGAACAAGAAGGTTCATTGAGATAGAGAAAGGCGAGGAATTATATAGTTAGTCCACGCGGCAGCTATCGTTTTGCTCTATTTGCACCGCCTTCACCGGTCTAGTCTAACATTCCCTCCGTTTCATTTATTTTCTTGCCCTTTCATTTTTATATTTAGATAAGAAAAATAGAGCACGTAATTTATAAGAATCACAAACAAATTTAATTGAGCTTTCTAATTTTTCGAATTTATAAAAGTAAAAAATAATTAAAAATTCTTAGAAGAAAATAAAAAATATTTCTTATAAATGTATATTAGTTTTGCAAACAATTAATCACCAGACATTAATTTTTAAAATATTAGCTTTAGTTTCACATGAATTTATATGTATTCAACATAATAATAAAAAATAACAAGGGAATTAAATATGTAAATATAAAAAAATATAAGTTATAATTATTCAAACATATGTTCCAGGGTGACATAATTGACATTAGGTCACAAGTAACATCACGTCTGTACACTAATTAAGTAAAAATTCTTTACTCAATGTAAAAGGAAATTAACAATTAATTGAAAGAAAAATTTTAAATTATCTTGTTCTTAAAAATACTTACTTATATCAAACTCATCAATTTATTAATAAACAAAATCAATAATAAATAATAAAAATTGAATTTTGAGTTGGTTGGTCTGCGATTTTAATATTATATTTAAGTTTTAACTCTATCTGGTTTGTTCCTAAAAATTTTATCAAAAAAGACAAAAAGAAAAAAATTTATTTCTAAAACTAAATTATATTGGAGATGGGTTGCTGATTTTCTGATGTAAACCAGTAAGTATATCTGATATTTTTTATCACAAGAATGCGTCATTTCTTTTTAGCGTATTCTGACTTTACATTTTGATGGTTCATGAATGCAAATTAAATAAATCACTCAACTATAAAATTTAGGCAATTTTCATTAAAAAAATATATTTTTTCACCTTCATATGAAAATAATTTTATCTTTTTATTAACTTTTAAATATATATATTTTCAGTTTTATATTAAATATAATATCAGAATAAATTTAATTTAGTTTGCTAACAATATAATACTCAAAATTTATTTTTTATTTAAAACTTCTGACATGTATTAATATATATATATATATATATATGTATGACATTTAGTTTTTTTTAAGTAGATACACGATGATTTAGTTATATAAATACTTAACACACTAAAATTATATATGTATTAATCTAGTTATATTTTTGTAAATTTAGTCTATATATAATTAGTTTTGAACATATATGTTTATATTTGTGCTAATCTATATTGTTTTTGGATTTTAGCAATAAGTCATTTGATTATTGGTTATACGCAAATTTAAAAATATCTACAAAAATCTAGCTCATTTTAAATTTTAAACTAATTCTGTATAAATATATGTATTTTTTAACTTATTAAAATCTATTCACATCTAATATAAAATTAAAGTTATGTAACTTTAAAAAATTATTTTGATATAAAGTGAAAATTTGCTCAAAATTTAAATAATGCCGAGTTGACTTTGTCTTGTGATTAGTTTTAAGAATTTTAATTTATTAATTAACATGGAATTTGACGTACTGTTCCCAACTTCGAATGTCTAGGTTCTTTGTTTTTGACTGACGACTGTGATGTATTACCACGACTTTTCAATATCATATTTTGTATGTTGAAATTAAATTTGTTAGTAGAAAATAGAAAAGTGTCAAATTTTTTATTAAAAAAATCAAACTTGTCATAAATAAAATAATTCACCCAGAAAAAGATTTATCTATTTTAATTTTACCTCAATAGTTTCTCATTATGCAATATCATGGTTAAAAATCAAAAAGAAAATTGTTTTTCCTTTTAGTTTTTAAGGAAAAAAAATGTCATAATTCGGAATTTTTGCTAATTCGCCTCCAGCGTGGAATTAATGAGGAAGAGGTGCCATGTAAGATAAGAAAGCCAATTAGCATCAACCAGTATAAAGGCCCGATCCGCGCACAAGACTCACGAGTGGGAAGCACGGGGGAATCCTCTTCCTCCACACACGGAGGTAGGACCAAATGTGCTTGTCACGGGGTCCACGTCATCTCCCAACGTATGTGGATAGATAGAATCATGTGATGACGTGGACTTCTGAGATGGTATAGTGGTAATGGAGTCAAGGTCATCATGGCCATTTTCAGTTTATCCGTTACCTTTCGCATAGAGAAGAAGTGGTTGAAAACTTGAAGTTGATTACTGATTAGTAGCACTTAGCGGGCGGACGAAACAGGATAACGAATCGAAATATGAAAAATTATTACTATTTTTAATAGAGCAATTTTCATTAAAAAAAACCTAATTTTATTTAAATATACTTATTTTCAATTTTATATTAAATATAATCTCCAAAGATATTTAATTTAGTTGATACTAACACTGCTAATATATATTAATATATTTTTTTAAAATAGTTTTGCGCTGTTATAGTTGTTTTTACGTAAATTTAGCCCGTATATTATTGGTCAAACTACATATGCATCATAAATAAATAACAATAAAAATGAACGGTGTATCTTTTGTTGAACTAATTAATAATTAGTTGACAAAATATTTGGTAGGTAAAATGGTAGGTAAAAATTAATATTGACCTTATATTTGGTTGGTAAGATAGTAGATGAAAATTAATCTGGAACATCTATTTGATAGGTGGAGATTAATCTTAATCATCCATTTGATACGTAAAACGGTAGGTGATAAATGATTTCAATCATTCATCAAAATGGGTGAGAATTAATTTTGGTCGTCTATTGAGAAGATGTAAGTCTATATATAGTTTTAGCAATTTATTTGTAAGGCATTTCATCTAAAAGTGAAAAAGAAAAATAAAAGCTTAGAAAAGCTTTAGCGAGAGATTGTAAATTGTGAATGTTTGTAAACACTTTGTAAATTTTTTTTCTTTCAGTAAAAGATCTGCAGCAGTCCAGAGACGTAAGCCTAATTGGTCGAACTTCGTTATCAATTTGTCTTATTATTCCTCATTTTCTTCGTTTTCTCATTAATCTGATTCTAGAAAAATTGGCGTTATTTCCCAACAATTGGTATCAGAGCGTTGGTTGCATTTTTCTGCATTTTTTTGAGCGATTACTATTCATATAAATAGTAAATTTTGTGAATAGTAAAATTTGCTCAGTTGTACCAAATTGTCCACTGAGGTGTTCTAATACACAGTAGTTAGCAAGAATTGTCAAAAACGATCCAAATGAAGTCAGATTTGAGTGGAAGTGATGGCCGCAAACGAAAGGAATGTGAAAATTGAGAAGTTTGATGAAACAGACTTTGGCTTTTGAAAAATGCAAATTGAGGATTATTTGTATCAAAGAAGTCTATATTAAATTCTTTAATGGAAGAAGCCAAAGACTATGAAGGAAGAAGAGTAGAGTCTTCTCGATAGACAAGCTATCGGAGTTATCTAATTGACGTTATCCCGTAATGTTGCTTTCAACATAGCAAAGGAAAAGACCATGATAGGTCTTATGACAACTCTCTCTAGTATGTATGAGAAGCCTTCAACCTTAAACAAAGTGCACCTCATGAGGCGTTTGTTCAACTTGCGAATGACAGAAGATGTATTGGTAGTTGAACATCTCAATGAACTCAATACAGTCACAACCCAATTGAGTTCGGTTGGAATTGAATTTGACGAAGAAGTACGAGCATTAGTACTTTTGTCTTATCTACTAGAAAGCTGTAATGCTACTGTCACAGCTGCCAGTAGCTCGCCAAGAAGCATTAAGTTGAAATTTGATAATGTTTGTGATTTGGTTCTCAGTGAAGAGATCCGACAGAGAGAGTCCGGTGAATCATCAACTTCTTCAATTTTGCATATAGAGTCAAGAGGAAGAAATTCAACCAGAGGCAATGGACGAGGCAAATCGAACTACCGAGGTAGATCAAAGGACAAGAGGTCCAAATTCATGAATCCTAGTAATTCCTATAGTTCGAAAGTTGTCAAATATTGGAATTGTGGAAAGACTGAGCACTATAAAAATCAGTGCAAAAGTGCACCGAAGAACCAGAAAATAAAGGTAGAGGCAAATGTTGCTTCCACCTCTTGAGGCAATGACGCATCTATATGTTCTTTGGAAAACAAAGAGGAGTCTTGGGTGTTAGACTCTAAAGCATCGTTCCATGCTACTTCACAGAAAAAATTCTTTGAAAGGTATGTCCTTAGAAATCTTGAAAAAGTATATCTTGGTGATGATCAACCTTATGCTATTATTGGCAAAGGTGTAGTAAAGATTAAGTTAAATGGATCTGTTTGGGAGCTGAAGGATGTCAGACATATTCCCGACCTGAGAAAGAACTTAATCTCAGTAGGGCAGTTGGCTAGTGAAGGATACACTACGATCTTCCATGGTGATAATTGGAAGATTTCAACGGGATGATGGTTGCTTGAGGCAAAAAAAGTGGCACTCTTTACATGATAGCAGAAGCATGTTGTTCGATCACAGTTGCAGCTTGCAATGAAAATCTCAATCTATGGCATCAGATGTTAGGCCATATGAGTGCATAAGGAATGAAGATTATGAATTCGAATGGGAAACTTCCAGATCTACAAACAGTAGTGATAGACACGTGCAAAGATTGCATACTTGGAAAGCAGAAAATGGTCAGCTTTCAAACAAGTGGCAGAACCCCAAAGAAAGAAAAGTTATAGCTCATTCACTCTGATGTTTGGGGACCAACGACCGTCTCATCTATTAGTGAGAAATACTACTTCGTGACTTTCATCGATGATCACTCTCGGAAGGTATGAGTTTACTTTTTAAAACATAAATCTGAAATGTTTAAGGCTTTCAAAAGATGGAAAGCTATGGTTGAAAATGAGACAAGTCTGAAGATTAAAAAGCTCAGAACCGATAATGGTGGTAAATATGAAGACACCGAATTCAAAAAGTTTTGCTATGAGCATGGTATCAACATGGAGAGAATCGTGTCAGGAACACCTCAACACATCAGTGTAGTTGAACATATGAACCGAACGTTGACAGAAAAAGCTAGAAGTATTCGTATACAGTTAGTTCTACCGAAGCAGTTCTGGGCAGAAGTAATCAACACAACAACTTACTTAATCAATCGAGGACCATCTGTAACACCCCTTACCCTTCCGTATACCCATCCGTATATCGGACGAATAAGAGGTGCTATAGAAAATAAAATTCTCCAAAAATATTTCTTTAATTTTAAACATATTTAAAATAAGAAAGTTTTAAAAAAATATACTAAAATATTATACATACACACATTTTTATTTTATTTATATACATGTTGTAATAAAATTAAAAAAGTTGTATATATACATATCAAAATATAATAAAAAAACCAATCAACATTTCTACCACTGCTACTGTTGTACTCCATAATGTGGTCCTCAATCAGCATCTCTATTTACAAATCAGGACGTTCTCTGCTACTTTGGTAACCTACGCGAGAGAAAACAAACTCCCGGGCTGAGTGTATAACTCAGTGGTACAAAAACTCTTATAATAATAATCATTAAAATAAAATATATATTTAAAATGAAATCAATTCAAAATTTACATTTTTTCTGTAAATAACACAATGCAATATTTTTATAATTCAAATATCGCTGAGTTCTTAATAATATATTTTTCATATACCCACATATTATAACATCCTAGACTTGCTCCTAGGGAATCAAAGGGGTATCATATTACATCCTAACTTAGGATCCACAGAAATGTACAGGATCCAAATGTAATATGACTCAGCCCACAAAAATGCACAAGACTGGCAATTGTATCAGGTGACCCACAAAAATGCACAGGATCACAATATTTCATTGGTCCACACAAATGTATAGGACCATAATTTCTACCCTATTGGTATGCCAACAATACCCTAGTTCATGTCTAGGCTAACATGTGGAAAAAATTCTCATATTCATAGTTCACTTCATTTTTCATAAAATTAATAAATATTCTTTCAATACCAAAATAATTATTATCATAGAGAATTTTTAACATTTAAATTTTCTGGAATACAAAAATATATTTTCAATACAATAATTGAAAAAAATTCCAATTTTCACATAAAATATATTTACATGACTATTATTATAAAAATAGTTGCACTAACCTTTTTACGCTTTGTCGGTATCCGCCGGCTCTTTCCCTTTATCTCGGATTGGCGGCTGGTCCGATGTCGCATTTAGAGATAAAAATTTTCGATTAACTATTAAACCCTTTATGACATAAAATCTAGCAAAATTTAAATTTTTAGTTCTCACGAATATCAAGATTCTATAATTTAAAATTTTCTTATTATGCATGTTTAATGCATAAATTCCGGTTTTGGTCGTTATCAAGCTTTCCGGTGCGACCAAAAATTCAAATATTAATTTTTTTTATAATAATTTATTTTATTTATTTTTCTGACTCCAAAACTATTTTTCTCCATTTATTTCTTTTATTCTTCTAGTGTCCATTTCCAATTCAAGAATTTTTATTAATTCAATAAATACTCTAAAAATTCTAAATAAATTTCTATCATCACTCTAACTCATTTTCTTTTATTTTTCATCATCAATTTAACCAAAATAATATTCCACAACTCCCAATAAATTTTTCCATAATTAGGCTAAAAATCTAAAAAATTCCCAAAAATCCTATTAAATTTTTCTTCCATCCCAAAATTTATTTTCCACTTCCATACCCTCCAATTAACTTCATTATCTTCAATTTAAAGCAAAATTCCTCCAAAATAATTTTTCCAAAAATTTAACCATAATTATGGAAATTCTCTAAAAATTCCACAAAAATTTCTAAAATTTATTTTCATCAATTCTTCACTCAATTCATCATCCTCAAGCCTTATTCTCTTTATTTCCTATTTTTCTCTAATTTTTCAAGATTTTTTCCATAAACCCTAATTTTTCCATCAACCAAATATCACAAAATCACACCACAATTAAATAAATAATTATGGAAATAATTAAACCAACAAAATCACATGGAGAATGGAACAAAATCTCACCTTCTTCAA